>VWZG01026172.1:2070-155012 GCA_013396735.1 Grallaria varia | reverse complement strand
ATTCATATTACAGTTTGATACATGTGAAATTCCAAACACAGCTAGAGCAAAATGCAGCCCACCAAAAAAAAAAAAAAAAAAGAAAGGAAATCTTTAATTTCCACAAAGATCCAAATATAATAAACATATCAGCTATTGTCTGCTGCATTACATAAAGTCAGAACATATCAAGTCATCTTATTATTACCATTATTTCATTTGAATTACAATTGCACCCATTGTCCAGGGGATAATTTCCAGAGATTCTATCAGTGCTTCAGAGGACTCAGAATCTAAAACAGCAAGGAGCATACNAAAAAAAAAAAAAAGAAAGGAAATCTTTAATTTCCACAAAGATCCAAATATAATAAACATATCAGCTATTGTCTGCTGCATTACATAAAGTCAGAACATATCAAGTCATCTTATTATTACCATTATTTCATTTGAATTACAATTGCACCCATTGTCCAGGGGATAATTTCCAGAGATTCTATCAGTGCTTCAGAGGACTCAGAATCTAAAACAGCAAGGAGCATACACATGAGGAATGGGGATATTAAAGCATCTCCAGCAACTGTCGACTTCCTCCACAAGCAAATCTATCTAGACAAAAAAAAAAAAACCCTCCTATCTAGTACAAAACTTGCATTACCCTAGGCTTGGTGAAAATCTATCATGTATTCATAAATGCCCCCCTTTTAAAAAACTGCACATGGAGAAAATGAGAACTGCCTCAAATTCCAAAAAGGCTCTGCTGAGGAGGTCTGCACTCACATCATGCACAGTCATGAAACCAAAGCACCTAACGGACACAAATCTAATGTTCTGAACTTAAGAGCATGAGAAGACAGCAACTAAGGAATAGGCTTTTCAGAAGTGCTTTTCATAGCCTTTCACTGAGTGGCACATCTGCAGCTGCAACACACTTGCACTTTCCCTTATAGACTGCAAAATGGGATAATGCTGGCTGACATGCAGCAATCAAAGTGATTACCTGTTTCTTGCATTTGGGCTCATACAGAAGCAAAGATGTTAGAACACTGCCTTGCAATCAAAGAGAAAGCCCAAAATGCAATAGGCGCAAGTGAATTGTATAATCATTTCTTTAGTGAGCACCATTTGAAAAGTAACCTCTTAGTTTTCCCAATAATCTGATCTGTTTGAAGACAGTGTCATAGCAAAGTTGAGACCAGGGAGGCACAAATTGTGCACGTGATGTTACTCTGCAACAGCCATGAATTTACAGCTGGAACGCTAAGTGAGAAAAAGGTCAGATGAACTTAACTTCTCTCAGGCAACTCCTGTTCTCTGGGAGGTTTGCAAACACAGTATGCAAGTGGCATCTTATGGATGAAAGGGAAGCCATAGTCATAAATATTGTCCCTTATAGCTACTATTACCATGATGTCTGAGATTCAGGCCATTCCCCTAAGCACTGTGAACAAAGATGAAGAAGGAAAGTAAAAGACCACTACCACAACTTGACCAGGAGACAGCAGCTGGCAAAAGGGAAACACACAAAGAAACAGTGGGATAGGAGTGGTCTCAGCATAACACAGCTGCTTAGCTGGTGGTAAACTTTTGTAGGCACCAGAAATAAAGAACCTTTTTAGAAAAGCTTTGAAAGAGTGGAGTTTGCAGGCAGCTCTGCACCTGTTTATGAAATCATACAATGATAGCATTAAAAAAAATGTTAAAAACTTGAATGTATTATGGAGACTGGCAACTGAAGGCAGACAAATGTTTTAATAATGCAGGAGATGAGATATGTGGGAGAGAATAAAGAGCTTCGTAAACAAAAGAAACATGCTACATTTAATGACAGGTTAGGTGGAGATAGCCGATGAAGTCAAGGAAAAGTGACAGAGGTCAACTGAGAGCTAAGGAAATTATCTTCAGAGAAGCAATTATCATTGACAGAAGTGGATCAAAACTGCATCACCAAGGCTATTAGTGTTGTTGGCATAATCAAGGTATACAAGAGAAAGGTATAAGGATGACTGGGAAGGCTAAGGGTTCCATTTCATCTATATGGAGATTCAAGAGGTGCACACACAGGCCAAGCAGACAGGCCAAGATTTTAGTTTCATCACCAAAGTTGCAGAATACTTCTGTATCTTGTCAGCATCCAGAAGGTGTGCGCATTTTCATTCAGAAATCAGGTCTTCAAAAGATGAGATTCTAAAAGACAGATGACTAAAAAGAGTGAAGCTTTTGGAGATTATGAATATGAATTAGGTTTTGGCAGGAGGGTAAAAATGAAGACTCAAGAAGCACAAGAAAATAATTCAGTGCATTCTCCATAAAAACCATGACAACACAGTGAAAGTGGATACCATTTGTTGATCCTTATTAATTCTTCATCTGTGTGAGCCTCATTATTACTCTGCTGAGAAGCAGATGGATAAATCTCAGCCCTGTTGAAAAAAATCTATGAGATACAGCAGACACCAAGCTGACCATAAGCTGCAAACCTTCATTCTAATGACTATGGCAAACCGAATCCTTGACTGTTTCAGAAGCATGGCCAGCAAATTGAGGAGGGTTTTTGTCCTCCTCTACATGGTGCTAGCAAAACATCAGGAATCTGTGTCTAGTTCCAAGTAGGTAGAGAGAATTTGAGAACATCCTGAGGAAGATTGCTAAGATAGACATGTCCTAGAGGAAGGAACCTGGGCTTCTGTAGTTCAACAAAGAGTCTCAAGGTTGCTAGAAGAGATACAATGCAAATGGAGCCACAACCTTCTTGAGATCAGCAGATGAAATAACAAGCTGTCTTGACCACAGTCTGCAGCTTTGGAGGGTCCATCCAGACATTAGGAAAAGTATATTGCAAATTTGTGTCTTGGAGCTGTTAAATTTATGCTAGAGGATCAACGCATTCTGTAGTCAACCACCTTGTAACCCAAAGTACAGATGCTAATGCCACCAGTCTTTTTGTCAGCACTGAATATAACAGTCAGGTAGAAATTCACCAGGCCAAATATCTCCAACTGAAACACCATTTTAAAAATGAAATAAACTTTAAAAAAGTTCCATCTGCATAAGGCCACCAAAACCCTGTACTGACTTACCCTGAAAACTTTTTAGTGCAGGGGATGACAGGAAAAAAGAATAGAGATTGAAATAGAGAGCATGCCACCCTTTCCAGATATCTAATATCCTGCAAAGTTGCCACAAAAAGGGATTTGCAGACCTGAGCTGTTGTTGCATAATGTTTCAAAGCCATAGTCTTCTTTCTGTGCTTCCCTTCCAGCCCTGATCTGCAAGTCTCCCACTTACAAAAGGAAAAAACCCAAGGCCCTCTATTTGTAGGTACACAATATGCCTGCAGTAAAACTGCCAACATCTAAACACTCAGGTAAACAGGTGCATATTTTAATTCTTTCTCCCATAGGCATAATAAGTATTATTAAGACTAGGGCAGACAGCAGATTTTTAGAAGGCTTTAGTTATATCAATAGTAAGTTTGAATGGATTCTTAGTCTGCTGTAGTAAGGCAGTAAAATATAATAGCCTCTTAACTGACACATTGTTATCAGTCTTATTATGGCTTTCTTCATGCCTGTCAGTGGATTATGGTAATTTTTTTAGTCACGAGTCTAATCAAAGTAGAAGACTCTGAGCTGCTGACAGCTCAGGAGAGATATAACTGCTTACATAATACTGTCATGAAATTCTAACACAGGCAGAAACTTCAGCATCCCTCTAGTCCAACTCTCCTCCTAGTTAAACAAAGCAACTTTTGGAACAACAGGTTCCTTTTTGTGTCAAACAAAGGCACAAAGAAAGATCAATGGCTTCCCTCCAATTAATACAGTATTCATAACAAGAAACTTCGTTCTTCTAGGCAGCTGGTGTATGCAATTGAAAGATGGCTTTGTGATCAGTCAGTACTGTAAACTCATCTTACTATCTACCTGTCCAGAACACTACTACTGCTTATTTCTGAGAACCTGGTCAAATTAAATCATTACCCTGCATAGGACAAATTCCTTAATAAGACTGAAACACCTGTTTCTCACTCAAGCAAGCAAGATGAATTTAGTTTCTTCTTCAAAGAACCAAGGAAGAGTTTTGTGCAAGCATTATACAGTGGCTTAAAAGGGGAACAGCCAGGACTGGATGTACATGCAAGGTGTGCAGCATGTAACAGCAGGCATACACTGCACCCAATAGATAAAATCACAGTGCAGTTGCTGGGTTGTATCATGTGGGGATTTCCATTTTTCTCCAGCTTCTTGGGTTTCTACTGGAGTAGGCATAAATATAGATAAGTTCCCAACACTAAAAACCTTACAGAGCATAAACTTTTTGCATTCTAAAAAGCAGTTGTTTCAGTGTAATTTGTACTGAACTTGAGTGGCATAGATTAAAACCTGTAGAAGCTGAATTGATACATATAGTTTATGTATACAGAACACTGCACAAAGGCAGTTCACATCAGCTCTCCAACAGAAGCAAGAAAGTAGAGGAGCTTTAACTTCACATTGTCTTCAGGCCTACCCCATGAGCCACCTGCAGTGATAGTCACTGACCAGCTGTATCCGCCACTGCAATCACTGACATATTTCAAATTAGCTGCTGAAGAATGAGTTTATACTAGTTCTTTAATCACAGCTGATGTGAGCTTGAAAGTAAAGGAAGTAAACCAGGAAGTAGAACCTAGAAGTAAAACAACTGACTTAAGAATAGAATCCTGAGACCCCACCTAGTAGACTGTCTACTGAACACTAAATTTAGTAAGTGGCAAAAAAAAAATTATCCAACACCAGCCAGCAGACTGGTGGCACATATCTCACCAGCATTCTTCACTACTGATAGTACAAGGGAAAATGTGAACAAACATCCGCAGAACAGGAAAGTAACAACCTGCTGTGGAAGAAAAGAACAACAAATTCTTGCTGAAATTAGTAGGAATGTAGTCACAGCCTAAATTTCATTTGCATATAAAACCAGGTTGTTTGTGTCTGGACCCTTGATCTGATGGTGAGTGACATTACTTGAATAAAATAATTTATTTCTTTCTTCACAAATGCGTGGGATGTCAGAACACTCTGAAGCACAGGAACCATACATTATGGAGGCGTCTACGAAAAAAACCCTATTCATAAAAAGTAGCCATTCCTGAAAAATATAAAAGGCCTCTTTTCAAACTGATGCTGCCAGGTTAAGTATTTTCAAGTCTTCTGTTTCTCCTTCAACCGCTTTTCATTTCACTTGAGTTACAGACAGCTAAAAAAGCCAAAATCAAAAACAACCATGGGCTAGTGAGTTGAAGATTTGATCTTCACATAAAATAATACAAGCAGGTACAAAGCATCTGATACTACATTTGCATTATCCACAATGCTACAAGTCATACCCAAGGAACACCTTTATAAAGAAAAAACAAAACATTCAAAAAAACCCAAATTTGTTTTCTATTGCATACAAGCTGAGAAAAGTTTCATTTTTCAAAATCTGTTTAAATTCTTGGCTACTTGAATGGTCACTGTATTGTCAGTCAAGTGTAATACAAGAACTCCATAGAGCTTCATGAGTCATACTACGGGATCTAAAGTCGATTGATGTAAAGGTGAAATACTATCTCTTCATTAACTTTAAAGGGTTTTGGCTCAAGCCTATAGCAAAAGACATGAAATGAAGCAATGCATAACCCCTTGAAATAAGCTAAAGCACTTCTTAAGATTAAGGACAAATTACTGTAAAATACAGAATCTTCAACACTTACTGCTTATCCTTGTAGAATTTAATGCTATTTTCTATAGTTTCTATTCTGCAGTGAACTAAGCTTATCTGCAGTAAAGAAATTCCACCCTGCTTTTGCAAATCTTTAATATTTTCCACCAGATTTTGTTATAGACTTCAATCTCATCCATCCTTTTTAACAGCATATTAATTTCAGAAACTACTGAATCAAGCTTTAGCATAAACAAGTTGAAGTATAACTTGAGGGCAGAAAGCAGTGAAATGCAAAATATTTTCAAAATAAGAGTGATGTAGAGTTAGCTTTTGTGGCTGAGGGAAAGACATTTCAAGCAGTACAATGGGGTTCAAATATTATAGGTGAACAAATACCTTCAACTATAACCCTTTCATAGCTCTCAGAATTTACTGTCCTATATTTATTTCACTTGCTATCTTTAGTGCATATCTGGAGGGGGTGGGAGGTAAGGAAAAAGTAACTAAGTTCTAACTGACCGACACTATACATTCTAACAAGCATTAATGAAGCATCTTGAATGTACTTCTCAGTTCATCAGTGATTGGTAGGCTCTGGGCAAATACTACATGAAGGGTTTTTTAAATGCTTTCCTTGTGAATAAGACAACCTAGACAAACTGGAGGAAACCCTTCCAAACCTCGTATCAATACTCACCTTCTGGTTAATGCTATAAAATTCTATCTCATTAGTATATGATAGAAATACTGTTATAACTAATACTACAGATTAGTTAGTGCCCAGCAGTGATGGGGGAGATATCAACAGAAGGCGGCACTGCTCTTCTAACTGAAAGCCACAGCAAATGGCAAAACTGAAAAGTACTGAGATCTGGGATTACCAGGGATAATAGTCACTAATTGCCAGTTCTGCTCTGGCCACACTTTGCCCTTATCTTCTAGTTTTACTTTTCAGCCTGACATTTGAATCCATGTAAGTACAACAGGATGTCAGTTTGACTGACATGTCCTGCCACTGCACAACAATCCAGTAAAATTAACATTTTTCATTTGCCTTCCCTGTGTGGTAATCTCTGGCTTCCTTAATGGTAGGTTTCTTGTGGGGGCACGTAATAATTTAAGGTGCTGGAAGGTTTAGATGATAGCAAAACACATGCTTCTTGGTGGTATTTCTCACTACCACATCTGGGACAACTACTGATCGCAAGACTCATTCCAAACCATCCACTTCAAAGATAACTGGCCAAATGCTAACATCTCTTTCAAATTCTCTGGAATAAGAACTTATTTCCCCCACTACTCTGTTACCACCCTATAAGGTTCTGTTTGTAAAACTGGCAGAGAATAGGCAATATGATTTATGCTGATTTGGGCCCAATAAAGGAGTACAAGCTAACAGAAAGGGCTGAGAGGTGAAAGGTATACAAATTAAATATGGATTACTGGACATCAGCTTTGACTAATGTATTCAAGGGAGTCAAGATTTACTTGTAAGGGATTGAGGCTTTGAAGTTTTTGTCTGTTTGTTTTGGGGCGTTTGGTAAGTGAAGTTGTTTTTTGTGTTTGATAATTCTATTGGGGTTTTTTGAGTTAAGATTCAGTAATGCAGATCAGTTAGCTTCGAAGGTCACGACACTGGAGTGTTTTTCTTCCTGCTGTTTTCCCCTGTACAATGCACCTAAAATAACATCATCATATGCTACTTAGTGGAATTGAATCAACTATATGAGACTCCTGTGTTGCGTTCAAATACATGAAGCCAAATAATGAGCATTTGGTTTATTGTCTGTCCTTTTCAGGAAACCTGGTCTTATGGGAAATTGGCAATCAAAATAAAACACCATGTTACAGCCTGATGGGAGTGCTTTTGCTCCAAAAAATAAGATAAATACTATTGTCTTTAATTGTCGAGGTATCCCCCACCAACACAGGCTACTGCTGATTAGCAGGCAAATACAGAATGAGCCACCTGTTTACCACACAACAGATTTCTGAACTTTTGAAGAGCCACAAGTATCAGGCCACAGATGGTGCTTTAAAAAGTAATTTCTAGGGCAATTTGTCGCATCTCTCCTCAATCTTTATTGTTGCAATTTTGTAATGCTATATGCAAATCAGTCACCAAATTTTACAACTACAGTTCTTTTTTACAAAATCCACTGGATCACAATAAAAAAAGTAAGTATTAATAATACATATCATAGTGTTGTGAGCCTGCACCACCTTCTCTGATCCGAGGATCAGCTGGACAATGAAAGTCAACATGTCAGACATCTTGGTCCCTACAGTTTAGTCTGTAAAGTTTAGTGATCAAGTATGCTGATGGAAAACAAGTTACTGAGAGAAGAGAAAACGTTTTGGACAGTTCCCAGGTTCTTGTGACAACTGGCAACACTCCAGCCTTTTCTATTTTGTTGTTGGCTTGTGTTTTCTCATAGAACTCCCTCTTTCAGAGATTAAAGACTCTTTCTAAAGTCAAGCCTCTGAACAAAGTCTATCAGTGAAGGTCATATTCTTTCCAACCAGTGAACCAGTATGTACCAGGTTGCATTGTAATGATTTCTCAAGCACTTTGAACAGAGGTGGTTTTACAATCTATTTATTATATACAGGTCAAGTGTTCCAGCCAGGTGGGCAGAGCTTGCTTTCCTGGCAAAAACTTGGGTTCATTACAGTCCTCTTTGCTATCCATTTTAATCTCCTTGTTGTTTTGCATAAAAAGAATTTATTCTCTTTTTAAACACAAGCATTTTCTAATATTCAAATCTATATTTGTATTTCAATCCTATAGGGGAACATTCTGAAAATTAAATGGCAGAAAAAGTGAGTTGAAAAGATCATCACAACCCTAAAATTCTACAGGCTTCTGAAATTCTAACAGAGTTTTGGACCTGACAGGACAAACCATGTTGTGTGGTTGCTCCATATTGTGGAAATTTTGCAATCATCTCTGCCAGCAAGACCATGGTAAGCTTGCACAGATTTTCAAAACAAGTCTCCTCTTCTAACTACTTCAGAGTATGAGGAAAAGAAAGAAAAAACACACTACTCAAAAGAGAAATCTTAGTGTGCTACTGAAAAGTCCATTTGACTTAAATCCCAGAAAAATTCCCTAGAGAAGATTGACTCACTATTTAATTTTTTTCAATTGCCATCATTAAAGTTATTTCTGTATTCCAAATATTTCTCGTACATGGAAATTGGTAGAACCTGCCTTCTTTCAAGCAGAACAATTAGTCCATTAAGAAAGACTAGATAACTTCGAATAGCAATTGGAAAGTGTTCACATCACAGCTTTGTACACTTAAGCAGGACTAATTAACTGCTCAAAGCAGTGGAGGCCATCTTGCTAGGTATCAGGTCTGTTGGAAGAATCTGATGGTTACATTGGATCACAAATATTAATTTCATAATTTTGGGGGTTTTGTTTTAGTACCATACAACAAGAAAAGCAGATGTGCCATTTGTTAGCATAAATGTAAGATGAAATATAAGTGAAGTATCTCTATTCAGCAAAAGTAACACATCAGTTAAGCTAGAATTCCCATGCAGGCATGACATTTCAGGAAAAGCATAGACCACATGGAGCAAGTTCAGAGAAGACAGAAATCAGGGATATAAAAAATATCAGATATGAAGAAAGACACAGGAATATTAGCTTTACAAGATCAGTGGAAACATACCAGTGAGATTCTTACTAGATTATAAAGGAATACTGCGAAGAGGAATGGATTAATTTGTTCTGCCTATTCTCTATGGACAGGACAACAAATAGTAGTCTTAATCACAGCATAGGGGAAAAAAAAAGAAAAAAAAAAAGAGCTTGGTGGTAAATATTAGGAAAAGCTTTGCACCAGTGAAGAAAGTAAAAGACTGAAATAAGTAGGAAATACGTACTGCCAGCAGTCCTTGAGAACAGGTTAGACAAACACCTGTCAGGAACACCACCAGAGGATGGGCCCACCCAGATGACTTCTTGTGATCCAAGAGTATCTCCCAACTCTTTGCATATTCTTTTTCCTATTGAAAGTGTTGCATAGCATGGACCTGTTACTCATTTTAGCCCACCTCCATTTTTTGGTGTAGGGTATTGCAAGTGTTCATTCTCTCACTGAAAGCTGTGGCAGGCAGAACTGCTAGGTTTGAGGACTCAAAAACAATGCCTAGTTTTAGATGAAATAAAAAATCCTATTAGATAAAAAAAACCCTATAGAAAATACTTGAATTTGTAAGGAAAAAAATAATATACAGAATAAGGCAATAACTTAGGAAGTACAATCCACTATAAGACTTCTTGAGGGCTGGTAAAGCCCTGAGAATATTCTTGCTAAACCAAAGCTATGCATTACTGTGGCTAAGAAGCAATCCATCAAAGTTGTCAACTTATGCAGTGTACTGTACTTAATTTCTCTTTCAAAATATGTGAAAAGCTATGCAAATTCTAGAAAGACATACACATCTGGCACCTGACACGTCCATGCACATACTAATTGTGGTAGTGAAATAAAGGAAATTAAGAAATATCAAAAGTGACAAAGCGAGAACACAGCAATATTTGTATCCTCTATCTTTCTCTGTGTTCATTTGCCAAAAAAAAAAAAACAAAAAAAAAAAACGCAGCACACCAAACAGATAATCTGACTGCATCCTCAAAGTGTGTAAGAATTTGTTCATCCCTTAGACATGATTTAGCAACTCTAGCATTCATCTTTGGAAGGAGGAGGTGATAGAGAAGCAGGAGCTAATGAAAAGGTTTATCATTGGGAACCACAGTAGCATTAATAATTGTGGGGGCAGATGGTACAAATACTTTAGTAATAAATAATAATTATTTGAAGTGTTGCATACAGGCAAGAAGCCTCTGGGGGTCTTTTTCTTTATGAAAATAGCTGTTGCACCACTACACTGATTAACCACTTCGCTCCATTATATATCTTCCAGTAAGAGCTGACAACCAAGAGGATTCCTACAGGCTTGGTAGGATGAACATTACAAAGTTTCACACAACTACACATGAGAAACATGGTAAGTTAATCATTAGTATAGTTGGATTGCTACTTAGGCTTATTTTCTGTTAAAATCTTGCTGCATTATAAGGATAGTTTTGTTTAATGTTTCAAGATGTTTGTGTCCACTTGAGTGAACAGTGAGCGTGGAAGCTTATGTGACTGTTTGTGGAGTCAAGGAATTATCTAGGTTAGAAAAGACTAGACATTTGATCCAAAAATATTTTTTCCTCATTCCCGAGATTAACTGTGGAATAAGGTCAACAATTCTACTCAAATACTATTACCAATATATGAAGCTTCCTTTACCTTTGTGAAGGGCAGGGTCAAATACCATATTCATCAGGAGCACTAATTTACACCTGTCTCACTGATTTACAGGACAAGGGCATCATTGGTGTCATGTGACTATGCCAAGGCAGAGAGTCAGTGAATAGCTTCATTCTACTGCTGGAGCAAATGCAGAGGCAGGGCACCTGGAATCCTAGACAGGATGGCAAAACCATGACTACCTCAGCCAGCCCTCCAGCACATTTGCTCAAGCCTACATTCTGTGATGGCTTGTGCCAATACACTGAAGCACAGACAGAAAGTGAGGCATGTGCTGCAGGGAAGATGGTGGTCACATCTGGCACACAGGTGGACAAAACATCTGCCTGCCCCAAGACCTAGTAGCAGAGTAGACAATGCTTCTGTTGCCCAATAGAGAGACTCATTTCGTGGCTATATTCAAATTGGGTCAGACTGTAAGAGGCTTTTTATTTCCCTCTCATGTAAAAAGGGGCAAACAGATAGGGCACTCACTTCCCCTCATAAGGAACTTCCCTAAAAATCCATATATATATATATATATGTGTGTGTGCATGTGTGTATATACACACACATTTCAATGAACCATATTTCCTCTGCTGACTATATTTTCTCTCTTTTTCCATTCCAGCCCAGTTGAATGGGTTGTCAGTCACTGTTTGGCTAACCTGAATTGCCCCAAAATGTAAATTAGACACCACCCTCTTACTTTAATCTCCTAGAGAGGCATTTTTCCTGCATTTAAATCATTTTACTACTCATTGCATGGACAATGAATCCAGACCCATGTGTTTTCCTATGCTAATAAGCGTATAACTAATGAAATGAAGATGAATTAAATACCAGTGCAGTGACAAAAGATAGGTAGAACGAGAGTTCTAAATTTTATCAATGACATTTATGAAACATGTGGATGAACTTTGAATCTTGACATCAAAACCAAACACACAAAATGCAATACACTGTTACTGTACTACGTCAGTAGTAATTGCTGAGGCAAATCAGCAGTCCAAGCAGGACACAGCCCAAGCCATAGGATAGCAGGTGCTGCATCTACCAGTTTACTACTGGGCAGCAAAGCAGATGCAGCCCATTCATAAAATCCTCTACCCAATGAACAGGCTTTTTGGACTGGATACCAACCTTAACTACATTCATTTTATATTAGTGTAATGGCTATAATCACACTGTCCTCTTTACACTAAGGTTTGATTTAATCTAGTATTGATGCAAACCAAGCTTCAACTTAACAACAATTCTGTTTGCTGCCACTGATTACAGGAAGAAAACATTCAGCCACATCCACACTTCACTACTGAACAGAAGTGCTGAGAAGCAATTTGACTTACAATATAACTTAGAAGATAATCAGTTTGGTTTCAAATTACACTCTAATGCAATGGTACTTAACCAGTTTTTCTGAAGTCCTGCATTGCTAACACTCAAAGGAACAATAGTAATGATTCATTTCTTCAGCCAAAACCACCTCTTCAGCTTTCTCACACTAACTTTGGGAAAATCTGCTTATAACTGGACTATCTGCACATGCTTTCCAACTAGAAGATCCTCATAGATTTAATGTTCTTTTGAAGGTTCCTCTTCCTGTCCCTCCAATATATTTCTTTTGCATTATAAATGCTATTACCTCTGGAATTCAGGCCACATGAGTTGTTTGCTGTTTTGCTGTCCTTGGAATGGAGCTCAGAGAAGCTTTCTTGCCTCAGGTAAGAATAATTACACTAAAACTGGTATATGTTTGTACTATTTGTCAACAGCTATCACATTATCTGCACAAAATAGAGGTCAGCATGGGTATACCCTGGAAGTCTGGGCTTTTTGAAGTTATTTTCTCACATCCAGGCAGGGATGCAAAAGGGAACAATGTGAAACTGAACCCAGACATAGTGTAACTGTACATGAAACAAGGAAGAAACAATGCTGTAAAATCTGGGTGGCAGATTTATATTACTATCATCTGTTGGGAAATTTCTTGTAGAAAATGGACATATGAGCGACCTCAGTGCTTTAGATGCAGTTATGCTGCCAGGCCTTTAAGACCGCAGTGAGAAGCTACTTGTAAGAAGCCTCTGTGGAGATCACTAGTGAAGAGGAATGTAAACTTACAGAAGCTGCAGCAGAAGAACTGAAAAACAACGGCACAGAGAGAAGTCACAAGGACTTTATTTTACACCAATAGAGTTGTGTGCGATTCGTATTAACCAGTCACAGGGTGGTTTGCAGTGTGTGTGCTATCTGGGTTATTTAAGGGGTGTTTTCACAACAATAAACGGTATTACCTTGATCATATTGGTCAGTTCGTGGTGTCCATAAGTTTCCCTCGCAATAATCATCCTCTAGATAATTCCACAGTGGGATATGAAAGCCAATAAATAAAATTATTTTCGGCTCTCGCAAAATTAATCTCATACAAATAGCCCAACAGACAAATACGGAAGGTCAGATTTTTTTGGTTTAATAAATAGGTAGATAAATAGCATTGACACGCCTTGTTTAGGAAAACGAAATCAACAGTACTTAAATAGCAGTGTGTTGGACAGACTCAGAAGTCTTAGAGAAGATAGCGTTTCTTGGCATCCTGAACCACTTGGTAAGTTATACTGGGGGGTCTTCTCCACAGTACAGAGCTTCTGAGAAAGTCAGGTGACACAGGATCTGGGAAAAAGAATCACTACTCTTTACAGACTGCATTGTTAGGTGGCAGTAATGAAACTTGGTGATTGAAATCTGCTGGGCTTACAAGTGAAACCTAGAAATCCATGTAACATTAAAAGCTTTCATTTATCTTTCCCAACACATACTTTTCCGGCCTACTGTCATGGTAGTAGCTTCCAACCATGCAAGGGAAAGCTAGGCTTTTTTCATGTTCAAACAGGTGTCAACGTGAGAGGTGTAGAATACATACAAAGTTAATCCAAATACGTGTGTGGGATGATATAGTCTGGTATCTAGAACCCTGTCTGAAAGCTAATGTCAAGATCAATTTATAGCTTAAGTTTCAAAACAGACAAAGGAATTGAAAGAACTCAGAATTACAGACGTATTGACTGGAAAGAGGCAGGCAGGTACTCAAGTCGCTGTATCAATATCCACATGAATTTCAGCAAAGGGTGTGTGTGTCCAGGGGCATCCCTCCCTCCTCACCCTGAGAGGGATTTAGAACAGCAATCTCCAAACTTTTGTGTCAGCAGCAAAGAACTATAAATGTTCAGCTATGCTCTGACCTGGTCCCACTACGGCTAGAGACATTTCTGTGCAAGTGAAGAACAGGACAGATGACAGAGAGGAAATACTATCTACCATCACTATCATATGTCTTGTTGAGTTTGCCTCACTAATACCAGGGCAGATCATGTAAATTGCCTGCCCAGGGCCTAGTAAATTTGGTCCCTTGAGTTTTCAGTTTGGTATAATCACTAGCTTGATTAATCATGTGGCAGTTCCCTAATCCTGCTCTGCTCGCTCAGAGCATAAGCACTGGATACTAATTTTTTTAAAGCTTCTAGAGGCCAAAGTCCATCTTTAATGCACATTATCAGTTCATTCCTAAAATTCAAACACCTGACTGACTGAAGCAGGTTACAGGTGCCCTTGAACCCTTTGAATAATCTCAGTATGCTCCTGACTTGGCTTATTTCCACTTCTACCAAGAGCAGTAAATGAACAGCTTCCATAATCAACTGAAAATACCTAGTGCCATCCTCAGATCTCAAAGATTCAACACTCTATACTCTCATCATATTTACTTTATAACAGTTATGCAGCTTCTAATCCTCAGGTACTTTTTAATATTCTGTATTCCATTTAAAGTCCCAGCTTTGAGAGTCCGGCGATGAGAAAACACACCCCTAAATTTGACTTTATATTGTGAATTAAAATGAGCTTCAATTAAAACTGAGAATACAAATTTAACATCTTTGAAAAATTAGAAGCCAAGTAATTAACAAATACCTACTAATACTTATAAAACTAAAAAAAAAAAAAAGACAACCTTGCATCCCTCTTGATTTGAGCCAGTCTTGTGATCTGAACTGGGGGGCTTCAAACTCTCAACACTAAGAGCTGCCCTTTCAATGAATTCACATTGCATGAATATGGATTCATATTTAAATGCATAATAGAAATTCAAGCCTGAACATCTAAGTGAATACAGCCACACTGTGAAGAGATAAGCTGTGAATGAATAGCTTAATTGGACACTTGCAAAATTAACTTGTCAAAAGTAATTACTCTATACATGATCCAACTGGAAATGTTTTATATCAACCACAGTTTAAAAGACTATTTAAGCTATTCCCTGGCCTTTAAAAGATATATTCACAATATGCTACCTATTTACTATGCTACTACCATGCATTTGGCAAACCTTTCAAGCATTCTTGTACAAAGGGACAACAAATTAAGTTTTGTTTAGTTATGAAGATGTTAGCAGATACACTGAAAATATATTTTTATATAAATTTTCTCATTCTTTCGTAATGCATATGTTTGTTTTCTGCATGTAACAATAAAATTGAATTTTGAAGGAAAAACCCGGAGATTGGGAAACATTTAGTGATTGGGAAAGACCAAGAAACCATAACCACAAGCAAGACACACAAGCAAGCGTGGTGTTTTTTCCTATTAACATCTAATTCCATATTTTAAAAGACCGTAAGGAAACAACAGACATGCTTTGGGGAAGAGGACTCCAAGAGGAAGTTAAAATCTCTTCCTCTTGGGACCTAAAAGAAACAGCAAGCTTTGCATAACTCATATAGCAGTAATAAAATACTTCCTGAGCTAGACAGCTCCTATCTGGTATCATGAGATGACAGATCATAATTGGAAAAATAGAATACCTTGATATACAGATGCATTTCTTTTGTTCACACATAAGGCAGCCACATATCTATTCAAATAACGTGCCACTGAATTTCCAAATCCAAAGCGTGCCATTGAGGCTAGGTATGTCACATAACCTTCCAATGCACAGTCACTACTCCACACCTGGCCTAGCAGAAAGGTTCTTCTGCACATTCAGTAAAAACACGAGAATTGTTTAGTGACTTGGCAGAGTAGCACTTTTCCTCATAGGGATACTACCCTGATGAAAAAAAGCTTCCTATGCAATCACTTATGCATTGCCATAATCTATACAGTAGCAGAGAAAGACAGAAAAGAGATCAAAAGCATTGTTAGAACAAAAGCCAGCAACACATTCTCATGCCATTACCACTACTCAGGCCACCACAGTGAATATCAGGAGAAAATACTACTAGAGAGAAAGCTGTGCTACCGTACTACGAATGCTAACATTTAGAGAGGAAAGAGAAGGGCATATAGCAAAGTTAGAAAGGTTGGTCTCTCAAGTCCCTTAGGCAAAGCTGTTACTGCAGTTATCTAATACATGCTACCTCCTTTGGGTTTGCGGTTTGCTTTAGCAACGGTTTGGAGAATCAAAGCCGAACTCTCATGAAGCGCCCCCAGAGTTTTATCAGAACAAGGCCAGTAGAAGCAGCCCCTTGACACAGCCTAAGTATGCTGTGCTGCTGCTGGCTTGTACTGAATTCAACTTCTGGCACATGCTGCTATACTGGACAAGGCAAGGAGGAAACGTAAACTTCAAAGATCATCCAATTTATTAAAACTTAATGAGCCATTACCCCAATATGTGCAGAGCACACAACACCTCTTACATTCCAGCTTCAGACTGAGACTTACTAATTAGGTACTGGAGCAGAAGCACCCCACTCCCAAAGCACTTACTGACTGATCAGTTAATAGAAGTTTCTACAGAGAGAATTTCACCTCCATAATGGAAAAATTTCATCTAATCTGAGATGATGTAACCAGTTACTCAAGCACTTCAGTCCCAAAGCAGTTACTGATCGACCAGTTAATAAAAGTTTCTATAGAGAGAATATCATTTCCACAATGGAACAATCTAATCCCATCTCATATGAGATGATTTAGAATAAAAAACCCACTACACAAACAAACAAAAAAATCCCACCAAACCCCAATTTCCCCCTCCCAAAAACCCCACCAAACACCAAGCACTTAATTATTTTCTTTGCCTTTAAAATAATAGTTAAAGAGATAGTCTGCTATAAATGTATTTTATACACTGGCATATAGCTTTAAAATGTCTATTGTTCACCAGACTGAAAAATTGTTTGTACTTTTCCCATAGAATAAATTGGAAGACAGAAACCCTATGATATAATGCATAAAAACCAAAATTCCAAGAGTCTTCAATAGGCAGATATCCTGTGAACAACCAGGTCAAACTTTAAAACAAAACTAAGAGATCCTGATTAGTTAGTTATCAACCTATTTCCCATAGGCTGTGGTTACTGGTGGGCAGCAGTTCACACCAATCAGCAGCAACTGATGGCACCACAGAAAGCCCAAGGACAGAATAAATGACAGTAGATGAAATACTTGATTCAACTTCATCAGCAGTCCTTGCCATTAGGGCACTAGAAACAAGTAACAAAACAGGAAATATGTTTGTACTGCTTCTGTGCGTTCTAGCCTGTTGTGTACCCAATGGCACTCATTTCTCAGGTTGTCACAATCTATCTCCTTTTACAAGCTCTCAGTTAATGCCTGTGACTAACACACTATCTTCACCAGGTCCATGAAGAAATCATAATCAGGATTCAAAAGCAATGAGTGAGACTGCAGGAAAGAAAAAAAAACAAACCACAGAACAAACCAACCAACCAAAAAACCAAAACCAACGCCAAGCACAAACAAACACAAAGCATCAAACTGAGATGGATGATTAATTTCAAGGGCACTGCCATAGTCAGGAAGAAGCAATGTTTACATTTTTTATTTCAGTACAAGAAAAGTTAATGAACACACAGGTATGTCATAAATACAGTACAGAGGGGAAAAAACCCAAACAAACACCACAAACATTCTTGTCACTTCTTATCAAAAAGCAGAACATAAATCAGATTTTGCTTCAAACACCACAAGCACTGAGGGAAGATGAGGACAGCAGTGCACTTTCATAAGTAAAAGAGAAAAATTCATGTACCAGAGCAAAGACATTGTATCCAGCAGGTTAAGGGTTTTAACATGTGTTCAAGCCCACCCGGGTTACACATAACACAACACACAGGTGTATATATTTGAAGGCAAGAAATATATAAAAAGTTTTGAAAATAACTAAGTTCTTATAAATCAATCCTAACCAAGTAAAACAAAAATCTGTTGTTGCACAGGAAAAAGGCAAGATAGGGCTCACTTCAGGATCTGCAGCCTTATTCATTTATCTGCAGTATTTTCCTTTATTTACATTTTTGCTGTGCTTTTAGAGCAGTAATAAATCACAAAGTTCCATCTGGCCAACAATCCTTGTTCTTTTAGACAATTAAAAATAATCCTTAGTGTTAAGAACAAAAAAAGCAGCCCATAGGAGCACTGTGCTAAGCCTGTGGAATAAATTTTTTAAAAAATATAACCTCTCCAAATTGGCTTCAATCTACAAGTAATTCCACATTTTAAAGAAATCCCCCTATGAAAAGAAGAACCTTGACAGGATTTAACATTTGAAACCATCTTTAGATTGGTTTTGATAAAAAAAAATTATTTTAGACTAAACTAATGTCATTATTACAACCAGCTTACTCCAAGCACTATGTTGCTTGACAACTCTTTCAAACTATTTCTTCACTTTATTCATGACAGAGAAGTCAATAATAATTGAAGGTTTTGTTGACTATTAATACCCTCTCTCACTCAGGGAAACACTTTGATGTGTATTCCTAGTTTGACTGTTCAGCTAAAATTTTTCTTCTTTAACAAATTTAGCATAAATCTTTGTGCCCATTTTTTCCTAGGTTGGGCTGTCAGCTGGAATTTTATAAATGAATACATGAAAGACCTTGTTCAAGTATTGGTTAGGTGAAACTATATTCTGCTGAAATATTAGATCCATGGCATATATAAATAAAGTCATAGATAGCCTGCACCAAGAGTTATGGCTCTTAATTTAGGAAGTAACAGGCCTCAGGCAAAACACAGCTCTTTGAAAATTTCAGTTGAAAATTGTAAACAGAAAAAACAGGATACACAAAAATGCAACACAAAAAGTAATAAAACACAGCAACAAATTAGTCTCACTTCCATAAGGTTTTTTTCTCAATTTCTCCTTGTTCTTTACTATATGAAGCAAAGTGAAAACCAAAGGTTGGAAAGACACTTCAAAGGTTTCCTTGCAGATGCCAATACAGTTAGAGAGAATACATCAGTAAGTGTTAGAACAGCTGAAATATCATCAATCGCTTTCTTCTGCATTAATCATCACAGACAGTACATGCATGAGATTCATACAATAAGTTTACTGGACTCAAATTTAGATGCTTTAGCCTGGCTTCTGCTGTTTCCACTGCCTGAAAGATGTACTACAAAAGAAAACCACTATAACATACTCCCTATAGACTGAACTATATCCAAATGAAAACCTGACATGACTCCTGAATTACAACTCAAGCATTTAGAAAACATTGTGTATTAAAACAGGTCTAAATCAAAAGTCACCCTGGAGGTAAATCATACTGATTTCCAGCTCGAAGAAATTAATCCCCAGGTAGCTAGAAATCACACCAAAGGTAGTATCGATTCATAACATGGATTTTCTAATAACTTAATCAAGATGCAATACAATATGGCAGTGATATAGCAGAAAATCCTCTTATACCAATAACAGCGGAACTTCACATTGGAAAAATAAGAGTTTAATGTAGTACTCACCATCAGACAAGACAAGCAGCATAGAACTTCCTCAAATACTGCCTCTGCAGTTGGAGAATGAGTTGTAAGGCAGGCCAGCTACAAGCCCAGCAACCATGTTGCTTCCACCTCAGGGTGCTGAGATAGAAAGAGCTACTGTACACCTAATGGTAGTTTTCAAGATGGCCAGCACCTGATTCCAATCACTGGTGTAGCCAATGCTCATTGCAGCACCACAGGCAAGACACTCCAGGTGAAAACCAGTACAGAAAGGTTGTAATATAGGGGTTCCTCAGGGCTGCGCCAAATATACAGATTCTCTTCAACAACACAGCCTCTGAGGAAGTGAATTCTTCTACAGTAATATCAGTACCTATGTAGAACTTTCATATTTTCATTACTGTTTATAGGAATTGCTTGTGCATACATATTTCTTGTGGTGTTTTTTTCTAGCTAAGTCTGGTCCTTATTTTCAACTCATGAGTAATGAGACTTTTACTCAATAAAATAAAATGGCACTGCTTCTCAATTAGGAAATTGATGCCATTTTGTACATTAACATACTTCACTACAAGACTTCTCAAACCATGAGGCCCTTCATACTACCCAATCTATCACTGCACACATGCATGCACACTGCTCAGCAGATCACACAAGGCATCTCTACTAGCTCCCTAAATATTCTTTTCTGGGGTCAGTAGAAATACCCTTTTCCAATCTGCAAGATCAGGTACATTTTTTTGTACCTGCTATCTCCCATTACTGGTAGATAGACAAACTGAATCAATAGTACAGGCTGCAAATCATTGCACTTATTAGTTAGAAAGTTGCAGAACAAGAAGAACATTTCTCTCTTTATACCTGTAGCTAAAAAAGGCTTTCAAGGTATACAGGTGATCTAAGTGGCCTAAAAGTTTAAAAACATCCCTTACCATAGTGTGCTTCCAAAAGTAACAATTCTCGTAATTAGTCTTCCCTGTAGGCCAGCGTCTGATTATTTGATAGACTATGGATCTACTCTTCCAAAAGTTCCCCTCTCTGCTTCAAAATCTTAACAGAAGCTCCTGACTGTTCCTTATTTCACATACTGAAATAAGACACTGCAGGTAGCCTGTGAGGCATCTAATAAACAACTCTGTCTGAATATCCCATTCCCTGCTATACCAAAAGGAAATCTCACAGTCCACAAAAGGACTTAAGTATGCACGCTAAGCATGACTTGCAAGAAAGCAGAGTTTAGAACTCAGACCCTACAAACTAAAATTCAGAGGCATCTTCTGTCAAATAAATGGGACAGACTGCATCTTTATGGATTAAACGATATGTTGTTGGGTTTTTGTTCTCTACAAAATTCCAATTTCCTCTCAGGCATTGGTTAAATTCCTACAGTAACAAGAAACTCTGACTCAGAGCAGACTGTCCCCTGGGTCTACCCTCTCTGAGACATAAGTCTACATAGTACTGAACTATCATTGTACAAATCTTTATGCAGCACTATTTTCTTATTCCAAGCCACAGCATGATCTATAAACACACCTGAAAGTTGAAGCTGCTGCCTATAAGGAACAAATATGCAGCCTTTCCTACCTCAGAGTAAGCTGCTGAGAAAGGCAATTATGCCCTCTCATCTGTGATTGGTCACCTTCCTGTGTATGGATGTGTGAGCTTTCATTTATTATCTACTGGGTTACCAGCACAAGGCTACAGAGGAAAAGGTTTTCCTAATGGGATTTTTTTTAAAAGGAATTAAAATAGCATTGAGACAATTTAAATCTCAAACAATAGCACTTCCCAATCTTCCTCACCATCTAAGACAACAATACAGCTAAAAGTTGGGGATGGATTTCAACCCCTCTGTGTTGTCTACTCCCTTCTAAATAATATGTACAAAGGGCAGAAGTCTGTGCAATCAAGGCAGAGTAAGGCTTTACGTAACATGATTTTAATATTCATAAGGATTTAGCTTCTCATGAAATCTTCTATTACATCACCATAACAGGCTTAAAAGAAAGTCAATCCAAAAGTTACCATTTTTACACCAGCAGAAACACTTTAGAGGTATATCCAGAACCTATCCTCATAGCTGGGCCAAAATGATCTGCCAAACCCTAAAAAGTATCAAATATCAATTAAATCCAGAGTTCAGGGACAATGACTGTAAATAGAATAAATTTGTTGCAGAAATAACAATCATACACTAAAGGTTCAGCCTAAAATGCATTTTTTCATCGCAATACATTGTATAGGTCCCCACTAAGACCAAAAGATGATGGGGTCTTCATCATGTCACAATTATCAAAAACTCTTACCTGTTTCATTGGCTTAAAGTCTGCTATATAGGCTTTATATTAGGTTATCTCATATGTGAAGAAGTTTACAACAGGAGAGAAGGAAAAGGGTCATTCCAATGTTCTTTCAGTCTTCACAACGTATCTGATGTGATCTGATCTCTCCCTTTCTTCTTTAATGGAATTTTTTCTTGATCACACTTTATTGTACAAGGGAGGGACAATCCTCAAGAAAAGGTAGGTGACAAACTGATTAAAACAAGGTGTATTGTGCAAGCAACTATAATAGATCAGTGACTGCTGAAGGTCTCTCTCAACTGGCTCTTCCTACAAAGAACTTCCTGTTAACTTGTTCAAAATGTATGAGAAAATTAGTGCTATGGCACATCCACCAGAAAACATTTATTTGGATACCTTAACTTCCGCACGATTCTGAACCATTCAGCATCTTGTATTCGAGCTTGGGAAGACAAGAGGCCGTAGAGGTTGCAAGACACTGCCAGGTACTTGTGTGCACCGCTGTCCTCTGCTGGAGGGGACCGGCCTCACCTTGTGGCCACCAGCTGCTTCTGCCAGCGGTTGACACGGAGCAAAGGTGACAGTGACACGAGCAACAGCTCATCTGCATCGCCAGTCAAGTTCCACAGGCCCGCGGCTGAGGGTGGAAGGTCACTCATTCTACTGCCTGTGACACGTGGCTGTGTAAACATTTAAGACGTTTGCATTTGCGCTGCACAGCGCTGTGTGTCACCGTGTCACAGCCCCAGGCCCTGGCACACGCGAGAAGATCCAGACTCGGGCCGGGCGGTACCGGGATGGCCGAGGCTCACACCCCGCCACCTGTGGAACAGCGCCTGGCCCTGTGCCGGCGGGAGCCCCGAGGAGAACCACGCACAGCCCTCAGGGGGGCTGCGCCGCATAACACGGTTTACACAACAGCAAAGGCAAACACACGACGTCCCTGCCTGAAGGCCGCGATGGCGGGACGGGCGCTCCCCCAGGGGCAGAGCACCGCATTCCCGGCTATCCCCGGCCATCCCGGCGGCGCGGGGCCTGCCGGGAGTTGTAGTGCGCGATGCCGCAGTTCCCAGGGGGCGCTGCGGGGCCATGGCGGCCGTGGCGTTGCGGGGCTGCGGCGGGGCCTGGCGCCAGGGCTGGCAGCAGAGTGCAGGGCGGGCTCGGCCCGGCCCCAGTCCTGGTCCTGGTCCCGGTCCCGGTGTTTCCCCCCGCGGGCAGCGCACTGCGGCTTGTAGCGCCAGAGGCGGGGCGGTGCCGGCGGGGAAGAGCGGGTACGGTGCCGGGAGAGGCGCGGGCAGGGGTGGCTCCCCCCGGGGGCAGCCGCCCTCGGGGCGGGGCCGCAGGGTGGGCGCGGGACTGGGGCGCGGTGCCCCGCGGGCCGGGGTGAGGGCTGTGCGGCGGTCTGGGGGTTGACGGCGCCCCTCAGCGCGCCCGTGTCCCGCAGCCCTCCCTAAATGGCCGTGCCCCTCAGGCACCTCCGGCTGCGATGGGAGCCCGCGGGTCAGGAGCGTGGGCAGCCACGTGTGCCAGCGCTGCGCAGCCTTCCCGAGCGCGCTTTGAGGGGTTATCCCGGTCCGGGGGAGGCTTTCGCTCCCAGGGGAACATTGTGAGGCTTGGGCAGCGTGCCCGGCACGGAGCGCTTTATTCCTGCTGCAGCTGAGAGTTATGGCATGAACAAGTTGCGTTCCGTAGTGAACCGGGGGTTTCCCCCTGCGCACCTCAAGAAGGTTGCGCAGACACCGGCAGAAGCGTGTTGCTGATTCTTTAGAGACACAGATGAACATAATCCTTGAACGAACGTGGCCAGAAGCTCCAGGTTTCTCATCAATGTTGTTAGCAGAGCTCGAGGGCTGACTGGTGCACCTGCCTTTCCCTGCGAGTGCAAGCCAACACACTGATTAAGTGAAGCCTGGTGTCATTTTTAATGACATGTTATGATTGGGATGCGTTTCTGAAGAATGCAGGAAAAAAATAAATTTGGTTCCAAATTTAAAAGAAATCCCACATTTTTCCCTAGACCTTGAGGCATTTTTATTAATAGTTGAAAATACTAAAGAAAATACTATGTTTCGATAAAAGGAAATGTATTAACTCCTTTAAACATCTGGACTGTAATCTTTGATGATCACATTATTATTCTTAAAGCAATGATATAAGTGACACCTGCATCACTAATTTGGTGTTTGTAGGGATGTCCTCAGCTGTTGGAGGGCAGATAGAGTACTAAAATCCTGGCAACGTATTACATTCACTTTTGGAAGGAACAATGTACTTGATATATTTGTTTGATGTTTCTCCATAGCTTGCTTATCTCCTATAGCTATCTGGGTACTCATGCTGCTGAAGTATTCTGCCACAGAAATGTGATTTCATCATTGAAATATTATTTGTGCCATTTCATTTATACAAGGACAGATAATTACTTACAAAAACTGTCAAGCAATTCATACTGTAAAGGTGACCTTTTTCTCTTGTCCATATAAAGGTTATGGATGGGAGAATTGCAGTTACTTTTTAGATGATATGGGGAAGCTTTATTCTGTGGAATACATTCAGAGAACAGTAGCTCTCTAGTTGAAATGATGATTTCTCTATTACCAGATAACTAATGTTTATGCTAATATGCTGCTAACACTGCTCTGGAGAGCCACCTTTCCCAGCATGCAAGTGACTAGCTGGCAAAGAATACATAATTTATTATGCCACCTGTCTGTTGGAGATTTATCAAACTTCCTGAGAAGTAATTCATATTTATGATGGTTTTGTGATTTTCACGAGGCACCAAATTAGGGTTCATCCAGCATGCAAGTGTGCCTCATTAATTTCTCTAAGATTTCTCATGTAAGGAAAAATTAAAATTTTCAAACCATTACATTTCTTTTTTTTCTTACATTCTTTTCTGCATATAATGAAGTCATTTTGCCATATAGTCCCCCCATACACATTGTCAAATAATGTTAGTTCTCCAGTGTTGCAGCACAACTTTTTCCATTACGCTGTATTTGCAACATCATTTACAATATTTTTGCAATTACATTTTAATTTTTGTTAATAAATGAGGAGTTCTTAATTCTTGTGTTTCTAGGTGTTCATGGGTTTTATTGCCATCTGTATTTAAACTGTTTTTCCCTTCTCTTCTTTCCTTTTCAGTCTTGCTCCCTGGGTACCAGTTGTGGGCCTGGAAATTCATGCACAGATCAGTTCCAACTCAAAACTTTTCTCTGGTTCCCAAGTCCAGTTTGCAGCACCTCCTAACTCTTTGGTATCTTTCTTTGATGCTTCTTTACCAGGAACTTTACCAGTAAGTTGTTACAATTTAATTTATATCAAGATTAATGTAAGACAACTTTGTATATGTTTCTAATATTTTGTTCTTCCAAAGATTTGATTATGGAGCTGCTTTTACCTATTTGTCTAATTTCTGGTTGTTTTATAACATGAGATGCCTAGTACTGTTTCTTTGCAATTTCCTCAGTCCCTTGTTATTGCCACAGATACTTGATATCCTCTGCTAAGGAAAAAAATTAGGAGTGTCTCTTCAACATACTGAATGAATTGTGGTATTTCTCTGAGGCCAGAGGGAGTGTATTTGGTTAGTATGCCGCACAGGAAATTCCTTAAATATGAGAGATACTTAAAGCCCTATGAGAGAAGAACATCTTAGGTTTCTGAGTGGCCATGTGATGTTACTTTGCCATATGTTTGTTTATGTAGCTGTCATCTGCCATTTGGAATGTCTCACTCTGGAGGTACTTTGCTTCCTAAGTAGAAAGTTTCCATTTTAGGAAAGTGTCAACCATTCCTATTTCCAGAGCAAAACAATTATTAAAAAAAAAAAAAGTAATCTCTGTGAGACATGGTGGAATAATAGGTCAGAATAGCTGGCTAGCACTTAACAATGAGGTTTATTAGTGCAAACATAAGTGTTTGAATTCACAGCTTAATTATAGCTGTGATGGCTGTGACAGTACTGCCGTAGAATTCTCTGAAAACGTAACAAGTTTAGTATAAAAATAATGGTTAAAAAGGTATAACATAAGCTCTTGCTGTACTATGAAAATAAATATTGAATAGACTTACCATCACCACATGCAACAAGCGTGCAGAGACTATAATGGGGTCTAATTATTTAACGCAGAAGCACTTCAGTGAATATATGAATTAGAGTAGAGGTTTGAATTCCAGCTGCAGATATCTATTTTTTAATCCAGTGGAAGATTTTCATCACCATAAACAGCCTAAAGTACTATTCTGTAATTGAGAATTAACTTATGGCTGAATTTCTAGGGTCTCAATGTACATCATGTGATCCTTGAAAAGAGAAAAGATTTGATATATTCATTCTGTATTTGCAAAGGTATTGAAAACTAAGAAAGGGAAGTTTAGATGCTGATAAAACTCACTCTGGTCGCAGTGGCAATTCACGGCTGAGTTTCAGACCTCACTCTATGGAAATTCTGAAAACTTTGCAGAGATAATGGGACTCTTATGCAATCATTTGGTTTTTGAAGTATCTAGTTAGACTTAAAGACAGAAAATTAGTTCCTTTTTTTGGGGGGTAGAGCTAGGTTAGGTAGTCACAAAATATAAAAGAGTTCAAGATTATAGTTGACCTTCTACTTAACCTTCTGTTAGTGCACAGAAATCCTCTTAAATTGTCTAATGCTTATCTTTTTTCAAAAAGAAAAACTATTCTTGAGTGTACAAAAATTAGTTTAATTTTTCAATACATTACTATTAAGGGTGGTGTGTATGTGTGTACCTGTTTCCTCAAAGTGTTTTAAAATGAGGCTTGGCATGTCCTTTTTGAGAAAACCCCAGTACATGTGGGCTTTGATAGAGAATATAACTGCACCTGAGAAGCAAAAAGCCAAGATGGTTAGGTTAACTTAAAAGTAAAGTTCTACCAGCTGTTTTGTCTATACATGAAAAAGAAATATTTTTATCACTGTAGTACTGGTGAAAATAGAGCTGAAAGTGAATGTTACAAAATACTTGTTCCTGCACTGTTAGAATGTGATACAGAATCCAGTCAGTAGTTGGAACTTTATTTTCCCGTTGTACTTGCTACATAGGAATTAATGTCAGAGACCATTGTTTGTTATGGAATCAGTTGGGCTTGTTTTCCATGTGTAAATTTGTACATGGCAACAGTATCTGAAGCAGAATTGGATTTTGAGGAATTTTGAAAGATGGAAGGTCGTTTTTGAAAATTCAAAGTATTTGTAAAAAAACCAACAGAAACCATTTCAACAAATGTTATTAGGTTATTGCCTAATAAGACTACTTGGAAAGTAAATATTTGGCCTTTCTTTTGGGCTCTGTTTTGTTGAGAAATGAAAAAAAATAGGAGTAAAGTTTTTATGCAGTAATTGTGCTGCCCCTAGCAGAGAATAACTGGTGTTTTAAACTGAGAACTATAGGGACAGTTTTCATTGTCACAGGGATTAAATTAACTGTGTGACCACAGGATGGTTGTGATAGACAACTGTGCTAGTATTTGCCACCTCACAATGGGACCAGAAATGATGGTGCTAAGGGGAGCTTTTCTGGTTGCTATACATTTCTGGGTCACTAATGAGTATAGGTGTGAGCCTTTGCTGTACTCTGCACAGGAGGGGTGAAATTAGAAGAATGTATTTAGCTCTCCTCCATATTTCCTCTTTATGTTTGCTTCCTGTAATGCTAATACAGCTTATTTTATCCTTCTGCTGCAAGTAGGCCTTAGGAGGACCATCACAGTGTTAGTGTAACCATTTCACTGTGCTGTACTCATAAAGTGCCTTTGAGAGACAGCTAAAAGCAGGAAGAGCTATGCATGTGCACTCCTATTTGGCATGAGAGAGAAAAAATTGTTATAGAATCATGGGATGGTTTGAGTCAAGGGTTATCATCTAGTTCCCGCCACCCCTGCCATGCACAGGGACAACTTCCACTAGATCAGGTTGCTCAGAGCCCCATCCCACCTGGCCTTGAACACTTCCAAGGATGAGGCATTCACAGCCTCTCTGGGCAGCCTGTGCCAGTGCCTCAGCACCCTCACAGTAAAGAATTTCTTCCTGGCATCTAATCTATACCTGCCCTGTGTCAGTATAAAGGCATGTCCTATCCTTACAGGTCCTTGTAAAAAGTCCCTCTCCAGCTCACTTGTAGGCTCCCTTTAGGTACAGGAAGGCTACTGTAAGGTCTCCCCAGAGCCTTCTGTTCTCCAGGCTGAACCACCCCAACTATCAGTCTCTCCGCATAGCAGAGCTGCTCCAGCCCTCTGATCATCTTCATGGCCCTTCTCTGGACTGGCTCCAACAAGTCCACATCCTTCTTGTGTTGGGGGCCCTGGAGCCAGACACAGTACTCCCAATTGAGTCTCACAAGAGTGAAGCAGAGGGGGACAATCAGCTCCCTCAACCTGCGGGCCACGCTGCTTTTGATGCAGCCCAGAACAGGATTGGCTTTCTGGGCTACAAATGAACGTTACTGGCTCATGTTGAACATCCCCAAGTCCTTCTCCTCAGGGCTGCTCTTAATCCATTCTTTGCCCTCAATCCATTCTCTATCCAGCCTGTATTGGTGCTTGGGATTTCCCTGACCCAGGTGCAGGACCCTGCACTTGGCCTTGTTGAACTTCATGAGGTTTGCACAGCCCCACCTCTCAAGCCTGTCCAGATCCCTCTGGATGGCATCTCTTCCCTCCAGCATGTCAGCTGCACCACAAAGCCTGGTGATGTCAGCAAACTTGCAGAGGGAGCAATCAATCCCACTATCTGTGTCACCAGCAAAGACATTAAACAACACCAGTCCCAATATCTACCCCTGAAGAACACCACTTGTTACTGGTCTCCTCTTGGACATTGAGCTGTTGACTGCAACTCTTTGAGTGTGACCATCCAGCCAATTCCTTATCCATTGAGTGGTCCATCTGCCAAATCTGTATCTTTAAAGTTCAGAGACAAAATGTTATGTGGAACAGTGTCAGATGCTGTGGACAAGTCATGTAGATGATGTCAGTTCCTCTTTCCTTATCCACCAACACTCTAACCCTTTTGTAGAAGGCCACCAAATTTGTCAGGCACAATTTTCCCTTAGTGAAGTCATGTCTGTCACCAATCACCTCATTATTTTCCATGTGCCTTAGCATCATTTCCATCTGCTCCATGGTCTTGCTTGACACTGAAGTAAAACTGACCAACTGGCACTGACTGATGTGGCAAATCTTTGATTAAAAAGGTAGGTTTGGAAATAGTGAGACTGGATGGCAAATCCCATGCTACTCAGCACACTTTTTGTGCCCTGTGGTGATGAAGCCCCTCACCACCAGACCAGACAGCATCTTACTCAAATTACTATAAGGCTTTCCTTTCTTTGGGACTACATCAGACTACATACATTACATTTCATGTAATGAAATGTGCAAAGACCTTTTTTTTTTTTTACCTTGTGAATGAACTTGGAAATTATCTCAGCTTGGTATCATCAGAAGACCTATTATAAGGGAAGTATTGTGCTATACATGGTAGCAAATAGTGTATCACACCTGCAGACTGAACTGAAATTCTTCTAAGGATCCATTAAGATGGTTGTGCTCCCAGTTTAATTTAGCCTCTTTGAAAATTCTGAGTCTTTATAAAGGTTTTTGAAGCTTATACTGGGCTCACAGAAAGAGAATCCGTGATTATCTATTCTCATGATTGAGGTGGCTGACTAAAGGTTAATTATAGCTCAGCCACAGAAATAAGATAGTGGATCTAGTAGCTAAAGGCTGAAACGTTTTTGTCTGTGCTTAGTCTTTGTTGCATGTTTTACGTATGTCTCCCGCATGACTGAAGTGAAAGCATGATCCTATTGTAGGCAGTCCTTTGTAGGCAAGTGAACAAAGAAATAATCTAGGCTTTACATAACCAAGGTTTAAATTAATAAGATTTGAATGAATATTAGCCCTACAGTCTTAAGTATTTTGAATTTTTTGATACTGTCTCATGCATTTGAATTTCATTTTCTTCACAGTGTGAACAGCATCTGTTTTATCCTTTTTCATGGATTTTCAGAAACACCTAGTAATGATCAAGCTTTTTTTAATGAAGAAAAGATAAATACCTTCTGACCTCCAAAGAAGCAGGGTATGATCTGTATTGAACACTCCTGCAGAGTATCATGTGAGATGTTTGCTTTTATCTGAATATGTAATTTTTTCCTCTTCAACTGGGCATCTTCAAGGGCTTGACAACTCATTCATTGCTGCTATCTCGTACTGAGATTTTCATATCTTCTTGTTTTCAACTCCTTTAGTTTTCCTTCTGTAAACAGTATAGAGGGACACATTTTGGACCTGCTTTATCTTCTCTCACTTGTATAATGATAGTCGGGCAACCAGATACGCATTTTCATGGAAGAGAGTGGTGCTAGAGCAGCTATTAGCCCATGTACCTTCTGGCATTGCACCACTGGGAACTTAAACTCCAAACCTGGGATTCTCCAAGGGTGACAAGTGTCAGCACAGCACTGTGCAGTAGCTGGGAGTGCTAGTATGGTGCTACTGGTTTCCACAGCCTGCGGTGCTGTGCTGGGGAGATGGCTGCCCAGGGATGTGGCAGGGACAGTACCTAGTTTCAGATTGCAAAGAGTGTTTCCTAGAATGACACTGCATCCCTCTCTTCTTGGCAGTGGCAGATACCCAGTGTTTTTCCAGATGTTTTGTGTGACAGATTATCAGTCTTTAATAACATGTACAATTCATCACAATATACAGGATTTATCTGATGCATTTGCTTTCAAAGGCACTGAGAGGTTTGTCTGAGATTTTGGTGGATCTGTCAGCTATTCATACAGGAACAGAAACAGCATTTGAGATTAGAATTTGTACTTTACAGCTTGAAAATGGATTTTTTTGGTATTCTGTGCCTGTTAAATCTGGAGATTGCAACAGCTGCTTTACCAGCATGTGATTTCAGTTTTGTTTTGACATTCCTGCTGGCGTGCATGTGAATTTACTCCCTTCTTGTACTATGTTGTTTTGAAAAAAACTTTGCTTTTTAGCTTGACTATTGATAACTACAGTTTTAATTGCATGCACTTTTCATGGGGAACTGGACAACCTTCTGATTGTTATATGTGTGTTGGTTTAGCTTCCAGTATGTAAGTTTTCTTCTTTTCTTTGAAACCGCATGATGCCTAGCTTGTTGCTCTCCTCTGAAAATAAATTAGTGGCAATGCCTGAAGAAAAAAGTTAATTCATTCTTGTTTTAAAGCATTTACTTATGTCTAGGTTCACTTAAACTCCTCGTTGCTTATTTCAGTAAAACTGCAGTAATTAGTATTTAGGGGGAAAGGAGATACTTCCTTAGAAACTGATACTACTTTTTTGATGCAGTCCTTTCTTTACTGATAATATTTGAGTTTGCAATGCATTGTATCCTCAATGATTAAGAGTCTTTTGTTGCTCACACAGTCCCAGCTTGCTGGACTTGCAGTTCCAGGAAGCCTCTATTAGGGAAATCCTACATAATTTAGAAAAAAACTAGGGGAGTAAAATAGGCTTTCAAACCATTGCACCCTGAGGTTGCCTTTGCAGTTCATAGATCCTTAAATTTCTGAGTTCATGATAGATTAAAGCCTGCCTACATGATTTCAAGCTATTAATCAGAGTTGTTGTGCTGGTCAGAAGAGGTCTTTGAAAGATGAGGGAGGCTGGCTTCCGGTGACTTTCAGGAACGGATTGTGGTGTGCGTTGTTCCTCATTCTATTTCTTTGCCTTTCATGGGATCATTCACAGCCCCAGGTTTACCTATGGAACTCAACTCCTTCCCTGCAGTCTGAGAAGTGTTACACTTCCTCAGTTACTGCAGTTGCTTAGCTCAACTTTATTTCATACTTAACTGTAGGCCATTTTTTCTGGAGAATGTCTCTGCTCTTGTGCTTTGAAGTATTTGCTCTTCTCTTAAGCTTTGAAAGAGTCCCCTGTAACATTTTCTCTTGCTTTTTGCTATGTCTTATGTATTTGTGAGTATTTCTGACACTCATTCTGAGTGTTTTAATCTTTTTGGCAAGGCTAACAATTCTTGTAAGACTTTGTCTGCTTAGCACCTCAGTAACTATTGAGCTCTCTCTCTGTTTCTTGTTCTTGTGTACTTTCCTATTCACCCTTAACAAGTCCCTCTGGCTGATGTAAACTTGCCTGTTAGAATGTCACTGAGTTGATAAAACATCTTGCTGTCACCTATTTCAGTAGATCCTTCAATACTTCAGTGATGTTGTCTGTGTATTTTCTCTTACCTCCTTCTGTGTTGGTTTTTTTTTATTGCTTTACCTTTCCTTTCCACAGGTACTTTTCTACTTCATAGTGGGGAGCAGGGGTCTTCGGTATCATTTCTGTGCTTTCACATGGTTCTGTTACTGCGGTTACTAGGCCATCTTTGATACTTTTGGACAGCACAACCATTACATGACAACTACATGTACCGGTGTCCCCTCTTTCAGAATTCAGTCAGAAATTGCTGCTGAAACACACATTAGCTTTTTAGCTGTTCCAGATGATTCCCTTTGAGGAAATCCAAGGCAGTATATTGTGTATATGTGTGTGTAAGCAGTGCTCCCTTAAGCAAAAATTTCATAGTTCCGCTAATTTCTTTTTTAACTTTGCAAACTAACATCTTGATTCTTCATTCTTCTTCTTAACAATTTTGTTCTTTGAAGATTTTTTCATTGAAAGATATTTAGGGAAGCATTGTCCAACAGTAATGACAGATAATTGCAGACTGAGTCTTTGTTCTCTTCATGGTTAACTATCTTGTGTATAATGTCAGCACTGTCAGGTTTATGTATTTTGTTTAAAACTTATCTTGGTGCAATTAGGCTGTAATTGGTTCCTGGGGTAAAATTAATTCCTTTGTGTTCTCTCTGATTATCAGTCACCTTGCCACATGACTGTATTTGATTTTAAGAGGATTATACACCCTTCTGCAAGTGGTATTCATTAGTTACATGTGCAGATTTTGCCACTGTGATACAGAAATGCCGGTTTTGCAGTTTTGCTGCCAAGTTCAGCCAAATTTGCCTCCTAAAACTTTTAGGCATGTAGAGGTTTTTTGTGAATGTTTTAGCAAGCATATGAAGAGGAAATTATTTGTTGAGTCTCACTACTGATCTCAGCTTTATCTAGACTGCGGTTTTTCAGATATTTGTGACACTTGATACTCATTTTGGGATGTATGATGAAATGAGAAGATGGGGAAATCATGGAGGAAGGAGTTTTGCGGTCATTGCTTAGGTGAAACAAACTGGGGATGTTATTTAGAGGAAATTAGTTTCTGTTGATTCTGCTGTTCCAGAATGTATTTTTTAAAAGCAAATAATTTTAGTTTTCTTTCTTAATAGGTCTTTGCAAGACTTGTTGCATATTCTTTTCCTAACTTAGTGAATTCTTGTATCTATGTGTGAAAGGCCACCTCTGGTTTACTCCAATTTGTATGTTGTGCTCTCCTAAGAGAGCTGGGTCAGTCTGTAGGGAAAGATGGCTAATTCTCCGAGGAACAAATAAGCATGTTTCAGGAGACAGCAATTTCAAGGAAAAAGGAGTGAGGGAGTAGGAGCAAAGGCTAAGAGTTTAACATGTAATTAGTGTGGGCTCTCAGGTACACAAAGATTCCAAGAAGGAGCAGCAGGCAGATAGCCAAAACTTAGAAATAATGACAGTCAACATGTATCAAAGGTCAGAATTTGTTACAACGCTGAAAACTCTCCCGAGGCCTACTAGCAAAGGATCATCTGCAAGGATAAACAGGGCAGGGATTGCTTTATAACCTGTTCTGTCCTAAATGCTCTGAGTTGCTCCATTTAAGAAGTTAAACATTGAATCTGAAGAAGACAGATGTTATTCATGTTTAAAAGCCTCTTTTAGCCTTTTTTTTTTGTGGAGCTCAGTATAGGGAAAAAATGATCTGCGAAGGTTCACTTCAAAGCTCTTGTTAACTTTGTATTTGATCATGTTCTGTAACTTGGGTTTTAGCCATTGCTCAGTCCCTTTCCTACAGAAGCAATGAGGTGTTTTCACTGGATCTTCATGTATTTAACTTTCCGTGGATCAGAGAAAATTAACAATGGTTTAAATTTCGGCTGACATAAGAGTGGGAGCATCCTTATGGCGGGAAAAAAAAAGCCAGAAAAAAATGCAGACGATTGCTGTCAGGAGAAAGGGAATGGATGTTAGAGAGATACTGAATTCTTTATGGGAACACCATATAAGCACAGTGTTTGGTTATGGATATCATGAACCATTGTATCATCATTGCATTGGCCTGTGTTCCCTGTGGGTTGTCCTGCTCGGCACTGGTTCTGCATGGTAGAACTTTGGTTTTAGCTGCTGCTGCTGCGATTGGGATCTGAGGTATGAAGATCAGTGGTTTCGGGCAATGCCACTGGATTGGCTGCTTTTCTACCACCCCAGAAAACAGAGACCATTATGCCCTTTGCCCATACAGTGGTCTGAATGCATATTTCTTTTAGCAGCTCCCTGTGGGTTGAGAAACCCGTAAGTCTGTCATTATTCAAATAGTTTTGTATCTGGTGCTACCTTCCTGTTTTTCTTGCTCCCAGGAGTCAGCATTTCTCCCTACTGCTGCTGAATTTTTCTGGTCATCACTGACACTGGAAGATACTTCTTCCAGTTCTAAACCTTGTGAGAGAAGCTTTCAGGCTAGCTCTTCAGCTTTGATAAAGTGTGCCTTACTCTTTTGAGTACACATGGAGTAATGTGTTTGGGAGCTGGGTACTTCTTAATGTCAGAACTGCATGGTTTTAAGATATAACTTGAATTAATGTGTGCTGCATCACCACAAGCCAACTTTGCCACCAGACAAGGTCAGCAATAATAATAATGTCTGTATAGCAGCACATAGCTTTGGTACCAGACTGGAAAGGTAAAGTTACAAAATGCATTAAGTAAATTTAATGCCTCTCCCTGCATCTTCCTTTGTTGTTTCAGCTTCTCAGTTGTCATTTTGTTCTCTTAAGATGGAATCTCTTTCTATTAATCTAACATCTCAATTTAAAACGTTTGGTGCTTCGTCTACTGTCTTGCATTTTCCCTTAGGGATAATAACATAATGTTCATATTGGGACAGGAAACATGCTGTTAAGTAGGTGCTGGACTGAAGTGCAGAAGACCTTAAACTGAAGCCAGCCTTTTTACATTTCCCCTGCAGTTTGAGACCTCAGGTTTTGGAACATGGGTTCTTTGCAGACCTAACAAATGACAAGACTTAGGTTGGCTTGCCTTTTTTTTACTATATGCTTAGAGGGATGGAGTCTGACTATAACCTACTGAAATAAATGGCTCATTTGGGAAATGGTCAGGTCTTCACTTATTGTATGTACACTCTGTACATGCATAGCTTCAAGGCAGCTTGGTCCCTTCTCTGTGTGTGGGAGGATGCCAAGGCAGAATGCTGCAGTGAAGTACTCATTTACAGTGTCAGACTGCTCAGCCACAATTACATTTGAACTAAGTACGTAGAAGAGTAGTTTATTTTGAAGTTTAACTCACAACTGCACTTCAAAGAACCATGTATTGCGCCAAGCTGGTACTTTTAACACAGCCGGAATAGTAAGACTGAGTGTATGCATTAGTGGAAGCAAATAAAAATCAGAGTGATATGAAATAGGAGTACTGGGAAATATGATTAGATATATCTGATGAGGTTTTTAATGATTGTCTACAGAGAGATGACTGAGTACATTGCACTGCCTCCCTCTTTCAGCTGTTACTTTGAATGAAAAGGAGCTAAAATTAAGTGTTTCTTAGGTAAACAGTCCTGTAGTCAATCTGATTAATGCTGATTTTTTCATGATTATGAAGGCCTTAAGATAGCCAATTAATACTAAATCTACATGATCCATAATGCTGCTGCTTCCTTGGAGAACGCACGCAGAATCAGTCTCAAGGAGAAAAGACAGCACATAAAGAACTGTACCTCACCAACACCGCCTATGGAGACTTCCTGCTGTGCCTTTTGCAACCGGACTTGCCTATCTCGCATCGGCCTCTTTAGCCATCAGCACGCTTGCAGCAAACGTGGGTAGAGCCCTTCCCAAATCTTCGTTCACGAAGTCTAGCCATGATGATGATGACTTTATTAAAATGTGTGACCTAGAATCAAAAACTTTAAAACTTTCAGGGTAATTATTTTGATTTTACTGGGTTTAGTACAAGGAATACTTTGTTCTGTAACATAAGCTTCCTGAGTGCAAATGTTATTGGAAAGATTATTACTTTTTGTAGAAGGTAGCAAAAATAAACTTTTTACAGGAGACATCTAGATGTTTCTTCTTTTTTTCGTCCCAGTTATCCTATGCAATACTCATTAGCAAAACAAGAAGCTGCATACCTACCCTCTTTAAGATGTAAAAATGGTAATATAGAAACATGCATCTTCTCCTAAAAGGGTGCCAACTTTCTTTAATGTATTAATATAAGGAGTAAACATCTTGTTAAAGAAAATGCTGTTAGAAAATTGCTGTTGGTGGGAATTTATGCCATTGAAAGTATTGTGTATAGTTTTGTATAGGTATTGAGTAGTCTTGTATTTAAAACCAAGGTCTTGACTAAGCTGAACTTGCAAATAAAGATGATAAATTTTTAAAAGGAGTCTTTCTACTTGTGAACTAGATGTAATGAACAGACAAGTACCAGAAAGAGAGAGGTCTTGGTTGGACGGTTCTTTCATTCCTTTAGTGCTTACCATGGAGCTCTAGCAGGATAAGGTAGCTATATGGAAAATGGTGCTGGTATTGTGATGCCATTGTTAAGGTTGGTCATGAGTTTGCAGTACAAACAATTTACATTTCCTTTTCTTAAATGCTAGGAGGGATGCTTCCATTTCAGAAGAAGCTGAAGAAGCCTTTATAGACTCTTGTGTTTGGTCCATAGCTATTGCAGGAACTACACAGCTTGCTTTCAAGGCCAGCACTTTGCTAACATACCAGACAGGCAGCTTGTCAGTTCAAGCCAGTAATTTAAATCTTTGGTGCTACTGAAAGCTGTCAACTTAATAACAGCATACTGCATAAACAAGCTGGAGGACTTACTCTAGGTCATTAGTATGGGTAGTTTCACATACTGAATTGATGTTTATCACTGCAGATTATTTGAAAAGCAAGGCTTGTTTGAGGAAAAAGTAGTAGTTTAGTTAAACAATTCTGCTTTGTGCTCACAGCCTTGATCACTGGTAGTAGTTGTCACTTTGGAAAGGAAGCAGTATTAAACAGGTAAGTTTTGATTTTTGAGGAAGCAGAGGGTCATATCATTGGAGTTTTTTCCCTTTTAAATTCACACAGGGCAGAGGAAGCAGATTAGCATGGCAGACATCTCAGTATGCCAGTAGTGGGAAATATCTGCAATGCCTTCTATCAGCCCAGAGATTGATAAAGTAGTAGCACAGGAGGTTGAATGAGTAGTGGTGCACATACAGTGATTTGGTTGGTATGATCCAGTACACTGGGGACACATACATGTTAGAGTCATCTAAATGCTTAGTAATACTACATAAAAAGTAATCAGTACTTCATGGGTTTTTGTGCATTTTTCCCTAGAGCCACCAAAATGGTTCATCAGCAGTAGTGCAAAAGGTGTAAGTAGTACATATGTGAGAATTATTTCCTTCTCCTCAAAACAGTGTTATCCCTTAGGACAAGGAGTTACACACACTCCACCCTGTTGGAAGCAAAAATTGAGGAGCAAGTGGTCAAAAGCAGTAGTCATAGTGTCATCATTAGCTAATATCGAATTGTGTTTGAACAATGTGCTATGAAGCTCTGACTGGTTGGGATTTATCTTGTTTGCTGATTGCAATCAGTCACAACCCCTGCACCACCAAGAGCTGTAGCAAGATACTGGGTCACTGCTTTGGAGCAGTGGTGTTGTGAGTTAACCAGTTTTTATGGAGCCTTAATGGGTTTCTGGTGACCAGTTTTTAAAGGACTGACAATGGTCCTCACTCATTTGTAAAGATGAAAAGGATTGTGCCATAAGGCTTGAGTAGGAGGAAATTTGCCTGTGTGTTTAGAAAGATGATATTTTAAACAATGAACATTTTGACTAACACCGTTACAGAATTCCTTAAACAGCAAAAAAAAGAAAAAAAAAAAGAAAAGTATCTGTACTGTCTGGAAGCATTTAATTGTTGACAAGAGGAGCACCTACTATTTAAGGAGCTGCAGCTATGCTACTAAAATAGATTAATATTCCATAGTTACCAATTTTGCTTTAGATTACAGTCAGGACTAATTGTGTTCATTTTGCTGTGGATCAGTATTTCAAAGGGAGATTGTTCTTCCTTCTTTTCTCGTTTAGAATTTGCTTTATATATCTTTTAAATTTTTTAATAAGTAAAATATGCCTGAACAGATGATGTGTTCTAGTTAGCCATATATAGCTACACTAAAGATCTGCAAGTTCCCTTGTTAAATGTCTTAAATATTTAATCTTTTCTGTACAAGCAATTTTTAAGTTTTTGTTATATGAAAAGTTTCCCATATTCTCTCATTATTTTGATTTTTTAAATAATAAATGGGTAAAAGATTCATTTTCCAGCTGAAGACATGGGATGATGGGAAATGTACAGCTGCTTAATGTGTTTTCAGAATTCAGGTTGGTGAATATAAAAAGTAAATACTGCCAGAAACATGGCAGAAAACATTATTTATTTTACGTTCTGGTCAATGCAGATGAAGTCATGTACGTTCTTTTGCATAATGTGCCTCTTTAATGGTCCTGCTGCAAACAGACTACTTGGCAGCTGTACAGTGCAGAACAGGTTGGATAAAGTTCTGTTCCTGTTTCAAAATGCTGTAAGTGTGAGCATGTCAGAGTTGCACTAATTCGGTCATTTTTTCCTTTTCAGTTTCATCCATTTGATGTTAGTTAAACAAACTGTTAAATTAATGAGAACATAAGTGAATAAAATGTAACTTATCAGTACTTTTCGGAATGAAATTTTCTTTCTCCTCTGGATCCTGACCCTGCTGAGGAGATACAAGGGGGTAGTGCTGATAGTGATGGATCCATGGTGAGAAACTGCATTTAACTGCTTCATTTCTTCATGAAAGCCTTGCTGGGTCTTCAGATCACGTGGCATTCTGCAAGAACCTTAACCCAGCGGGTTCCCTGTGTACTGGAAACATGCATACTTGTAGCCATGGGATCAATTGATGCCTTTTGAGTACTGTTTTAGCAAAGCGTGTAAGTGTGCTTCATTTCATCTTAGTCAAGCAAAGTATTGAAGTCTGTGGTATATGTAGATGCTCATGAATTTACTGTAGTTCTGTTGTTATGGGTGTTCTGAAGTGTTTTACTGAAATGGCACTGCACTGCAGTCCCTAATGCAAATCCCTCGTGTTTCCAATTCTCACTATGAGCTGACAGCTGGTTACAAGTCAGTTATCATTTACTGTGATTTGTCTCTTGTACCCTCAAAGATTCAAAAACACTGAAACACTGGCAAAAGTAGCAAGCCGTAACAGTGCACACCTCCTTATGTAGTATGACAAAATGACTGAACAGCTTGTTTTTTCATCTTTAAGCTTTGCAGATTTGTAACTACCACAACTTTAATGATGAATAAGAACTACCCACACAAGGAAAGAGATCTAATGGTGACTGAAGGCAAGCGAAATTGAATATATGCTCCTTATAAGGCAGTGCGTGGGAGACACATTTGTTACATACTGAGTCTCTGAGCAAAACCATGTGTCATGTTTCCTTAGGTTCTCAACAGGAGATGTGTAGAAGCAGCAGTGATGACAGGCCTGGCACTCAACTGCAGCATAAACAAGAAGTCCTTGTTTGACAGAAAACACTACTTCTATGCAGATCTGCCTGTAAGTATGCAGTACAGCTGGTCCCTCTGTGGTTGTAGGAGAGGACAAGTCGGAGTATGGATGGCAGTAGGGCATGAGTAAAGAGATGCTTTTTCTGTTTTCAGTCAGTGCTCTGCTCACCTCAGCAGGATGCTGTGCGGTGCCTTGATGAGATAGGCAGCTGTACCCTGGTGCTCACTGATTGACTATGATTGCTCTGATTGCTGACTCCTTGCTTAGCTGCACAATTCCAGTAGCTTAATGTAATTGAATTGGGAGCTGGAGCTGCTTTGTCCCTTAAGTTGTCCATTCCTGGTGGTTAGTACTAATTGTCTGTTAGGGTAAAAGCAGTCTGATAACTGTCCTTCATTAAAGTGAATGTATAACAAATGCAGGTTCAGTGGTATAAGCATAGTAGTGTCTCTTTTGGGCGTACTTAGGAATCTGAAAATATTTAATTTCCCTTCATAACTCCTCAGTCATAGTTCCAATAAATAAATAAATACACAAAATAAACCCCAAAACAACTGAAAAAATTGAGTCTTTGCAATATGGTTTGTTGGTAGCTTTCATATCGGGTAGAATGTGTCACCAGAAGTCAAATGTGTTTTGCTGCACTTGATATGGATGTAGAAATATTGAAACAACCTAAGAATCTGACTTCTGTCACTGCAACAGGATACAGCCTTTTTTTCCTATTTTAATGAAATTAAACCTTTCTAATTTTAAACCTTTTTTTTTCCTGTCAGCTTATTTGTACTGAATGTTCCGTTTATCACTAATCTGTCAAAGTGAGGACACTAGTTTTGCTTTCACTGTTTTGGGGTTGAAGATCTGACAACTGCATTAAAAGAAAAAAAAAAGTTTTATTTTATCTGAGAAAGATCAAGCATATTAGTTTATTCTCTGTTTAGGTGAGGTGTCCCAGACATCCAGAGAAACAGAGTGGGAGATTTCTCAAGTCCCAGATTAATGTGTAGGCGTGCTGTATTATTTACCAAATTACTTTTCTTTCCTACTCTTGTTCAGGCATTGGAAATATTTTGAAGTTACACAAAGCATTTCCAAATACAATTGCTCCCCACCTTAGAAAGAGAATTATATTATACTTGTCCACTGGAGAGCTGGATCTAAGAAGATATTTCTGTTCTGTTCTGTTCTCTTCTGCAGTGGGAACTTGTGGCTTATAGTTCTGTTAATATTTGTGAGCCCTTTGCTGGGGACTCTGTAGCGACCTGCTGAGAATGTGAAATGCAAACTTAGGAGTTTGAATTGCCAGTACTTTTTTTAACTTGTAGAACTACCTTAAAGCCCATTTGAAGACCTGAAGGAGAAAAAAGGTGAAATAGCAGGAAATAAGCATGACTTTCAAAATTCTTATGCACACCGTAAAGAAACACCAAAAACATCACAGATTTGTTTGCAGGCTAACTTTAGTGCTTGTGCTGTGAAACTGAAAACAACGATGTCTGCCGCTGTCAGTCTGCTGCATAGAAGCTATAAGGATGACTGCTGTCACAGGAAAGAATCTTCGTCTGTGTGTTTAAGAGGAGAACAGTGAGGTGGAAGAAGGTGTGGGCACCAAGTGGGCTGCCATTGTCTGCAGATACGAGTTACAGGATCCGCTGGTCAGATAAGCATGGAAATTTGTTCAGGGAGATGCTGACACATTTTATTAGCTTGAAACATGTAATTCTGGCTTTCTACTGGCTGACTTCTGCAGTTTAAGCACTGACAATAAACAGCCTGACCTGCATTTCACAGTGAACAGTCTAGTCAGGAACCCTTTAATAAGATGCAGAGTTTAGGCTAATGAGCTGTATAGAACAGACAAATCCAGCTCTTAGGGTCATTTGACAATGGGATTATTATTACTCCTGGAAATGGGGCTTTGGATGGGAAATGGGATTCATGTTATTTATTGTCACTCAGTATTTCAAGCTTTAAAAAATTACTTTAATGAGAAGTTTTAGGAAATGAGAAGAGCTGCGTGATTAGCACAGGCTGCATTGAGCCAGTTATTTTTCTTGTAGTCATTGTGGTTAGAAGGTCATGCACTTTGTTGCATATATATAAATTGGGCTGTTCACAGGGCTAGACCACTGTTCTCCATTCCGATACCCTGTCACCATCTCTGCATTTTAGAGTAAGTTTGTTGTCCCTGCAAAATATGCAGATACTCCTCCCAGTTCATTTGTATCTGACAGATTTTTTTTTAATTCTCACCACTAGTGCTGTGAGCAGGTGAAGAAGCAGTGACGGGGACCCCGCCTCAATTGTCAGTGATTTCAATCCTGTATTTTTACATTGTTGCAGTTATTCCAGTACCTTGTCACTGGAAGCCCCTTTTCTGGCCAGCAGCTTCCCCTTTGAGTGGAGTCCCAGACATGAGGTAGCATTTATCAGCTCTGTGCCTTATGGGGGATTGCAGTGTCTGTCTACTAATTTGCTACATTAATAAAATTGAGTTTTCTCATTTCTTGATTTCCACAGCCCCATCTCTTCATACTCCTCCCCTCTAATGCATACAGTTCAGAAAAGACAGAGAGGGATATTCAGCCTGTTGGGAGGATGGGTGGTAGTCTCACCTTGGGAATGGAAGTAACTGGTTTCGAACAAGATTTAACATGATCATGGGACCACAGGCATGGAAGAACCTCTTCCAGTCTGATTCCTGCCCCTGGGCAGTATCTGATAAGTTTGTCATCCTTGGCAAGAGATTGTGTAGTTGTTTGTTGATTATTTCGGCATTAGGATGGTACCATATACATACTGAGGAGTGCTCTTACTTTTTCCAGACCCCCAGCTTCTTACAGTTATGTTGAATTCTAGGCTGATCTTGTGGCTTGCTTCCTTTCCATCTAAGCAAAATAACTTCTGAATTTACATGTGCATGTGTTCTGTCCTCTTATATAGGTCACTGTGGAAGGTGTTGCATTTTCAGCTTTATTCTTAGTCAATAATATTTGCATTTGATCGTGCCACTTCTTTCTGAAAACTGTATATACTCGTTTGAGTATAAACCTAATTTTGTTGACAGGCTGGCTATCAAATCACTCAGCAAAGAGTTCCTATTGCGGTGAATGGAAGTCTTTCTTATAGTCTTTACAAAGACAACAAAATGAGCCAGATGGTGACAAAAACCGTGAGAATTAAACAAATTCAGTTGGAGCAAGACAGTGGAAAAAGTCTCCATGATGACACAAGGAGCCAGACTCTCGTGGACTTGAACAGGGCTGGTAGGTTTAGATTATTTTCCTGTTTTTCTCCTCCTTTTAGTGTAAGATGAGTTGATAAAGATACATGAGTGTCAGGAAACAGTCAAAAAATAAAAACAGCCTTATGTCTCTCTCCTTGCAAGTAAAAATTCATCAAAATTACCATTACACTGGAAGCAAATGCATACTTGATTTTTTTAATGGCCAGTGGACCTTTCCCACTGCTGTTGGTTGATGGCAATTGGCAAGTTAGCAGTCTGTTGGCTCCAGTTTGCTCAAAACTGTGTGTCACACATAGAGCTACTCAGCTATTTAAGCTCTTGTATTGTCTTGTTAAAAAAAAAAAGTAAAATATCACAGACCTAGTGAATCAAGTTTGTGTATACAAGGAGCAGGTGTTGGAATTTGTCAGTGCATGAGTCAGACATTTAATTATTAGCTTTGAAAAAATGTAGATTTTCTCTTTGAACTCAGAACTTGTAAATGGAGAGATGGGCAGCAACCTGACTGGCCTAGGGACACAGCATGACACAGTGCTCTGGTGTCCATTAAAGTTAAGGCTGTAGCTGCTCATAATCTTTGAAAGCCAGATCCTGAAACTAAAAGTTAGACTACTGTTTACAGTTCTGTCTGTTCCAAAATTAGTTTAAGATAAGTACATTTGAATCTGGAAGCTGATTGGCTTTAAATGAGAGTTCTTCTCAAGAAAGGCAGTAGCAGAGTAGGTTGTTCTGATCTGCATGTCATCAAAGGGTGGAGGATTGTCTGCAGTTTGCCTGTTACTTTAAAAAAATAAGAGGAAAAGTTTTTATAGCAGTCTGCAGCTAGGCCCATAGTGACAGTTACTAAATAATACATGGGGGTCTGTGGTTGTTTGTTAGTTAGTTAGTTTGTTTGTTTTGAAAAAAGCCCAAGTTCTCTCATGTGTTTAACCAGTTGCACTCTAATATGCCAAGATCAAAAGCTGTTGCTGAAAATCTCCCATCTCTTTCCCCGATAGGAGTTGGTCTCATGGAGGTTGTCATGGAACATGATATGTGCTGTGGGGAGGAAGCAGCTGCAGCAGCCAGAGAGCTTCAGCTCATTCTTCAAACGCTTGGGAGCAGCCAGGCAGTCATGGCAGGTACTGCAGGGGGAAGGGCATGTTCCCTTGTCACCAGTAATTCTCTGCATTTGCAGGAGTTTTGCAGCTTCTGGTTACTTTGCTCTGTGGTTGCTTACAGTGCATAGCCTTTTGTAGCTGTTGTTTTCACAATCCTCTGAGTCTGTCCTAATGTCTGCCATGCTTCAGGTCTTCTTATAGGTGTGCCTTTGTCTGCAGAGATTTGCTGTGCTGGATGTTATATTCCCTTACACAATAATTTTACAGGACAAACCTAGGCAGGAAGAAATGTTCCCCAGGTTCTTGTGGTGCTTCTCCCTGTCTCTTGCCATCTTGCTTGCCACAGCACTTCAGCATAGAAAATCTGTAGTAGGGATTAACTGTGGTGTATGGAAGTTAAGGGACAAAGTAGTAAGAGCATGTATCATCTTCTAAGTTGCGTGTCAGGTCTCTGCTAGTCATGAAATCAGTGTTGGCAGTGAGCTTGGGCTGGTGTCATGGATGAGATGGAGTAAATGACAGCATGTAGCAGACATGGGTTCTGGGGTTCATTTTAGCCGAGATCACCTATGTTTCTGAGACTGCTTCCTCTTGTAGGAACCCCTGCTTCCGGCACCAGCTCTTTCTGAAACTTTAAGGCCCCAACTTTCACAACAGCTGATGTGCAGAAGCATAGCCTGTGTTCATCCTCCTGACTGGTGATTCTGTCTCATGTGTCTCTATTAATTGGAAAATTTGGGTCATGCCATTTTTCATCAGTCCTAATGTTACCAAAATTTACAATCAGCCCAGTTAGATCTTGCATACAGCAGGCTTCTGCTTAAGAGTCTAAAAGAATGGTTTCAGGCATTCATCCCTTCCACACATACACATAATTATCAGCTGCTTATTAATGTTCACAATGTAAGCTATATTTTTGCCTGTGACAGTTGGCCTCACTGTCTGGCAAAAAGTTCAGTCCATTATATGAGTAGATGTTTCCTAGAGAACTGAGTCAGAGTGGTCCATGTATTACCCAATAAATGGGATCCAATAAATGTTGACTACTGATACAGATTTAGTTTAATGTAGGGGGAAATAATAATTGTTAGACATTATCTGTTTCTCTGAATCTTTTCTCACAGTAGTGTCCCACATGTCAAATGAGGCACAGTTGACAATTTTAAGCAGCCAGTTTGCATGCTTCTTCAAGGGCCCTTATGGGTGTATGTATATACCATCACTTCTAACTACTGAATTTGGCCCTAAGATTGCCATTGGAATTGCATTATGATGTCTTTTGTCACAGGGACATTTCTGACTTTATACAAGTATTGGAAATATTTTTCTTCCAGGATAGATGGGTTTAAAAGTATTTGGATTTTTTTTCAAGGGGAAGGTTTTAGGGGCTTTCTGCTGTGGTTTTCCCTCGTCATAATCACATTCTTTCAAATAAAGGCTTTACATCCTCATAATTTACCTTTCTTCTACTTGCATGTCCAGTGAAGAGAAGTGCCCAGTTTTATCAGGTGTTATTTCATTAAATAGATGAAACGATGATTTCATTGCAAAGTGAAAGGAAAGCGAGCTGGGCTTAAAGGAAAAAACGCTTTTTTAAAGAACATCTGTGCAGCCTGGCTCTGCTTTTCCTTATGCCTGATTAACTTTATTGTTTAGTCACATTGACAACTACATATAAGTAGAAACAGGCCATGTCTCAAAGTGAAGCAAGGGCAGGACAAGACTATTCCTCTTTTGGAACAAGTACTCGTTTCACCCCAGAGAGGGAGCACATGCAAAACACTTCTCTTGAAAGAGATGTTGGGTCATTCCAACACCTTTGTCCTTCATTTGCATGTTTGGCAAGACTCTATAAAGACAGAGGAAATTAGTGTGGTGTCATCCAGCCTGCTTTTACAAATTGTACCAAGGCCTCTCTGGTCAATTTAAATCTTTTGACTGGAATGGGTTCTGAAGCCGTAGCCATCTTCACAGGTTTTACTGAGCTGTTTTGTATTCTCTTTAATAACATTACTGTATATACACAGTAAGCGTTTGTTTCTTTTTATCTGTATTTGAAATAAAAAAATAAATTAAAAAAACCCACAGGGAAACACTACAGGTGTTCACTGTGTATTACGGGAAAAATACTGTTTCTTAACATTCTAGGATGTAATGCAATCTCCACTGTTTGTTTATTCCCAGCAGTTGATAACTGTGGCAAGCCTTTTCTTCTCAGAAGGGATGTCTTGAGAGGGACAATACTTAGAAAGATAAAATTATGAGTTTCTTGTTGTTGAGTCACTGAAGATCTCAAAGGACATTAGTCCATTTTGGACTAGAAGTTCAGGATGCTTTTATATCAGACTTTGTATTCAGTTTCAGCTTTTGGCAGCCAGGGACATTTTGGGGCGTAAGATTGCAGTTTCTTGAAGGAGAGGAAGAAGATTGCAAAAAAATCCCCTGCTTCTTCCATATTGTCCTTGAGCTGTAAATTTCCAAGAACACCTTAGTAAATCTGTTCAACATAACCTTAAGTTCTTGTGTTCTATGCCAGGGTAGTATCTGTCCATCAAATTGTAATTCCAAAAGGTATTTTTGTGCTGCTTTGAGAGGAATGGAAGCTCACGATCCACCACTTTGCCCTTTATTTAAGAGCTGTGAATCAGAAGCTCTTTTCACTGTATGGCTTAGAGGATCTCTGCTGCACTGCACCATGCAGTTTTCCAAGAGGAGTTATGAGCAATGATTTAAAAAAATAATTAAAAAAAAAGCAAGCATTATTCTCAGAAATACTTTGAGTGAATCAAGGCAGTGCCTTGAGGGGGAATCACAAGCAGAAAGCTATGATGAAGTGGTTGTTATTCCTTTCTGAACACAGAGAAGTCTTCAATTAATGCTGTGCACATAACATGCAATTTATTAATGCATGCCAAGGTTTCTAATTCTAGTGTACAGGGCAGACTGCTCTGTTGATAAAGTTTTCTTTTACAGAGGGTCAGCTGAGAGTGGATGCCAATGTTTCTGTGCATCACCCTGGAGAGCCTTATGGAGTGAGGACTGAAGTGAAGAACATCAATAGCATACGATTTCTGGCAAAAGCAGTAGGTAAATGGTGGTTGCTTCATTACAAGAGCATTTATGTGGTCTGAGATGACATATGTCAGACTCCTGAATGCAGGAATTGGCCTTAAATGTCCTGACTAGCTTTACCTGGGTGTCTCTTCCATGCCTGTGGGTATAGGAGTCTCATTTAAGTTCAGGCTGGAGCCTTCAGACTTTGACTGAGCTGCTACATCATAGGTTTGCCAGTTTTCAGTCCTGTCTTCTAAAGGACCTTGGACCTGTTCTGTAGTCCTGTTCCCAGACCTGTCTCAGGACTTAACTCCTGCTGCTTCTGACTGAACTCCCTGAATGGACCCTGGACACAGCTCATCCCCTCAACTTGACTGAGACTGTCAGTGGACCTTTGTTAGTAGCACACAGCCCTGCCCATGCTATTCAGACTAGCGGGACTGAGGGCCCTGCTGGGCTCTGGTCATCCTTGACTCCTGGCTTATCCCTCTTTATGGCGCAGCCCCACTCCAGCTGTTCCCTGACAGAATAAATCCTAGGGTGGGGTACTCTGGGAATAGCAGCCATATTAGTCTGCAGGTTTTTTTTCAGAAGTAAACCGTCTGCCTTCCAGAAGAATGAAGCAGATGGTTCAGTGCCTAGCATGTTTAGTACCGAAATATAGCAGCAGCGGTTCTGTGTCCTCCAATGGAGATGATTGCTTTCCACTGAGTAAAGTACGTGGTGTGTGAAAAATTCAGATGCAGCTTGGGTATGAGCAAGAAAAGCTGGTTGTTACATCTCCAAGAGAGAACTGAACTGGGTGACTGCAAGGTCACTAAGAATGTATGGCTTGGCTGTAGTGCCTGAGAGAAAATGGTTTCCATTCAATGGAAATTAAAGAAGATGAGGAAAACACACAAAGAAGCAATGCTGGAGAGAAGGACAGTGACCGATAATATTGCCTATAACTACTGCTGTTGATTTCATTAAGGTTAAAACAACAAACTATTTCATTATTGCACAGCAGTGAAAAATGAAATAGTGGAGTGCACAAAAGCTACCAGTGTAGTCTAACAAGCTTACTCTTTTTTCTTTTGTTACTGTCAGACTATGAAATACAGAGGCAAATTGAAGAACTTGAAGATGGAGGAACAATTCTGAATGAAACAAGAGCCTTTGATTCCAAGCTTGGGTGAGTTTTTATTTTGGAGGAATGTGGGAATAGCCACTTTAGAGTGCCATAGGCACTTAGTGACATGATCAGGAGACATATTACAGTATTGCTCAACTTTTGTCTTCTAAAGCTAATGTTCACAAGCATAGTCTTCTCACAGGTAAGTAATTGAATGCTGAGGCTTTTTAACAACAGATTGTGTGCTGCATCAAGCAGTGTCTGTGTGAAAATTACTGCCCTCTTACTTGCACACATTCTTTGAATTGGTTTTAAGAGGCTCTCCTGATCTTCATGAGGCGGAGTTTTTTGTTTTGTGGTTTTGCCATAAAACTAATTCTGTGGTGTACCTCTTAACGCATCTTGTTTTGCTTTTATTTTAGGTGCACAGTGCCAATGAGAGACAAAGAAGGAAAACAGGATTATCGGTATTTTTTTTTAATAGAGTTAACATTTCACAAACTGAGAATTTATTAAATTTCTTAAGTGTAGGCATTGTAATGAGGATGTAAAGTTAGTCAGTATAGTGAGTATGTCTTGGAAGTTTACATTCTACTGGAAGGGGCAGAGACCTGTCAAAGTCAGTGTTAGTCTGAGCAGCCCAGATCTAGAACTGTATCTCATCTTTGCTAAAACCCCTAGGCCTTTCCCAAAGACTCGGTTGGAGTACTTGAGTCAAAGTGGGTAAATTGAAGTTTACTTTGTGGACAGTACAAGTGTATTCTTAAGAATGTCTGACATAAAACATAAGAATATTGTGAGTTCAGCATTGCTCCTGCTTTAAGTACTGAGAGAAATGGTTTTCAGACAGCAGGCCCTGCCTCTCCATGCTTAGATTCTGTGATCATAGATCACTGTTTGAAAACCATAACTGCTATTGAAAGGTGTCAGCATTCATAAGCAGGTTTCTACCTTGAAGATCTTTGTAGACCTAATGAAGATGTTACCTTGCTAAGTAGTTTGCCTTCCACCAATGTGAGATGACAGCCATGGAGCCATAAACAGTCACCCAAGGATTTAGCTGTTGGGTGAGGGGACAAGGCACGAGTCCTGTTGGAAAGCAGTCTGCTGGGAACAAGTGCTGAGGCAACACTGCAAGGCAGCAGCACACCTGCTTAGGGTCATCTCAGTGTTCGTCCTCCTAGTAGTTCCCTAGCTTTGCATCCCAGAGATAAGTCTTCCTTTTACTCCCAGAGTTCACTTCCCAGCTGAGGAATTATTCTGCAGGCAAACTTTCAGAGCCCCTTAGCTTTGGCATCTCTGTGTTCCTGTTAGATCTGCATATATTCTACCACTGATCTTGCTACAGCAGAGCAATGATTTTGAAAACGTCCCACAAACTTTGAATTTAAATCCATTATTTAAAGCGTGTTGTTGTAGAAGAGCAGCAGTGATCATTTTGTGAATTCCTTGTTATGGGGGGCTGGCATGAGGCTTATTTAAAAAAGACTAATTTCAATAAATGCAAAAGAAAATTCATTAAAACCCAGGCAAAACCGATGAGTCTAAGATATTTCAAATAAAGACCATAAAAATTACTTGTACTAAGATTATGATCAGTATTAAAATGTAAACTGTGTTTTTCAGGGTTTTTTTCATATAACTTCCTCCTGCACATTACACATTAAACTTAAAATCCATGTTTAGGCAGATTTGAAATATAAAATATTATAGTAAATGTAGAGAGTACACAATGCCCTTTATTCTGGTAGTTTTGAACCCCTCATTTAATCATGTAAGAGTGAAGTTTCTGCGTCAGTCGCAGTTCTCTGAGTAGTTTGAATTGGCCTTCTCTTTAAGGGAGCCTTTTGTTCTGTGATGGCACTCTGCTGAGCACAGTAACTTTGCTTTTAGCACAGCATGGGATTTCATAAAGATTTCTGAAGTTTGTCTGGAAAAGCTTACAACCTGCCCAGATCACTCCTGGCAGTTGGCTCCCAACCTGAGTTCTTTCCTGCCAGTCCATTCCTGTTTTTGTCCAGGTCCACAATTCATGCTTGAGGCCAAAAGGAGTGGCATATTTCCCTATCTATTACTGGTGGTGTTATTGGGGTGTTTTATTATTGTTTTGGTTGCAGAAGAGTTTGAATTACCCCTTTTCTATTATGAACTCTTTGACAATGGGTGGCAAATACTCAAAGAAAGAAAATACACACTTTGCAGCAGTGCGGAGCCTGGTCCTTTTTTACTTACCAGTGATATACCAAGTCATAAATTTTTAATATTTTGTTTAGTTGAAAGAGTGATACAGCTTTCAGGGAGGTATAAACTTGTGATATAAGTTTTATTCCTTGTTTAGCTTCTGAGGGAAAATAATTATAAAGGAGTTTTTCTTCATTTTCACTAGGTTCATGCCAGAGCCAAACCTTCCTCCATTGATTCTGTATGATGCAAAATCTTTGCCAGCTAATATGAACCATCAGCAAGTGATAAATATTGACTGGATTCATGAGAGACTTCCTGACCTTCCCAGTGTGAAGAGAGAAAAGCTTGTTGAACAGTATGGGATTCTTCCTGAACACAGCTTTACCTTATTGGTAAGTCTATTGATCAAGTGCTAAAATAAGCCTGGGAACTTCAAAGTTGCACAGTTCTTGAAAAGATTTACAAATGTTGTATTAACCAGCTGTCAGTCCTCATGGGTGTTTTTATTTGGAAGTACATCCAATGTCTGCATTGTACCAAGGAGCCATATACATAGAATGGTGGAGAAAACAAATGAGACACTGTGCACCTAGAAGTGTTTCTCACACAAAGTGCAAGGAAATAACTATTTTTTAGTATTGATCTTGTCTGTGTACACACTGATGACTGACTGCAACCAATGTACAACTTCTGGTTACAGACCCTTGTCTGCAAGTGCCTACTCTTCATCTTTGGACCTCGTACAAGGCTGGGTACATTGACCGTGTTTAACAAATACGAATCAAAATCCAGAGTCTAAATCTTTCAGTTTCACGTGCTCGTTGATCTACCTTCCAGATTATTTTGGGAAAAAAACCCAAATGTATTCTTTGAGAAATACACGAAATAGTTGCGCAATGTCAACTTTGACCTCACAGTGCAGTTTACCGGGGGTAGGTTCAAAAGAGGGGATGAGAAAGAAAAGGATGTGGCAGCAAAATCCAAAATTATTCTTAAGGACTGCAGGCTTCTTAAATACTGTGTCATATCTCTTTGCCGGTGGTAACTCTGGTGAGGTGGTTAGTATACCCACCCAAGATTAGACATTTCACAAGCTAGGAGAGTGTCCTGCTTTGGTTACCTCTGTGATTAGTGGAGACAGAAGGAAAAGGACTTTTTCAGAGTGAGATTCAGAGCAGAACTGTAAGTACTTTAAATTGTCCTCTGGAGGAGTTCCTTTTCTTTGACTACAAATGGAGGGAGAGCCGTGCACGTAACTACCTCATATCCCTTCTTTGTGTGTCTGTAATTTAATACACTTGTACAGAAGCTGATTCTACAGAAAGAAGATGGTTCTTTGTTCTGCAGAAAGCTGTTAGGAAAACTGCTTTTGTGGTGCTCTGCCATTTTAGTGAGTTGCAGATGTTTCACTGTTTGGTGGGCAGGTGAGTCATAAGTCTTATCAGTCATGAGACTGCAGTGATAGTATGGAGAGGTAGTTCTTACCTTTCTATTTCATTGTATAAGCTGCAAAATGTGATTTTGCAGCCAGTATTGCTGTTTATATATGCATTTTTCACATCAACATATTTCTCACATATTAAAATAAACATAGGGTAGAAAGGGCAGATAGGTGCTGCACCCTTTTTTTCTCATTTCTTCATCTTCCCCTCTGTGGTGAGTTGACCTGTGCCAGCTGCTAAATACCACAGCTGCTTGCTTGTTTTCCCTGCCAGGGAGACAGGAAAGAGAGTAGGAAAAGAAAAATGTGAAGACACATGGTTTGAGGTACAGATGCTTACATGAAGGAACTGGTAAGGGAAAAACCCAGAAGTGATGCAAATGCAGTCACTCACCATGTCTTACAAATAGACTGATGCGCAGCCAGTCTGGAGCCAGTAACACTGACTACCTACCCCAAAGTCTCCTTCCCTGTGTTTTCCTTGTTGAGCAGGGAATATAACCTTGGTCATTCTGTATTAGTTGTCTAGATTGTGTCCCCACCTAACTTTGGGCTCATCCTTGGCCTATTCACTGTGGAGGACAAAGTGGAAGAAGAAAGTACTGCTCAGCAGTAGCCAAAACACTGGTGTGTTGCCACCACTACATCAGTCATGAATCCAAAATGCAGCACCCTCTTTAGAAAATAAACTCCATCCCAGTTGGACCCAGTATGCTTCTTTCACTTTGCATCAACCCACTTTTTGTGTGTTTCAGTTTGCTAGTATGGATGGCTTCTGCTGTGTGGTTTCTGTCATCTCTGTCAACTAGCCTTATATATTTGCCTCATCCTGTCCTTTCTTTCTGCTGTTCTCTGAAATCCATTCTTGCCTTTGCTTTTTCCCTTTTACCTTTTTCTCCTTTTTGCCATGTGTAAGACAATTAATGAGCTCCAAACTGAAATCTGGGATTCAGCTTGTAATAAGATAATGCATCCATTTGAATGTATGAAGTGAACACGTTCTTCATTGCACATCTTCTTTTATTGTGCATTAGAGTGTCAGCATGTATACTCTCCATAAAAGTTGCTTGCCTGTTCACTGGGAGACTAGTTAACCTTAATTCATCGGAAAGCAGTGTGTGCATTGCTGTGTTCAGCTTGCATCAGAAGTTGCAGAAGATTGCTGATAGGGCCAGATGCACAAATCTAATGAGCATCCATTCAGGTTAGAGCGCCCAGGAGTGCTCATTAAATAAATGGCTGTTGTAGAGGGATGGCTCTAAAATGCAAACTCTGTTCTGCACCAACTTGTTATAGAAAGCGTTATGCACCAAAGTTACAGTAAAACAACACCATACTCCAGCATGCAGCTTAGCTTCCAAGTTTGCTTCCTTAGCTTTGTTCTCATCCACAGTAGTTGCCTGTATATACTGTGGTGTTGCGAAGCTGAGACTCCTCCTTTGCCTAATTACAAGATGTACTGAAATGGAAGGAGTAGTCTAGTAGTATCTTTATATCTGAAATTTCTTAAGTATATACTGCTAAATTTTTGACAGTTTTACATAAATTGCAAGAATAAATGATGTTTCTGATTTTTCTTCACGCAGCACTATTCTTATTCACAAGGATACAATTCCTTGAGCCATGTACACTCTGTGGTATTTGCATATGCAATTTCTGCATGCAATTTCTACTTTGCTGAGTAGTGGTAAGCTGGCAAATATATCAGTCAAGAAGGATCTCTGACAACTTTGCCAGTTATGGTATTATAATGCTTTTGCTTCCTGTTGAGTAAAAAAATGAGATATATTGACATAGACATTAATGTATCAATGTGATGTTTTGTTTTCAAATGCATGCTGAGGGCCAGAGATGTCCAAACAGATGATAGATCAGTTGTCACAGTACAGCATGAAAAAAACCAGTGTGATCCCTTCCTTTCTTATGTGAATTCCAAATATTCCTGTGCATTTACTGTTCCTCAGCTTACTCAGATAAAAGTGACAGTTCTGCTTGGGCTAATTGCATTGGTGGACAATTACATCAGTGACTCCTTCAAACAGTCAAAAGTGGGATGCTGTAGAAGTTGGTTTTGACCATTTTGTTTTATGACATGTCATTCTCATACACATTGGTGTGCAAGTGAACTTACACTTATTTTTAGAATTTAAATCATTTTCTAAGAAGCTTTAGGAAGAAGTTTGAACTTTCTTTAACTGCTCTGCTTGTCTGCTAGATGTTGTGTTTGGTTTTTTCCCCTGACAATCTTGCATGTTTTTACAGCAGTTGTTACCTCACAGTTGGTTATTGGAGGAACTGCGATGGTAAAAATGGGAATAACAAAGCAGCAAATGACATTTTGTTTGTGAACACTGAAGTTGTTTTCTTCTTCAGTTCTTTGGGAAACATTACTGATCTTTAAAAGCGTAACTTTGCATTACAGTCCCAATGTCCCCAAAGATTTTACCAATGGTATTCTGTAAAATCAAGTATTGTTTTCTGCTGTTTAAAAGGTATCTGAAATCACTCCACCAATAGGTTTTTTGACATCTCAGTGCTATGAAATTATCATTTTAAACCATGTTTAAGAAAGAAATCTGCATCTGGTTGAAATATTGATATGTCAGATTTCATGCCAGTGAGACTTTACCAAGTTACAGCATATTTGGTGTCTAATGGGAGCACTGAGGGGGCCTGGTTCACAAACATGGTGCTGCTATTCCACATTTCTGGTTTTCTTTCTATGAAGATTAGAACAGAGTATTCAGAATGAAGAGAGAACAGAAAGTTAGCATTCCTGTAATCCAGTGTGTTAGAGCATGCAGTAGTTTTCAGCTCAGATACACTGCAAGGGACAGGTGTTGGTAGTTGGAGTGAATTTGGCATGAAGAAAGTTCACCAAAATATAAACCAAATTGAAGTTCACATAGTACTGTATTTAGAAATTGAAACTAATCAAGTTATGCCTACATTTTTTCTAATATGACAAGAAAATAAAGAAAATGTTTCATTTCTGTCAGTCATTCTAATGTTTTGACATTCTGCCTTATTCATTTCAGTCTAACACTGCTGGGTTTTCCTACTCTTTGGCTACAGAAAATGACAGACACTTTAAAAAACCTAAAACGAACTGTGAGGGAATTTTGAGAAATGTGTCTGGTTTTGTGCGTGCAAGTAGTGAGTGTGGGGTTCCTAGACCTGGTAGCATGTGTCAGTCTGTCTCCCTGAGTTTTTCTGTGCTTGCTGCCTGGAAATCATCTGATTAGAATGCAAAGGCTGGGTATGTTTGTCCTCGATTGTCAAAGGTCTGGCAGCAGGGTCAGAGCTGTAACTCCAGCCAGGCTGTAGGTATCCAGGAATCTGAATGTGTCCACTTATAGGGATACACTCTGTAGCCTGTATGTGATGGAAGTGCTGGACATGCTGCGTCTGAGCTCTGTAGCTGCATTCAGACGTGTGGCAGCTGCAGGCATTGTTTGCCTGTGCATAATGTTGTAGCTAGAGCTGCTCTGCCTGGAGTGCTTGTAAAACCTTCTGCAGCATTGCAAAGAAACCAGCATTTATACATGCTACCTTTTTCCTGCGTAAATGGGATAGGTGTTTTTGTGTAAGGGAACCCACTGTTTAAATAATCAGTGCTATTGAATCCTGAGGTGAATTAGAAAGAGGACAGCACTTGGCAATGCATCATTCTAGTAATTCCACTTAGTTTTTAATCAAGTTTACTGTACATTGCTAATCACATCATTCCTTTATTGTTGTTTTTCTTAAGCCAAATTTGTTCCTCTTCTCTACTTAGTCTTAGTATTGCATAATCTGATTACAGAGTAACTGCTAGTTAAATTAGTAAGAATGCTGGAGACGAAGAGAATTATGTCTCTGCGTATTACATAGATAACTAGTGGGAGTAACAAGGTTTACCTTGGGTCACAAAAGACATCAGTGGTTTCCTAGGCTGAGAACTTGGTTTCTTTGCTCATGGTCCCACGGTAAAGGGGGTGGGTCTGATGTTTGTCACGTCAGTTTTACAGCACATCAGACATTAATCTAAGTACAATTTTTTTCTGTTTCACAGAACAGAGAGCAGTAATTTGCAGTCTTCTCAAAAGCCATACATCATTGCTAATGAAAAATGTGGTATCCAGAGCTGCTGGAAGTTTGTGTTTTGAAAGGTTGGAGAAGGAAAATCCAAAATTCTGTATTGCTATGGCAATAAATGGCCTTTAAAAACAAGGGCATATGAGACTGTTTGAATGGGATGTGTTTGAATGGAGAACTCAGACTTTGGTTTAGTGTGTACCCTGCCCTCTTCTTGCTCATAACTGTTCAGACATCTGGCTGCAGTCAGTATGTACTAGGAAAATGCTTTTGCTGTGATGACTGTATACTTAGAATAGCGCCTTGGCTGTCTCTAAACTGCTACCTCTCAACTTCTGAGAGCTGGCTTGTCCTCCTGTGCATTTATGCCACACACTGCAGAAATCCAGTGGCATGCTGGATTTGGATTCCTCCTTGAAAAGGTAGGAGCTGCCACTTCATACTTCTTCAGCCTTCAGTAAACCTGATGAGTTCTGTCCCACAGTTAAAGATGCATCAATGCCTTGATGACAAACACCACACCATTCAGCAGATTGTGCAGTATCTGTTCTAAAAACAACCTCACATTTCACTTAGGCTATAAATTGAATCCCCTACTGTCATATCTTCTGAGCATTTAAGGGTGCTGTGGACAAGCTTACGTAGCTTCTCTGGAAAAAAAAAAAAAGGAAAAATAAGACCCCGCTTCTTATAGTATGACCTTTCCATGTCATTGAATGTAAATTCAAGCTAAACTTATTCCTTCTATCAATAAATAGAAGCCATTGCCAGACCAAGAGTGAAGTATCTGTAGACAATTTCAGGAAAAAATCTGTTCTTGTTAAAAGGTAGCACGACAGCCTGTGAGATGGTGGCATTGTATTTTCTAGCATTATACATACTTAGAACACGTGAGAAGACGAGAAAGGTTCTCTATAAATGCTAATTTTAGGAAGGTGTTAAGAGAAAAGTGATCACTCGTTTGTTGGAAGTTCCACTGAAACAGGCTGACAGATAAGCTCTGTGTATTTGTTCTAGGCATAAGATAGTTTGTTTGCTGCTATGTTAATAAAATTACTCCAAAGTCTGGTGAATTTGCAGTGAATTCACAACTGAAGTTTACTTTAGGATTGAGCACTTACATGCCAAGTGTAATTGTATAATTAGTTGTAACCTGTGTAACCTGCTCTAAGTGACCCTGCCTTGGCAGGGGGGTTGGACTGGATGATCTCCAGAGGTCCCTTCCAACCCTAACAATTCTGTGATTCTCTAGTTCTGTAATCATGTTTGGACTTTGGTATCTCTTTGATGCATTTAACTTTTCTTAAACAGAATGAAGAGGGATTAGCAGAATTCTTTGAAAATGTGGTAAAACAGACCCGAATGAAGCCAAAGAAAGTCATCGGCTGGGTTCTACAAGACCTGCTCAGTTATTTGAAACAACGTTCCCTTACAGTAAAGGAAAGGTAAGTCTTCATGATTACTACAGTGGTGAAACAAAAGTGTTCCTTTCTCATGTGCCATAAATAGTACTGTGTCACTCCAGTGGTTGCTGCTGCTTTAGTTGTTACCTGTGAAGTTTGTCACACCAGGCAATGCTGCACTGGCCTCGGCACTGTCCTGCAGAATGGAGTCAGGCAAATATGTTGCAGAGAAGAGGACCATGTAGCTAAGAGCAGTAATCAGTCTTCAGTGTTTAGAAAACAGTGGTGGTAAGGCATAGTAGGCCATCAATACCGAACTTGAACAGAGTGTAACATGAAGAAAAGTACCAGCTTGTGTGATCTTTAGGCAAGCAACAGTAGCATAGATACATTACCTCACCATATTCTCTGAGGTAACTTCTGCCCCCTTTCTCCATAGCCCAGTCAGTTATTTTCTCCTGGCTGACCTTTTGAACCTTCTAGAAAAAGAAGAAATTTCTTCTACAGCAGCAAAGCATGTAAGTACCTTTTTGATTTTACTGTACTCTGAATCAGCTTACTCCAGTTGTGTAGCAATTTTATAATCAGTGTGTACCAGTGCAATGGCCTTTTTAAAAGGAAATTATTTAGAGTGTTGATGAAGGATAAATTTTGTATCTGTACTACATATACACAATAGATGCAAATGCCTTGTATGTGTATATAATCTCAGATACGTCTGCATATTCAGTGCTAGAAGGAGGCAGAAGCCAAATAGTAGACTTAAACAATGTGAACTGAAGTCAATTAAATAAATCCTGCTTCTGAACAGAGAAGACACTAGATCACAATTTCACAGTTCAAGTTAGACCTGAGTGAAGGGTTAGTGGGAGCTAATCCATGGCTTGCAGTTAAGATGAGAGTGTCAGTTACCAGGTGCTAAGGGACAGTAAGGTCAACATTCCTAAGCATTACCATGTGGAAAAGGATTTAATTCACCTGAGTGTAGTCACAAAAAGAGTTCTGCTTTGGTTTACCCCTGAGTGAGAAGTGGGAGAGGTCTGGCCTTTCTTTTATCCTTGCTTCTTTAAGCAAGTGCTGTTATGAACCTTTCATGCAAGTAAAGATAGTAAAGCTGGTTTGTTTTTTTTTAAATAGCATGTTGCTTAGGACAGTCTGAAAAATCTGCTATTGATGATTTACATCTGAAATTGTGAAATGGTTACAATGGATACAGTGACTGCTGTGCCTGTAGTCAAAATTGGGAGGTTTTTTGTGATGAGGAATAAGCAATCATTCAACTTAAATTGTTGCTGGTTCATTTATATGGAATGCTTTGTCTTTTCAGATTAATTATTATACTTTAGATACGTGCAGTAGGTATCTTTTTCTATGTTTATCAGTGAAACTGTTAATGAAGACATTAAACTTGCCTTGTCTGCTTTCAAACTTTTAACACCCTGAAATATACAGGGCAAGTTTCCATCTATCCAGCACATACTCATTAAATCCAAGTACAACTTTGGAATGGTATTGAAGTCAGTTCAGGGGATTTTTTGCATGATTATAAAATAAATGTAACAGTTGAAAACATGGCTCATTGCCCAACTTGGAGACACTTGAACTTTCTGGTTAGTTTTCTTTTTTTGGAGATGCTTGTGGTTCTTAATTAAGTTGGTCTCCTTGTTGGTCTGTTTCTGTGGATAGTCAGCTGTGTAAGACAGGCATCATGAATAGGGATTTAAGTGCCTGGCTTCAGGCATGTATGTTTGGAAATTTTGTATTGGAAAAGTAAAAGGAGATGAAAGTATTAATAGGAGAAGCATTGGAATGCAGAGCAGTTCTGTGCCTGAGGGGTTATGGCACACCCATCAGTTTGGTGTCTGCATTTGAAAGGGAAGCTTCAGAAGTCCAGTCTTAGGTCTCTTCCTTGTGGAGGTAGGGACAGGGTACTAATGCTCTTCTAGAGAAGTTTTCTGCCTTGTGGTATATTTGTGTGCCAGCACTTCTGACAGGCTATAAAATGTCAGGAATTTCAGAGATTCATTTCTTATTTAATTACCAACTCCTTGTAATGTGCATGTTGTCCTCGGTGCTCTGCAGTTGGACACAAAGAAATCACAGTACTGTTTTCCATCACCCAGTGATGATGCCATCAAACTGCAGAAACCTTGCCACATTTACGAAAGTATTTTGGTTGCCTGGATGTCAGAAGAGTAACAAATGTTTATAACAATTCTCAGCAGTAGGCAGAGATGCTGTTTGGCCCGAGGGCAGAAAGGGCTATATATACACACCAGCAGATGAATTGCAGCACTTGGGGAAGGGGAGCATGATGTGCAGTGGCAGACACAGATCCAGCAGGAAAGGATGGAAGGGTTGGATGGGGTGAGTGTGTAGATGTGTGTACACATACGTGCTCCCTGCAGGAAGCTGTTAATGATTTAAATTTTTTAAAAGCTTTTGTGTTCAGTCTCTGCTGTATAAGCCAGTAAAACACAGGCAGATAAGAGCTGTGAGCACTGATACACAGAGCATTGTATGGTGGGAGCACGTGCCAAGCAAAGGGCACTGTGTGCTCACGTAATTACCATGTAGGTAATTACAGAGCTCACTCCCAACTTGCCATCGAATATAGCATCCTACTCCAGAGGTCTCTGAAGCAGTTCCAGGCTGGCATGCCTGTGCAAGGGCAAGAGCAGCTTCAAGCTTTGCCAACATGCAAGGCCATGGGGTAAGCGTGTCCCAGGTCAGGGAGCTACACAGGCACATGCTGTGGCCCATCCTGGGGGTGCCATTTTGGAGCCCACAGTGGGAGGTGTTGGTACTGCACCCAGGGCTGGAACCAGTCCCTGGGGAGTGTGGCCTCACTCCTAGTTTGCCAGGATAGCAGTGAGTGCATCTCTGGTGTGACGGAGCTGCCTTTGAGTTACGGTGTTGTGGGAGGAGGCCAGTTCCTGGGCCAGGGAAGCAGAAACTTGCCCCTGCTGCCAAGAGCCATGCTGGAGCAATTCCACATGGACACCCTTGTCACGAGTTCACTGGGGATCCATGCCCCAGCAGGCCATGGAGCAGAGCAGACCCTGGGTTTTGCTGGCTTCTGCAGTTGCATAGGACACTCACACAGGAATAGCTTCAACAAACCTGCTGGGCACCCCTACTTTAAAATAGAAAGCAGGGAAACGAATACAGTACACAAACCTAACCTGAACCATCTGCTTTGACAATTATGGCTATACCATCTGGAGGACTGGACCCAGCCTGCCCCTCACTTCTGTGAGAGGCTGAGGGACAACTGCCAGACATCCAGGCTTCTGTCACTGGAAAGGAGAGGTGCCCGCTGGACTGACTTGACTGGTGCTGCCTGCTGCTTTACTCCCACCCTTGGCAGCAAATCAGTGCAGATAGGGTTTCCAGTTGGAGCATTCCTAGGCACAGCAGTCAGCTGGCACATTCACCAGTTGCAAAATGTTTGATATGATGCCCATGGCAGCCAGACATGTAAGTCTTGATTAATTCATCTTGACCAAGGCCGTTATGCCTGCATAGGTACAGACTGCAGAACATTATTAAAATCTAATCACGCTCAGACAAGAATCAATAGTAGAAACTACAGAGATTTCGTTAATGGAAATGAGGCCTGAGATTCATGTTTTGGCTCTGGAGACTTCATAATTTGATCCTCCTCTGCTGGTGCAGGCAGTTTGTGGAAATGAGTTGAAATAATTTTTTTAAACTGCTTTCTTTAGATCCGTACTCCTTGCCAAGTGGAGAAACACATTTTTAAAATGTGTGTCTTTGACAGGTCTTGGCCACATCTCTTTCTGCTTTCCTCCACACCTGTAAACGAGCAAAGGCCTTGATAACATTGTTGCTCTACTAGCTAAGTGGAGATGCTTGTTACCAAATGGAGAAGTACACAGGATGCAGCTGTCACACTGGGAAAATCTGGTGACTTCAAGGTCTCTAATGGGCAAGCTTTTCTCAGTCCTAGGAAATATTGGCAGAGGCATAACAGGGAGCTAGAGCTGAATTTCTGACTGTCAATCTGTCCTGCCCCTGGCCTGATGTATGAGTTCCTCCTGGGTAACTCAGCCATGGTCAGCTGCGTAGATTTTGTTTGTTGCAGATTTCCCCCTCCTTTAGCCCATGGCATCCTGCTTGAATACATACCAGTCGAAAAATCCCATCTGTCTTTTTCCAGGAGATTGAAAGGGCTTATTCACTGTCCACCCCTGACCTGTGCACCACTTCAGACTCTCCTGGGTGTTTTGTTGGGCACTGTGCTGTGCGATGAGATCAGGGCTCATTCTGAGGGGTGATGTACAGTATGGGTGCATTGGGAGACCCTAAGGGCAGAAAGTTTCCTGCCTCGTCCCTCAGGAAAGATGCAGACAAGCTGCCTAGGTCGCAATGGAGAGCAACAAAAAACAAAAACACCAACCCCCCACCCCAAAAAACAAAACAAACCAAAAAACCCCAAACAAACAAAAAAAAAAAGCAAGAGGCTGCAGACAGGCTGAGTCTCTGTTGAATAGCAAGTATTTCTTTCCAAGAGTATTCCAAGCAGCACTGGCATGATGGCTTTTAAGTACCACACTAGAAGAAAAATCTGTAGAAGACATCACATATACCATTGACTTATTTGGGATAAACATCTGAAAGATTTATAGTAAACTCTGGCTGCTTATCAGTAACTTCAATATTGTGATCTGCCTTTATCCCTTTTACAGGGAAAAATTAAGTTGTAGCTGCCACAATACAGATACGTGTCATTACCCTCTCACAAGGTCTCCGGAAGTGCTATACGATCCCATAAAAATCTTTGGGGGACCACTGGCAAACAAATCTCTTGCAGGAATTTTATCAATGGATGGGTCTTAAATACCTGTGGCTACAGAATTCTTTAATTGAAAGTCTTTTGTACCAGAAAATTTGTCTTGCTGAAGAAAATCGCTGTGGTAGTTAAGATACCATCCCCCATGGTTCATTTTTCCCCAAGTTCTCTTGCTACCCTGCAAATTATTTAACATGCAGTTTGAATGCTCCTCCTTTTCTCCCCATCCCGGCCTCTTCTTCGTCAGTGAATATTGAATGCTGAAATTTTGACATGACATCCACTTCCATATTGGGACACAACAATGGCCCAAACATACAATTTTATCTTCAGCTCAGGAAGGAGCACAAGGAGCTGTTTTAATAAGGGTTTCCTCACTCCCCTCCCACAGCCCTTGAAATAAGAGCAAAGGGAATACAGCAAATGACTGCCCAAGGAAATTGGTTTTTTATAAATGTTCTCTCCTCTCAAGTGTATTCCAGGGCAATAGCCCTGCTGCAGTGTAGGAAAACACACTAGCATTAACAAGTGATTATTCCGCAGGCCTGGGTTTGCCCAGCAGTCCAGTACTTGGAGATGATGCATAGGTGGGCTGGAACTGCTGCATTCATTCTGCTTGGCATCATTTTTCTTCTGCTTTGTCATATGTATCCTCATTACAGCTTGCTGGTGAGAACTGGTAATTGGATGAGTTACCTGGGATTGGACTTGGTACAATAGTCAGCTAATCGTCAGTTCCTGGGCAGAGCCATTGCTCATGGAGATGCATTTCCTTACTGCTCTCAGGCAGTTCGTGTGAATAATGTGAGATGAGCATGAGTACTGCTGGAGGAACAGCCTTGCAGTCCGTGCTGCTCTCTGCTGCGGTGGCCCCTCTCCCAGAGAGGGAGCAGCCTCTCCGTGCAGCGAGGTACCCGGGGCTGTGCTGGCAAAAATCCCTGGCAGGAGCAGGCAGGTCCTGGGACTGTGGGAGGCGCCAGGTGTGAACCATTAAGTCATGCGTAAGTGACAATTCTTCCTCTTATTACAGGGTGCAGAAAAGAAGGGAGGCTACAAAGGCTCTTTCAGAGAGGCACAGGATTAAATCTTGGGTTTGTCCACGTTTAGACAGTCTGTTCTTGCTTTAACTAAAACCTGGATTATTGGATTGGTGACTGAAATACTGCATGTAAACAACATTGGTAAGTCAAGACACTGACCTTTGCTGCTTTTATTGTGATTTTCAGGTGCTTGCAGAATTGTGGAAGGGAGAAGGGAAGACTCCTCTTGAAATTGTTAAAGAACAGAAACTTCAGCTGTTAGAGGATCAAAAAGAGCTCGAACAGATCTGCCAGGCAGTGATTGATAGACATGAAAATGAGGTGATTATGATGTTGCTGGGAACCTTCTGCACTGTGGGAGCCTGTGGCACTGAAAGGGGGGTTAAAATGGCCTCTCTGTTTTTAGCCTTTTGGTGACATTTAAGTTCCACAGCAGTAAAGCTGCTGCCAAGATATTATCAGGCTTTTCTTCTCCTTTTTTCTTTTACTAAGTGGGCTTCTTAAAATTGAAGCTTGCACAAAATGATCAGCAGAAGAAATTACCAGTTTGACTAATCTGCTAAATCATTCAGAAAGACCATAGAACTTTAATGCAGGAAAGCAAAACTGCAGGGCCCTGTCCCGCTCCGGCTGTCCTGCCATTAACCTGACCCTGCCACCTGGCCACATAACTCTGATTTTTCACATCACCTGTCGTGATATTGGGGCAACACTGTTAAACTGTTCTGAAGCTGGAGACTGAAGTTACCTGCCAGCAAGGCATATATTAGTTATGGAATGGGAGAATGTATTAGAGCTGGCAAGGCAAAAATTTCAGTTGCATCTGACTCTTTGCCATGTCCCTGTCTCCATGCACAGCCAAAGAGATGAGTCTAGCTGGCTCTTCTGCCTGACAGTGGCTGTGGGGTGGGGAGGAGCCAGAGCCCTGTGGCAGCAGCAGGGGTGGCTCCAGAGCTGCTGCCCACTCTGCTGTTCTGCTGGGCTGTGGCAGCAACACAAATGCCGCAGTAGGAAAGGTAGGGGGAGGGCAAGGTTGGCTCTTCCCTATCTCCTTGGAAAGATACACAGCAGTGAACCAGTGTGGTTCATTGGTCTAACAAGATCTGAGCTGGGAAAAAACTCCTTGTTGCTCCTGAAGGGGAGGTGTCAGAATGGATCTTGACAGAGTCTATATAATCTGCTTTATAAAAAGCAAAATGAAAACAAGTGCTTATATATTCTCTGAAGCAAAAATGTAAAAGCAGAAGTGAATAGCTTACTTCTAATATAAACAATGTCTAGCTACATTTGCCATTTGGAAAAAAACATTAACATCTTTTGAGAACAATACCACCCACTCCAGATCTCATTGGGGGATGCTAACAGTGCTGCAAGAGCTCTTGGTAAAGAAAATGAGATTGCAGTAGGTCGGCGTGACCTCCATCAGACTGACTCATTTGCAGAGCCTGATAAAAGCCTGCTGCTTTTTCAGACTGGTAGGAAAGCACAAGCCTAGACAGAAAGAACATCAGAACCGAGTGGGAAGTGCAGGAGCCAGAGGTCCATAACCACACTCCCATTTCAATGCATTTTGAGAGTAACTTTTTTCAGAACGAACTTATCTAAGAACAGCTGCTTAAGCCAACACTGAGCACTTTATGACAGTAGAGTATCTGAACAGTAATGCACTCTGCTCCACATAGGTAATTTCTAGCAGATCCAGAGTAATGAGTCCTTTCCATAGTGTGACATTACAGAGGTTTTAGACTGACAATAATTCAGATACTGTAATGAGTAGCAATATTTGCATTTTAGTATTGGCACAGTTGGTGGCTCCTGTGTTCATAACCCTTCCCTTAATATCTGCAAGTACAACATCCTGTTTAGTTGCAGCAATTGTGTTCTGCCCAGTAATTCCGACAATGCAGAGAATGCCTTCCCTGCCATACAAGGCCAGATGCTTGTCTTTCAGCAGTAGCATCTCGTTTAGGAATGCCCAGAGCTGAAAGTTCTGATCCTTTTAGCTTTTAAATATGGCCCCTGCGATTTTGCAGGTGATTGTGCATCAGCCACTTGCTGTCTGATAAGAGGTTGTATTTCTGACCAGTTAATTAAAGGATTCTGTGCTTAAAGGAAGCAATATGCTGTAACAAAACCACAACTCTGTTTTTGAAGGATCTCACAAAGACTATCAAATAAGACTATGATTTGATGCAAATTGCTTGTTATAACAGAATATTATATTCAGTAAAAAGTAGATTCTGTTAGCAAGAAAAGTCCATCTCACCTCTCTGGCTCTTTTCCAGGAAGTTGCTGTTCAAGTTGCAGACACTGTTAAAATCCAAGTGTTTTCTGACTTCTTCAATAAGAGGAGCTGTTTCTATTAGTTGTAAGGCTCTGCTGCTGTAGGGGCTTGCTGTTCTCTCATGGGAGCAAAGCAGGAGCTTATTGCAAAGCTGAAGGTAGTTTTTATAAATAACACCTTAGCCCAAAATACAGTCTTCTATCACAATGGTCCAAAGGACAAAAATATTCATACCCTGTCTGGGAATGAGTGAAGATGTTTAGTATTCCTGTAACACTGGTGTCTGTTGCTTCTTTTTTCTTTAAAGGTTATGGCGATAAAGGCAGGAAATCGAAAAGTTCTAAATAAGTTAATTGGCCTGGTACAAAGAGAAACAAAAGGACGGTCCAATCCTGTTCAGGTGAAGCAGTTACTAGAGAAGAAGCTATCACAGTAGCCACAAGAGAAAAAACACACAAGTGACTACAGAAACTTGCGTTTCATTCTGTCTGCAAATGCACTTCAGTGTCTCCTTGTGTAGCACTGGGCTTGTTGGATTTACTTCAAGCAGCTCAAAGCCCCAGCCTTCCCCTGGATGCATAAGCCAAAGGCAGACGGGCCAAAGAAAAGCAAGAGATGATACAGCCATTTGCATCTTTCTCACTTTGATGTGGCATTTGAAAATGTGATTTTCACACCGCCCTGGGAAACAAGCTTCCAGGGGTGTCTGTGAGTATGCAGAAAGCTGAAGCTCTATGGGTTAAGTCTTCTAATAAAGTGGGTGCAAACTCAGCTCTTTTAGCTGCCTGTTTGTGACGAGAAATTCAGAGCTCTCAAATAACTCAGTGTAGTGGTGCACACTAGTGACTCACTGTAAATTAGTGTGAGCACACTAGTAACAATGATTAAAACACAAAGAAGACTACATCTGCCTCGATGCCTAACAAAAGGGAAAAAAAAGTACCCTGATATCATTCTTCATGGGTTCTGAGGGCTCGGGAAAGAATTAAATCACCACTTGCTTAAGTGTGTGCCTGAGGCTAGTGCCACAGATAGAAGTGCCTGCATCCCAATGTGTCTAGTTGACTGCTCTCCTTCTCTCAGTTATGTACCCAAACATCTGCTTTGCCTGCTCACAGCTCTCAGTTCTGAGTGCCTGAGGGATGTGTGCCTGAGCCCTTGTGAGGGTTGCATCCCAGTTTGGCCTCAGGGGTTCAGAACAGGAGCTGTGCTTCTGCCAGGCCTGCAAAAGTACAGAGGAACAAGTAGAATCATAGAATTCCTAATTTGGAAGGGACTCACAAGGATCATCAGAGTCCAGCTCCTAGCCCTGCACAGGACAGGTCCAAGAATCACACTATGTGCCTGAGAAAGTGGTGCCTTTCTCTGATGCAGTAGCAGTAAAGGGACCACTTGCTCCAGTTTCATTTTTTCCCCTGCAGGCAAGAGCATGAGCCTGTGTTACAAAGGCCCAGTGCCCAGGGCTGCTCCTTCTTTGGCACATGGCTTTCTGCTGTCACCTGGAACTGCACTGCTTGGGGAAGGAAGGGAACCTACAGTTGGCTTACCAAAATTGAGCAGAACTCAGCTTGTGTTCAGGGCCTGCTCCATTACTTAATCCTCAGGAGTGTTTTATGCTGGTGTTTTTGGTTTTTTTATACCTTCTATTTTTCAGTTCCTAGCTTCAACTACCCACAGAAAGGCAGGGACCCAGAATTAACTTCTCTATCCCAAGCCACTTTAGCTGACCAAACCATTAACAGGAAATGTAACTAGAGGAAGCCTGTCAAATTTACATGTAGTGGGGAGAGAAATACCATTTAGTATCAGGGGTTTGAAGTTCTTAAATTCCTCTTGGAGGCTGCTAAGCTGTACTTTTTAACAATCACATCTACCTCAGGCCTCAGAGCTACTGCTTCAGAATCTCTCTGTAGAGCAGACACTGTCACAGGAGAGCAGCAGGTGTTGGCCCTGGGTCTTCAGTCACCTTTTGCAAATGAAGTGCTTGCAACACTAGCTTGAGTAGGTTGATGGCAGTTCCTTCTTCTGAGTCACAGCACTAATGTATGTCTGGAGGAGGACATTCCTGTACAAACCGGCTTGTGGTTCAAGTGTGAACTCTTTAATTAGAAGGTTTTCAATACATTTAATGAATAAAATGTATACCCATTATTCACAAAAAAATACCTTTACAATTCAGAAGTCATACAGCTGACAAAAAGCAGTAACATGGTTGCAGTCAAAAAACCTGTGACCCTTCAACAACCAGTCAACAAAACAGTCTAAACCTCTGCAAACCCCCAAATTACATCACTCCCAGGATTTTCATGTAACTGACCTTCCCACTAAGGCTTTTACTATCACTTTTCACATTGTGAGCAAAAAGTACCATTTTTAAGGTACTCACAGTGATGTGAGTTTTCAGGTAGATGTTTAGTCAATAAAGATTTAGATTATACAACAAACTTGAAATAATGGAATTCTGTTCGACTCTTGCCATGGCAGCAAGAAACAAGAACGCATAAGGGCTTCTGCACGAAATCTTGAATCTTAGTTTAAAGGTGCAGTTGTTTCCCAAAGGTGGTCCTCCAGGGTTATTGTTTGTTGTTGTACAGCTGGATGCTGCTGTGCTGAGGTTCCCACTGGTATAGTGGGTGCCTCTTAAAAAAGAGAAATCAAAATGATGATGTATGTGGAAGAGTAATAATTAAACTGATTTAAAAGAAGGAAGGATCTCAGCTAATGTAGCAAGGCTACTGCTGATAATTCTCTCTACTGGCTACTTCTTAGCCACGATTTTACTGTAGAATTGTATTTGCTAATATGCTACAAAACCTGTTAAAAATCATGAACCAGGTTCTCTGAGACTAGAGTCTGTATCAGAGTACATGATCCACCCAGGCCTGTACAAAGCATTTGACACAGCCCTGCATAACATCCTTGTCTAAACTGGAGAGATGTGGATTTGATGGATGGATCCCTCGGTGGATAAGGAATTGGCTGGATGGTCACACTCAGAGTTGCAGTCAATGGCTGGAAGTCCAAGTGGAGACTAGTGATGAATGGTGTTCCAAGGTTGATACTCGGAGTGATCCTGTTTTAATATCTTTTTTGGTAACATGGACAGTGGGACTAAGCGCTCCCTAATCAGCAAAGTTCACTGATGACACCAAGCTGTGTGGTGTCGTTGACAGGCTGGAGGGAAGGGATGGGATCATACCCAGAGGGGCCTGGGAGAGCTCGAGATGTGAGGCTGTGCAACAAAGTGGGACTTGGGGTGCTGGTGGATGACAAACCTGACATGACTCATCAGTGCACCCTTGCAGCCCAGAAAGCCAATCGTGTCCTGGGAGAGGAATGGTCAAGGGAGGTGATTCTGCCCCTCTGCTCTGGTGAGGCCTCACCTGTAGTACTGCATCCAGGTCTGCAGTCCCCAACATGGGGAGGACATGGACCTGTTGGAACGAGTCCACAGAAGGGCCATGAAGATGATGAGAGCGCTGGAGCAGCTCTGCTATGAGCATAGGCAGAGAGTTGGAGCTGTTCAGCCTGGAAAACAGAAGGGCTTATAGGGATAGCAGAAGGGGGAATGGCTTTAAGCCATTTAAACCTCTCCAAGAGAGGGTAGGTTTAGATTAGATACTAGGAAACAGACATTAGATACTACTGTGAAGCACTAGAACAGGTTGCCCATAGATTGCTCACAGAACCTGTCGATGCCCCATCCCTGGCAGTGTTCAAATGTTCAGGCTGGATGGGGCTCTGAATAACCTGGTCTGGAGGAAGGTGTCCCTGCCCACAGCAGGTGAGTTAGAATTAGATTATCTTCCCTCCCAACCCAAACCATTCTGTGATTTACTGTAAGTCTCAATCTCTTCACCACCACCTGCTAGACACAATGGGTAACAAGAAAGATTAAAAGGGGATAATTGTAATATTCTTCCCTTCCAGGGGAGGCAAAAATCAGCCATAGTCTATAAATTTTGCACTATATTATGAAACAGTCACTTCTGAAATTTTTTTTAAAACTCTTTTGCAGACACACACAAAATGTAAATTTCTGGTAGAAAAAAAAAAAAGTGGTTTGAGTCAACTGAGATGAAGATGATGAAGCTTTTTAACATTTGTGGAGATATCAGCTACCAACTTCAAAGCAGTGGTAGCTGGCAGTGCTTGGACTTAGCGATGGGAAAGCTCAGCAGGGGCAGCCAACACTGCTCCCACTATGCCAGCCTAAATTAAGGGGCTCATCAGTCACCTCACACCCTTTTGATCGAACTAATAAAACCAAAACATGGGATCGTTTTTGCCTGCCAAGGGCTTGATACAGCAGCCTAAATACAACCACCACCTTCCCATTCTCCTAAATGGAGCTAAAGGCAAATTCTAACTACTCAAGTGCAGTCTGCACTGAGCAGAACAGCTTTGGTTTATATCTGCATAGCAGTAGCTGACGTAGCACGTAAAAAGGCAGAAGCAGCAGCCTCAAGGAATTTAGTATCTGCTGTTGTAAAGACAAAACAATCCCACAGGGCAGGTGAGTCTGCAGGGTAGAAGGCAGAGCCTGAGTGTAAAGTGTTGGATGTCAGAACACTTTGCAGACCAGGAGGCTGTTCTCAGTGTGGTTGTATCAAGGCTAGGAATTCAGGAATTAAGACTGAGGCTTTGACCCCAACCTGCAAGTCTCATTTAGCTACTCCAGTGCACTTGGGTCTAATGATTGCAGATGCCATCTGTGCAACAGCATTAGGCAGGGTGAATTAAGGACAGTTTCGTGCAGATTTTCAGCAGTAACCATCCACGAAGAGAGGGCCAAGGAAAATGCTCACGAATTAAAAGCTGACACCAGACACTGTCACGACAATCTCATCTGCTCATTGCTGGAAGTCTTTCAGGAGGTCAGTCCTGAGGGTGGAGAGCTGATACTTACTATCCCATGCAGCTGAAGTATCCTGTATCTGAGGTTGCAGAAGAGGAGAAGAAAGTTGTCTAAAAAGATGCTGGCGATGCCGTTAAGTGGTGAAGAAAGAATTTCTAGCGCTCAGCCTTGGCAGCAGAGTTTAATTTTAACTGTGTTAAAAATAGAAGCATATGACAGGAACCTTAACTAAAAAATTTACAGCTAGAGTATTCACACTGTGATTTCACTGTGGCCCCTTCCCTCTGCACTTATGTGCCGTGGTGTCAGTATTCTGTGATGTTCTCATTTCTGCCCTCAGCACCCCTCTACCTACATGCTTTCACAACCACTGACCTCAGCAGCACCTTCCCAGGGATTTATGGCCTTGTGTGCATGCTCAACATGGAGAGCATTTGGTTTTTTACACAAAAAGAAAACCAAATTGGGTTTTTAATCAACTCTATTTTCTCAAACTGTGTGAGGGAGAAGAGGGAATACCACTGTTGGTCTTTTTGCCCTTGTTGCCTGCATCGTCCTTGCAATGCTGTTTACAAATACTCCAAAATTCACTGGATTCTGCTTCAGGCAACTGCCACGTAAAACCAAGTTACAGCAGAGGGGAGGTCAAGATTTATCAACCCAAATGCTTAGAAGCTTAACCTGCACTGTTTTGGCTGTTGAGTGCATGTTGTCCCTGCCCCTTCAGAAGCCACAAACTTTCAGGTAGGGTATATACAGAAAGAATTCTATTGCTAGACAGAGTGAGGAATGCAATAAAATACAAAAACCCAAGTTGTCATAACCTGTAATTTGCTGTGCCTTTTTCTGCCCATTGTGATGGCAAATTTAAATTCCACCTTGAAGAGCCCCTGGGCCAAGCCAGATTAGGGATGACCGCAGTGGGAACACAAAACCAGCAGGAATGTTCCTTCTCTTCTGACTGTACTCCAACACACATCCCACATCCAGCCACACAGTCTGAATTTTAACTATAATAAAGCAAACTACAGGAATGCTCAAGTGCCGCCACAAAGCTGCAAAAAGAAGGCAGAGTTTAGTAAGCAAGGCAGCTGCACATGATCCCAATGGGAACTGAACCTTCCTCTAGGCCCATCCTAGTCCCAGGCCCCTAAGATCTCCTGTAGGGTGTACAGGCATTTCACAACTGTCTGCAGCATTTGCTGACCAGCTGTACTGTGAGGGACCCTGACCTTCCCTTTATCTGTGTCTAGGAAGTCCAACTCACGACCCTGCCAATAACCCCATCTCACCTGCTGGCTCTGACCCAGAAAAAGACTTGTGACAGCTGTGCCAGACCCCACATTACCCCAGCACATACACAAGCAACAAATTAAGCCGTGCAACATCAGCGCCGTGTCATCACAGCCACTGGAGAAAGGCCTACATCTGAGTTCAGCACTTGGAGCTGCACAGGCTGTGCTACCATTATCCTCACAAGAGTGCCTGAAGGCCAACAGCTTCTCTGTAGCGAATGTTCCCTCCATGCACAGCCATTTTGTGTAAGCAAAGCAAAAGTTCCCTGACATATGGTCGCATCATCCACAGCTTTAATTATCTAACCATTCACACCCACTAAGCAGGCATAGACATCAGTAAGTTATATTTTACCTTCTCATTTCTAAAGCTTAAGAGGCCATATATTCAGGCTGATCCGAGAGGCTGCTAGATTTTTTTCACACTGAAGCTCAGAACGCAATGTTATGACCCTGGAGTTTTACAACAGACATTGGTTAGAGTTTCTTACACTGAGCTGCACTTGGACATCAAGGGACACAAGTTGTTGGCTCAGGCTGCAGTAAAGGACACAGACCCAGAGCTGCTCCCTCTCCCTTTGAGGTCAGGATGGCATTTCATCTGAGCTCTGGCCAAACTGACACGGCAGCACTGAGCTGGAGACAGTTCAGTTGTCTTGGACTTGACTCATCCATGTTATTTTTTGGTCTAAATCCAGGCTAGTTATTTTTAAAGTAGACTGCTATAAAACACCACTGCTGTGACTTTGGCTTCATCAGAAATGTAAGTTTGCAGGTATTTAGTCCACAATATGTAATTGTATGCATGAAGTCCACTGAAGTGCCAAAGTTATTTGGTTGAGAAATGTAGCCTTTGCACAAAAGTTCCATCAGGGCTTTTAGCCCAGAGACTTCAGTCTTAATTTAATCCAGCTGCCACACAAGGACCATTATAATCAATGAACAAAAAGGAGATTTGCACAGTCAGCAACAAAAGCACCAGCATATTTGAGAAACCAAATAATGCTCCTTTTCATACATAAGAGGCTTCCAACTGAGCATATAACAATTTAAGTACATTGATGCTGGGCCACAACACGTTTAGAAAAGCTGGGGTCCCTAAAAAATAAAATGCATTTAGTCAGAGCTGGGCTTTCACTGCCAACAAAGTCACTGAAATAGTGTTGCATTCTGTTGCTGTCTGCAGTCAGACAGCTAGCACCACCCTCATATTACCCAAATACCTATTTATGCAAGTCTGACACCACCTTCACAATTTTTACCCTTTTTGCACACTTCTGGCCCAAAAGATCACAAAGCAGTGCTCTCCACCTGGATAGGTTCCATGGGACATGATCGTATTAATTTTTCAAGTTTACTATGAGCTTTTTCTTTCTGGTCCCTGATAAATCAGAGTAACACAAATGTAAATTCTTACTGCATTTCACACAGAGGCAGGTGCCCCCTGCTAATCTGTGCTGGTTTACCTTTGGTTTGCTCATTAATGTAAGCAGCCCAAGTGTCACATACACTCTGTTTCTGCTGATAATGCTACAAAGGTTCAAGGAAGAATATACTGTAATTATCTAAATCAGATCTGGACACAGCAGCATCATTACTGTAGAGGGCCAGAGCTATTCGAGTTAAAAGAAAATAAAGGAAAATCCCAGTATTCTACTCATAATCACAGATGCAATTTAAATGTTACAAATGTAATAGGAGCCATCATAAAAACTGCAGGCATGACATAGCAATTTCAGTAAACACTGCACAGTAAATTGCTTATTAAATCAAGCCGCCCTCAAACAGGAGCTGTGGCTACAAATTCAAATGATTCAATGACATTATTTAACTGCAACAAATCACACCACTCCCATCCTTTTTTTTCCAACCCTGAGATCTTAAAGTGTCTTAGAGGAGATTAAAAAACCTTTCTGAAGCACAAAACCTGAGAGGCTTAAGCAGAGTGCACAAAAGGGTGGGGAGTACGTATGCTCTGTGCTGGGTGGTGAACTTCTCTTGGTAAATGGAACTTAACCTCTTGAACTTAAACCCTTGGACTCAGCGGGATGCTGAAAGTTTGTTTACAAATGTTTTTCCCTGAAGGACTGAACAGACCACTTGGGCATTGTGCACAGGCCAAAGAGCAATGAGAATGGTGCTGGTGGCAGAAATGCTGTTCAGGCTCACTGTCTACCCAGTCCTGTTCTCATTCCAAAGCACAACCCCTGCTGATGTCCAAGGTCCACTCCAATTACATTGTATTTTCTCATTCTAGGAAATTTACCTACCTTACTAAAAATATCAAATCCCACCTGAATGGCAAGGGCACTAAGTGGATACTGCAGCAGAACACCACTGAATTCATCAGACCTTTTACAAATTGACAAACCTCAGTGAAAGAGGAAACAAGTAATTTACGAACTGTATGCTTGGAAGGATGTATCTGTGTGTGCTGGTGGGAGGGACAGCCCATGCCTGCTACTGAGAGTTTTCTCCTCCCCACAGAAACAGCAGAAAACAGGAGTTCGCACTTCTGTTCTTTCAAACTGAGGTCAGAAGTTAGCAGGACAAAAACCAGTACATCTTTCACACCCAGAACTGCACCTGATCTCATTTGAAATACCATAATATTCTTTAGGGCACACATGGACAAAATCAAATTTAAGAAAAATGCCTAGAATATGATATAGGCATAAAGCCTAGAATATGATAAAGGCAGGAAGTACATCACATGAATCACAACTGTGCAAAGGACAGCACAGGCAAAGGGGATGCTGTTCTGAATGAAAGTTGCTGTGTGCTTTAGACCAATTAACACAAACCATGTGTATGTGTCCTGAGACTAACTCACAGGGCATCCAAAAATGGCCAAAGGTAAAAGAGAATGACTACAACTGTTCTAAGACAAAGTGTTCATTTTTTAGGTAAGTTGCTGGAAAGATTTCTTGCTCTAGCAGAACAGCTTAAAAACACACACTCCAAGGCTACATCATTCAAAATGTGGCATTCACAGTTTGAAACATCTAGCAGGAGTCTGGAAATTAACTGTGGTATCACTGAGCCACCACCTGCATTCTTTGGAATAGATCTGCCAATGCCAAGACACTTCATTCATGACTGATGCTGAGCCAATGGGCCAAAGAGGGAGTGCTCTAGTCACACCCCAACCTGAGCGTGGGGAAAACCAGACCACAGAGCACTTCCTAACTCACTGAAAGGGCAGCATAGCAATGTTGTCCTCGAGGGGCCTACAGGCTGGATTACAGCTTGGATCATAGGCACAGAGTTTTCTTTGGAAAAGGTTAAGTCATCGGTGAGAGATGGGATAACACCTTATCTAACAGGAGGGAAGGAGCTTATTAAACAAGCATTTGGCTGAAGAACTTGAGCACACAGATGTGATTAATCTCAAAAGATCAGCATTTTCAAACTAAGTCACAGGTTTTGCATTTTGAAGACAGGAAGAGGCAATTCCTGCCAACAGCTTTTGTGCTGGGTGCCAGACATAATGCTGCTATCACAACTAGGACATAGCTGCAAGTCTGACCCCACTGAGGAACCAAGGAATGCGAAGTTACACGCATGACCTCCATTTTTACAGTCCTGAGCCAGGGTCACTGCACTCACCCACCTCTTCCTTTTGGGGAGCTGACAGACAGATTTCCTGTTTGCCAGGGGACACTGTCCACAAACACAGTTCTGACCTCTCAGCAAGAAGTCTTCCACAAGACTCCAGATTTCAAGGGCTCACTTTATCCTACTGGATGTAGAGCATAAGCTCTACTACAGCTTATGAGGCAAATCTTCTCCTTCCTCAAATTTACAGATGCTTTTTTGAGCAGTCCACATTTTAAAATCCCCATGTAGCTTAACAGACTTGATGGGATGAAACTGCTGTGAATTCGTACATTTGTTGAAAACACCAGTTAAAATTAACAACCTCAAAAGAAATCCCTTCTACCTAGCAAATAAAGATCCTTATTTTAGAATACATACAAAGGAAAAGAATGTTCACATAGTAACCTTACCGCCTTGAGCACTGGTCTGCAGAGTTCTTAATTTTAAAAGAAGCAAAATAATTCTTGACAATTTGTTTCTAAAATGGCTTCAGAAAAAGGATTAGATTGCTTCCACAATTTAGCACTTGTTTCTGAGCCACTAAAAGTCAGCAGATGACACTTTCCTTTCGCTCACACGGAGTTCCTAGCAGAAGAGGTGAGAAGCAGAGCAAGCACCGACCCTACATCCATAATGCTAAAACACTTCCAACACACATTACTGCACCCCCTCAGGCCAGGCCTGTGAGTACAGCATGAAAGGCAACATTGCTGGTAACAGTGGGAGCAGGAATGGGAGAGTGGGGAAAGAACCCACCATACCCTAGGACAAGTTTTAAAAAAAAGAAAAGAGAAAAAAAACCCAACAAACCAAAAAACACCAAATCAATCTTACGACCCATTGACAACAAAAATGCAAGAGGGAAAAAAGAAAAGGAAAGAGCTCTCTTCATCCTGGATAATTAAAATTTAAGAAATACCCCACAGCCTTGGCTTCAGCTTCCAAGAAAGCTTGTGAGGTGAAGCAGGGCCATGTGGAAGTCAGGAGGTGATTTACAGGACGGTGATGCAATGGCACCTAAAAAAATAAACAAGTTAGAAATGAAAGCAAACCAGAGAGAGTCAGGAAGCAACATGACCCCAGCCATCACAGAAGTGAAGCCTGTGCAGCAAACAAGTGAAGACGGACCCAGAGAAGTTCTTGAGGTGATTTTGTTAGAGGCAGACTTTGGGATTTTTTTCCCTTGGAACAACCTACAGCAGTCTGACATAGTGAATGCAGATGCTTTAATCTATAGCTTGTAGATTAAAGGCAGAACTTTTCTGAACCATCTAAAGGATTTAGAAGCTTAAATTGCACTGCAAATTCCAGAGGAATTTGACCTGTAATTAATTAGATTCTTCTGGAGGGTCTCTGTTTTTTGTTTTAAAAGTGGTTTTTTTCCTTGCAATCGCTGAGAAACTGTGTTTCAAGATCAGGGTATGATTAACCCAAGCATCCCACATTATGGAATTACAGTGAGCAAGAGAAGTAATATATGAAAGTGCTATTTCTGTTTCTTCGCATTTTTTGGAGTCACTGTTAGTTTCTATCCTGGAGATATGGGTTTAAGACTTTCTTGAACTAAGCCCCTCTTTATGTAGCCAACTACAGCACACTGGAAGCACAATTATGCGACTAAGATAAGAAGGAATTCAGTGGTGAGGCACCAATTCATCATGTTTGGGTTCTTCTAATGAAGCCCATTACTCACAGAAGAGAAATGTCTCCAGCAGTTAGTCACCCAGCAGACAGCTTTCCCCATTACTCCTTCCTTTTCTGCAGCTGGTGAATAGTCTGGTCCTCCCCTCATCATCCCAGAAGTGCAATATTAGGAAAAGTCAACACCTAAATTAAAAGTAAACAAACAGTATTTAACTTTCCCTTAACTAAAAACAAATTAACGATAAAACAGAACACCTTTCAAGAGCAAGCAAACCATTTTCATTTAATAAAAAACAGAAAAAAAAGACAAAAACAGCCTGCTGTCCATTTAACTCTACAGAAAGATATGAGTATCTTTCTTTAGTTTATTAAAATAAGCATAAAAATAAACTACACACTAATAACAGCTTGCATAGAAACATTTTGGTTTTTTTACTTTGTGCAAATCTCACTAAATAAGGCATGCTTGCGTTTAGGTAGCAATGCAGTAGTTTTCCAAGAATGCCGAGAAACTGCAAGGAAAATTCCAAGCAGTCTGCAACCCACATCCACTTACACAGTTCACTTGACTTCAAAGCCCAACAGCTGATAGCTGCAGATCCATCTGCGACATAAGGCAATATGGTATGTGTAGGGTCCAGCACCTGCTTTCAGCTACTCACGTGTTTAATACACATAAGATCACTTGTCTTCAAAAACCTGACCTCCCAGTCTAAAAGATGGCTTGGGATGCCGATTTGTAAAAACCCTGTTTCAAGGAAAAGGAAGGGAAGAGGATAATGACACCAAGAAGCACAACCCTTCACATAAAGGGGTTTTATGCAGACTTTGAGTCTCTTTTTGTACTGTGAACTTTTCCCATGGGGCAATGTTTTTTCAGACAAACTGCTTCTTAACAACTTATCCAGAAGAGTATATCTGGGAACAGAAAAAGCTAACATGTTTGCCTCTCTTTGCCAGCGTGGAAGAGTCTATTGCAGAAATTCAACAGGACTTAGTAACACTAAAGAAGGGTGGCTGTGTAAAGAGGAAGGGATGAAAAAGGAAGTTGCAGTAAGAGAATTATCAGAAATCTTTCAAATAAGTTATGCAGCACAGAGGGAAATTATAAGGCCTAACTGGAATAATATTTTACCTCCTTCTTTCCCCTCTAAATCAAGTATTTTCAGGAAATATTGAAGTACAAACTTCTTTTGTAAGCAGCTTTGCATTAAAAATCTGTTTAAACTCCAAAACCTTTTTAAAAACATGTTTAAAAAACCCACTAATAATAATCTTCAAAATCTCCCAGTACTTTGTAACATAAAATGGAATGTTCTTGGGCTAGAGCTGCCAACTCCTTCAGGAACTCGGGAAAAAGGGCAGCTGCAAGTACAGCGTTCCTCACGTGTGCAGGAAGGCTGGGATGAGCCAGGCCTTTCTTTCCTTTCTGTCCCAAGAACGGCTGCAGTACAGCTGGGTAAGCTTCAGAGAGGTTCCTTCCTTTCCCCATGTTGCTGCTGTGCTGGACATTACCTAAAGCCAGGAGAAGGGGGAGAGGGAGAGGCAATAAAAAAAAACATACTGTGTATATTAAGCATGCACACTATTTGTACAGCGTCCAAAGACTCTGTTCAGAGCTGTAATTTGCAGTGCCCAGATCATGCAGGGAGATACTCCACTAATTCAACATTTTGAAGTTCTACATGGCCTGATTCTATTGCATTTTTTATTACCTATCTTTCCCCAAGTTATATATTATTCAGTTCCAGCTCCCATGAGAGAAATATGTGGGCAGAAGAGGAACCAAGGGAAAGAGCAACATGGATTTACTTTCTGAAATAGCAGATAATATTCACCCATCTAGCCCCAGCATGGTTGTCTCCATTTCAACGATACTGTGCTCTATCCCTCCCCTAGATCAAACCATCCTTTTGACTTTACTTCTCTTTCCTCTCCCTGGGAATCATCATGTAAATGGAATGGAGGCTGAGTTATAGCTTCACTGCATGAGTTTGAAGCAAGCTAGAAACTAAGGGGAAAAATGCTTAAAATTTTGACTTTTCTGCAGCTATAGGTCCCACTAGCTACACTTACCTTTAACTCCCTGTAAAGCAACTACACATTAAAAACAGAGCAAGTGAAAACCACTGTGTGCTCTGCTATATGATCTATGCTGCCAGAGGATCAGAGCTCAAGCATCAGAATGCATGGAATTACAGTGACAGCAGCACTTAAATTTCAATCAATTGCTCCTTCTTTCAACCTGAAGCAGAGCTGCCCTTTAATTAGATGATAATTAATTCAGTGAAACTAAAAAGGTGACAAAATTTAATGCTGATGGAAATAAATACTTTACAACGAAAAATTAACCTGTAGAACTCACTGCTACAACATGTCATTGAGGCCAAAAGCAGAGACAGATAAAATCCTGTTTAACTTAAAAAGTGGATGTTCTCATGAGCTGTATAAGTAAATCATTAAAAAAAAAAAAAAAACTTACAGTAACTCACATACTGCAGGTAAGTCATACACTGCATTAAGAAGAGGTTTCCCTAAAAATGCACACAGTTTATGTTAAAACAACTGTCTCAAGTGACACCAGCCTTGTTCTGAAATCTCTCCAAGAAGCAAACGTGAGGAGCTGTAAGTGATGCCTCACTTGATGCAGCACAGCAATCCCTCTGTTCAACAGCTCTGCACTTTCGTTCTTTGCATGTACTTCTCCAAAGGCACTGTGGAATTACTGTACATTTCCAAACACTCAAAAGAAATTTTCATCTTAATCATTCAATAGACTCATACTTTTCTTGAGTTTAAAACACCTTTCCAATCCCAGATTTATCAATCATTCATGTTGTTATTCTACAAATTTCTATCTAGTAGACACAGAGTACAGGAATTTCAATTCTGTGGAAAAATCTGACTGTGGGTGGAAAACCAACTTAAATTATGAATTACAATAAAAAGATAAAGTTTTGAGCTTCCCCTAAAGATTTTTTTTCAGATTTTTCTAATGTCAAAATGTTTCATAATCAATATTTTAAGTTCTCTAAATAGTTTAGCCAATAAAACCAGAATGCTAGTATACTGTCAAAGCTTTGCTTTTGCTCTTATTCTTCCCTTTAAAATGCATCGTAATTGATACATTTCCCAAAAAATAATTTTGATTTGGATTTAACTGCTTTTTTGGGAAAAAAACCCCAAAACACCACAAGAGGACAGAAAGCTGAACTAGGAACCAGAGATTTGGGTTCTTTACTTTGATCAGGATTGTTCACTTCTGTCTAGGGTCAGAAAGCAAACTAAATCATACAACTGAAAACTGAGAAAATGAGTACTCTGAAGATCATTACCTGAAAGATTGTTACACTGCAAGCAAGGCAGCTTTTCATATGGGATCTACATCATGACAGCTCTACATATGTGACCAGAACCCAAGCTACTTTGTAAGGAAACTACACCCTACTGCAAGCAGAAAATAATAAATTGCCATTTCCTGCTTGAACACCTTCAGAGACCACTCCTGTTACAAGAAAGGAAATACTCTTGGTTTTACATTTGTGTTCCCCACTAAGTCTGGCTTCTGGTTTTCAGACATGAATTCTGTAGGAGCTCACACCTGTAGAGAACAGTAGAGTTATTCACCACTTCTGTTCAAGGGAAAAAAAAAATCCTCAGAGAGCAGCCAATTTGCATGACACTCCAAGGTGGCATTCAAGCAAATGCAAGGAAGTCCTGCAGGAGCTCCTGATTTCTTGTTGGGTTGGGGTTTGCTTTTTTTTTTTTTTTCATTTATCATTATTGTAGCAGTTTCCATCTTTCACTTCTTAATCAATATAATGAACTACTGGTTGATGAACTACTGAACCAACTTTCCCCCAGGATTACAGTTTGACAACTTGCATCACCAGTCCTGTTGGGAACCAATTTGCAGTTATCCAGGCATTTATTTACTCTTCACCTATTTTTCACGAGAAGCCTTCTTTGCAGGAGTTGTCACTATATAGAAGAAAATGTACCAATTGAGTGACTAAACAGTCATGTTTCAAAATCCTAAATAATGATCAGCATGAGTCAAACTAGCAAATGCTGAAACCCACAGACGAAAACTGACGTAAAATAGGAAGTATAAATATATGCCATCAAGAATGCATTATATAAAAGTTCTTATTGTGAGCACCTGAAAAAAAAAAGGACTCTGTGTTGCCTCCTAATCTCATCTCCCACATGCTAGCTACAATACCTTCTAATTGTAAAGCTTTCTAATCTATGGCACCAGAATGCAGAGCCTGAAAGACTACTGACATTTGCAGTACACAGCTCCTTTACAGCAGGCACCTTTCACAGACCAATTCTTCAAGAAGCATGCTTGGCGAGTTCATAATTTTACAGACTAGATGTACTGCAAACTTTCGAAACACACACTATGCTGACTAGAAACTAGGTAGATTATTATTCAGAGTCCTGAAAAATGAAAACACTATTAAAATAGCACATAAAGAATCCTGCTTTCCAGACCTCCAGAAATCCAAGGAAAGTATCAACATCTTCACAGAGGTATAGGCAGAGTGCGTGATTATTAATGACTTCCAATAATCAGTAAGCACACACCTGTAAATGCAGCCTTCTCCTGAACCCTTTTGCAGAGTCAGCTCTTCATCACTCACCAAATTTGACACATTCCCATCACATGGGAAGTTGGATTTTAGGGGAAACCTGCACCTAACATTGCCCATTCGGCATCAAGCTGAAAACAAGCACATCCTCAGGGCCCTAACTTCACTTGTTGCCTGGCTCTGTCTGAAAGGTTCTTAGTTAGCATGTAAGACTCTTCACTTTGCTTATTTTCACCTAGCTTGCCCCACAGCAGTGTAAATAAATACTGGTAACTATAAAGACAGGTGCAGTGTGGACTGTGCTTGAGAAGCAGCAGATGTTACAGAAAACCCTCTAAAGCTGGCTTTGTGGGTGATACCTGTTGAACTTCCCACTGCTTTTTTCTGCTTGTTTGGCTTTGTTTGTCCTTCAAGAAAGCACACTGACAGTTTTCCAGCTAGTATCCATCTCCTTCAGTAGCAGATATGAAGCTCTATTCAATTGTTGCAGAAACCAATTCACCCTGGACTTCTGTCCTCTTTAACATTTATCAAAAAAGAACCAGTGACTAGCTGAAGGTCAAGCTAAAAATAAAATGAAATCATGCACGTATACCACCTCACCTCATGCCTCGAAAGTATGGCCAAACTGGCAGAGAGCCAAGAACTGATTTTGTTACTTCTTTAAACCGACATTTTATGTAACAAATAAAAGCTTCTAAAGTGCAAAAAATATCCAAATAGATACTGTGGCCTACTGAGCATCATCAGTTTAAAATCAGAAGGATATATCTGGTTAATGATATTCACAATACACCACACCTTCTTTTAATCACCTGTAGAAAAGGGGAAGGGTAACTAGTAAGTCATTCCAGCCATCACTCCTTGAGCATGGTTAACATTTACCTTTGGTTAGCAATTCTTCTGCAGCATCAGACATGTCAACACGAAAAAGCAAGTACTGTTGGGCCTCCAGGAGAAGACCTGGAAAGTCTTTTTCAATAGAAGCAAAATGTTCAATTTTATTTTTCACAGATGCCAGCACCTGCCAAAACAACAGTAACAATTACTTGTTCCTCCTTTGCTCTCAGGGCAGCCACAGACTGAATACTTGGGTTTCTCTACTTGCATTAAAATAAAGTTCTGATAAAATTTATAGTCATACAGAGTTTGTTCTTTGAACAAATGTAATTAAAACATGGAAATTAAATAAGAGGCTCTCAGACAGGTGGGAAAGCTACAGGTGAAACTGAAAGGAGCTAACATAAATTTTAAGGAGACACCAAAAACACTGCCCCAGTGGGCATGGCTAACACCTGTGGTCAAATACCTGATAGAGTGATCGCACACTAGGCTGAAACACCATGTTGGTGTTGAGCAGAAAGGAGCGAAGAAGTGGCTGTGGGTAACTTGCCAGCTGAGTAATAATCCCAATAAGCAGCAAATTCACATGCAAGGAGTTTTCCAGCATGTTCTCCAGCTTCGACAACACTACACTGATGAACGGTCCTGCAAGAAAACAAGAGGGAACCAATGCTTTTGTTTTCACAGAAGAAAAATCCTAAGATACAGGAAATAGGCATTTTAAAGTAATTTTGATCATCACAACCAATGAAATTAGACCTCCCACACACTAACTAAAGACAGCAGGTAGAAAAACCAAACTGTAGCTGAACAGACAAAACAGACTTAACAGAGGTGTTAAAAGCTTTTGTGATTAAAAGCGCATTTGCCAGCTAGGCAATCAGTCTACATTAATGGCATATTTAACATGCATAACTATTCTACTTCACATGTGCCAATAAGGATTTAGCCCAGTAAGTTATGGTCTACCATTCTATTCCCCTTGAAGTTAATCAGAATGGTACCACCAGTCGGAGCATAAACAGAATCTGCTCTTTTTACTCCTACTGTGCCTTATTTCTAAGTAAGCGTTGGGTAAAGTAAATTATAGGTAGCTTTCTTGTCATCAAAAAACTGGTGTTCTAAAGAATATGTACATGCTACTCTGAACATAATAATCAAGAGCTGTGATAGTTCTCATCATAAAAAAAGGCATTTGCAGTACTGGAGACAGTCACACAAAGCAGGGAAGACATTAAAATAGATTTATAAGCAAAATTATTGGTAGATGTAGGCTTTAGCATGTAAATGTCACCAGTAAATAATAACTTTATCTTGTGTATTCATGCTGCTGGACAACCACTGAAATACAAAAGCATTTACCATGAAAGTACATAAACCCTCAAGCTTAAGAAACCTTTGCAAAGCTGAGAACAACTTCACCCGTGACTTTACTACATGTTGTTAGACCACACAGCTGGTAAGATGCCCAAGGCAGCCTGTACGAGTGACCTAATCACAAGTAAAGTCTTAGAAACATTCCTTATCCCACCCCCAGTTCCACCACACTATGCTGGCTGCATATAAGCGAGGAAAACCATGCAGAAGAACCCCTGGGTGATGCAGTTATGGCACTGCTAACTTTGAATATCCCATCCTCGACCATGACACAAGATGCATGCTAATGGGCATTTCTAGGGTCAACCACGTGGCCATAAAACAACCCCATTCCAGCTCCCCTCAGCTTGCACACAGCTACCATCTGAGCTGGCTGGGCACAGTGTAGCCCAGTTTAACGTGCCTGCTGTAAACTATGGCAGAGGCTAAGGCAATTCTGGGCCAGTGGAAAGGGAAGGATCAAATCAGGAGTGCCCCCACAGCCATTCCACCCTAGTACAGGTTGGAGTCTGTCATGTTTTACAGCAACCGTGAGTATAAAGCAAGCGTTCCCTCAAGATTCATCTCTCAGGGCTAATGCCAGCACAGCTCCACTTAAGAGGAAAGGTGGGAGGGTTGACAAGGCTTTATATGGCTGCTGCCTCTCAATCACCATGTCAGCAGTCAGAGCTAAGCATGCTATCACACTGCAAGAATCCCCCCTGCCCATGTACCCAGGGGAGCAGCCCCAAACCCTTTGGTTGAGACAGTTTCTTCTGTCCCAATATAACCTACTGCACCCCCTATCATGCTCATGGTGACATTTTCACAGAGCTTCTGAAGACCACAGTGCAGTGGAAGCCCTACTGTACCAACAGGGATGGCAGGAGAAGGATTGTGTCACCAGGTAACACTTTAAAAGCTGAGCAGGTAAAGCTGAAGCTAGATACTTGTAACAATAGTTGCTTGCTACTGCAAGAGAGGTTACCAAATACATTAAAAAATTTCTCTGTGATAGTGTGACTTTTACCCCCAATAATTTATTAGAATGAGAAGCAGAGGAAGTAAGCAGAATTTGAGAGCCTTGAAATAAACAGGGTAACCAGATTAGAAGTAAAAATTATTCCTTTCACAGCCATGAAGTCAAGAACTAATATGTGGCAAGGGAGGGAGCAAAATATAAATTCCTGTTCCTGAACACCGCATTCTTTCTTGCTCCTGTGAAAATAGGGATGATAGTGTTCAATGCTTTTACACTAGATGTAAGACACCAATAGGACATTTTCTCCATAGATCCATAGGCCTGAAGAAATCATCTTTGCACTGCTCACACTTACTGAGTGTGGAAAACCCATCAGGTTATTTGATTCTGCAGAGAGAAACCCCATCCCATGATGGCATCCCAAAACAGTAAAAACAACACAAACTTCATCAAACAAATCTGCAAATATAATACAGCATTCCAAATACAATAAAGAATCATAGAACAGTGTGGGCTGGCAGGGACCTTAAAAATCATCTCATTCCAGGCCCTGCAGAGGGACCCCAACAAATCAGAGGGCTGGGCAATCACCAACCATAAGAAGTTCAACAAGGGGAAATGTCAGATTCTGTACCTGGGATAGGGCAACCCTGGATGTACAGACAGACTGGGGAATGAGATGCTGGAAAACAGTGCTTTGGGAAGGGACCTGGGGGTCCTGGTCGATGGCAAGTTGAATATGAGTCAGCAGTGCCCTGGCAGCCAGGAGGGCCAACCATGTCCTGGGGGGTATCAGGCAAAGCATCGCCAGGTGATCAAGGGAGGGGATTGTCCCGCCCTGCTCTGCACTGGGGCGGCCTCACCTGGAATACTGTGGGCGGCTTTGGGTGCCACAATGTGAGAAAGATATTCAGCTCTTAGAGAGTATCCAAAGGTGGGCAATGAAGACGGTGAAGAGCCTTGAGGGGAAGTCGTATGAGGAATGGCTGAGGGCACTTGGTCTGTTCAGCCTGGAGGAGACTGAGGGGAGACCTCATTGCAGTTACAACTTCCTCGTGAGGGAAAGAGGAGGGACAGGCACTGATCTCTGCTCTGTGGTGACCAAGGAGATGACCCAAGGGAATGGCCTGAAGTTGTGTCAGAGGAGGTTTAGGTTGGATATTAGAAAAAGGTTCTTCGCCCAGAGGGTAGCTGGGCACTGGAAGAGGCTCCCCAGGGAAGTGGTCACAGCACCAAGCCTGACAGAGTTCAAGAGGCATTGGGATGATACTCTCAGGCACATAGCGTGACTCTTGAGGATGGTCCTGTACAGGGCCAAAGAGATGATCCTTGTGGGTTCCTTCCAACTCAACATATTCTGTGTTTTTGAGCACCTTCTTACATGAAATCACTAAGATTTCCATTAAAGCAAGGTAAACAGCCTAAGTGTAAAACAAATTGTGAATGGAGAGCAAACAGTGAGGTGTATTGTGTTTAGCTTTTTTATCTTCACTTTCCTAAGTTTTGGGTTTTTAATGGGTTTAGGCTGGAAGTGGTTTTGATGTGGGTTTTTGGAAAGGAAAAAATGGAGGTAGGGACTAGACAAAGAATAAGAGAAAGACACAACATTTCTGAGCTACATTTGAAAGCAGATACTAGGAAGCAGAGAGATTTGGATGTGATTAACTTCTGGTACAAGGAAGTTGCCACCACAGCAAAAATAGCAAATTGTTTGAAAACCAGGCTGAATTTTTCAATTATGAAACACTGCCAAGCATTCTGGCCACAGCTGACCAGAAAGGGCTGGTTTTCAATGAACACATATGTTTTCCCCCCTCTAAATGAACAAGAAGCCATCTTATAGAGGTTTTGTTTTGAGTGAGGAAACCTAGATACATCATTATTTTTTATTATTTGCATTACTCTGGTATCTAGGAGACCTAATTAAATAACAGGAGCCTGCAGTGCAAGGAGCTGTACAAATACAGATCAAAAGCCCACTCCGACCTCTGGGAGTACTGTCATTCTTGAATAGTTTGGACAGTCAGCAGAGACCAAGCTTAAATTGCTCTGTGGCACCAGACAGAAAAGCATGCCAACAGCGAGGGGAGGATGACACTGGGGGAACAGGATGCCAGAGCAGAGCATGGACACAGGCACGTATAGACATGGCACCAGTGCTGACACCTTGTGCTACAATGTGGAATAGCATAGAGGGGAAAAATGGTACCATGATCCTGCATCCACTGCATTAGAGGTGAAAGTAACTATAAAAAAGCAAATTATTTACCTGAGTTCTGTATATTAGAACAGCAACTCCAATCCCCTTTCAACTGAAAAAGCTTCCTCTGGAGTGATGGAGCTCTCGCATACAAACAACATAACCTCTCCCCTGCTCAACATTTTAAACAATTAGCAAAAAACCAACCAAACAAAGAAACCCACACAAACAATCCAAAAAAGAAAACCAGCCGAAGAAAACTCCCCTGAGAAACTATCAGTTGCTGACATCACACTGACAACTCTGCTGTATTTTCACACTGGATAGCTCACTCTCCTTGTACTGGTCTCCCCTATTTATTTGGGCTATACCCTCTTTAGTGCCAGGACTGTTCCTTGCTCTGTGCTTGTGCTGCCACACAGTGTGATCTCATCTGCCCCCTTAATCACTATGCCTTCCTGTATTTGTTATGTACATAACTAACAGGACATTCTACCTGTAAATGGAGCACTCTGGCTCCTCGAAGTGTGCTTAGGAGAGACATCCTCCTTTGGTCCAAAGGGAGATGATATGCTCTCTGCAGAAGGGGTGTCTGTTGAGAAATTCTCAAAGTCCTCCTCCTCTTCTGCTGGAGAAACAGGGTCAGGAGCATCCAACTTCTGCTCCTCCAAGCTTGCACTGTTTGGATCCAGTTCCTTAATAATTTTGTCATACTGTGTGATGAAATCCTCACCATCTGTGCTCAACAGTCTAATACTTAAGTTACAATCTGCCTCCTGAGAAGAAATCATCAGCTCTAAGTCTGGCTGTGGATCAGTCTCAGTAATTTTCTGGTTTATTTGTTCTTTCATTACACCTTGAGTTGAGCTTGAATTTCTCCTACTGTGCTCATCCAAGCCCATTTCCAGCTGGGTCTTTGCAAGAGGCCCATTGACTACTGTCTGGCTTTGGAGCTCACAATCTCTAGCTGCATTTAAAGTTTTCTCCTTGCAGCTGTCATCCTCTTGAGTATCCTTCTGGGCACATAACCTGTAAACCATAACATCATCTTGAAAGTCTGATTCCTCTATGTAAGAACCTTTGATGAGCATAATGGCATTTTTTTTCATTTCTTGAATGTGTTTTGGTGGCTCTACAGGTAGCTGCATTTCTGTGCTTCCCAACTCATCATATGGTTGTGGTGAGCTCACATTAGAACCAGGGGAAATCCCTGTGTCATAGCTATCATCCCATTCTAGCTCCAACTGCACCTTCTCACTGAATGGAGTTACTCGAGAGGAGCTGCATGTGCTAGGTGTCCTTTGCTGGAGCTGAAACATGGGATGTTCCATGTCTGTACTGTCGTCCTCCGCAAGCGTTTGGATAAAGGTGTCTGGATCAGGGTTTACTCCATCATACAAGGCAGACCAAACCTTACAATCTTTCAAGCACTGAATAATGGCCTCTTGAGCTTCTCCCAGGTACTGCAAGTAGCTGATGTCCACAGCTCTTCCATATTCCACAATGCAAGTAGATTCAGAAGAGCGTGTACCAGAATCTAGAAGCAAAGAAGATGACTCATAGAATGAGTAGTATATCCAGTGAATTATTTTTTTAGCAAGGTATCCACTAAGACATTGCAGAGTGTTTAACCCCAACCATGCAATAAGGCAGGAAGACAAAAGCAAAACAATTACAGTATTTGTTCATAAACACACCTGACTTGTTCCTATTGAAAAGACCTGTAACTCAAGATTTCTGAGAGCAGCCTGCACTCAAACCTTCAAGCAGCAACCACGCTGAAGCAGCAAGAGTTGCTGTTATGTATCTATGTTATTTCCATTAACGCATATTCAAGGTGGATAGCTGTTAGAATAAGGTTTCAATAGATCTGGACACATGGAAGGAATTAAATAAGCTTTCTAGTCCAGGTTTGTGCAGTTTATTGCTGCCTACCACATTTCCTCCTTCTCTGATTCCTTCCCACTTCCTCCCATGAGCTGCTACCAAATCAAATGCACTTAATAACGTGGTCTTCCCCTGAGCACCAATTACCTTTCGTTTCTGCTGCTTTTGTCCATAGAATATAATCTTTCCCTTGGCTTTCAAGTCTCAAAGTGATTCCAGTGGAGCAGCAGACTGGTGTCAGGGCCAGCAGTTTTGCAGCAGATATAGAGTAACAATCTTTCTCGTTCACAGAGCGCCGCTGGCTCAACATCATGTGGTTGCATGGGATCAGATACCTGAAACAGCAGTGTCTACCATTACTTACCATCCTTTCATGTTAGAGAAAGCAACAACATACAAAAGGCCCTTCCTATCTTCCTACATTCTCCAAATTAAAATAAAAAGTAATAATATTTACAGTGATCCATTTTCTAAACCTCTCAAGAGCATGGAATCCTGACTCTTTGTATTGTGACGCTTGGTTTAATTATGAACTGTCAAGACAAGTAGAGACAGGAGACCAGTTGCATCAGAACAGGGAAGCAAACAATCCTTCGCAGGTTAGAGCAAACCTGTTGCAAGAAAGTATGGAGTAAGGGTGGGATGGGCAGATGTCAAAGGCCAGAAGAATGGGTTGATCCAACTATGAAGGAGTTCTGTCTCAGAATCTTCAGTTTATTTGTTTTTCCTGGGAAATCCAGAGGGAGGCAGTTTATGTTTGCCAGGCAAGCAGCCAGAAAAAAAGGAGGAAAGGGTCATCAAGGTGTTTTAGTGCAGTAGCTCTCAGGCAGAGAAGGGAAGAACGTATGGGGAGTACAAGGAACAGAGGAAGCACAGTCTCATTTTAAAATCCTTTAGAGAACTTTTGCTTTACTTTTCAAAATCCCTTTAGTAAAGGTTTCAGTGTGAACTGATGTACTGCCATTTAAAATGCAAACAAATTCTGCAAGATTTCATAAACAAACAAAATTTAACCACAGTACTCTACCGCTAGAGTGGTGTTCACAGAGATCCCTAAGAGCATTCCCAGGTCCAACAGCCAGAGCTATGGGAAATTTCACTTTAATGCCTCTGTGTGCAGGGACAGACAGTATCTGAAACATCATGTGATCTACAATGCTAAAAACCCAAGTTACTTCCGCCAATAGTTCTCATCTAATACACACACCAATATTATAAGTAAGTGCCTTGAAGCAATGTATAGAATCACCACTTAAAACCAAAAACAATCAATGCATTTAGTACAGTACATAACAATCTACCTACAATAGTTCAGGAACCTGAAGTATTCTCATTGAGAGAGGAATCAAAGAGGTGAAAAACAACAAGAAAGAAGGCGGAAGCTGCAAACAAGTATATAGCTCTGTATCACAGTGCATAATACACTAGAAAAAGCATGTACAAGAGAAGAATTATACATTTAGAAGCAGGGAATAAGGAGGTGATAAATATATTCTTAGCTTCTTTCACTTCTATAGAAATAAATCACAGGAAAAATCTCTTGCTCTGATGATCTCAGGACGTAAATCACACTATGTCAGGTCTGGTAGACTTTTGTCAGGATCATAAATATTCTTATCTCTGTAGTTGCTTGGATTTCTGCTCTCCTGGAGAACTCCCATCCAGTTCTGCATCCATACGCAGAGATCATATGTCCCAGAGTCAAGATGAAGAATGGAAAAAGCAGCTTGGGCTTACCTTAAAACTAGCTGTAACATCACATCTTCACAATGCAAGCCAATGAGAGTTCTGAACAAAGCCAAAGAGACCACACAGAGCTGGAAAATAATAAATATTGTCAGTTTTTGATCCAAAAATTGTATCTTTAATCTTCACCACATACCACATTACAAAATGGCTCTGCCAGAACATCACGCTTGGTAAGATATGCTTAGTATGATATTTCATTTTGTCAGCACCCCATGGGATTTTCTTAACATTTCATTTTAACAAAATACAATCCAGAGCTTTCCTTCAAATAAAAAAAAAAAAAAAGCCATCATTTATCAGTCTTAACTATTATTTGTATTTATTAATTTAATTTAGTCTGAACTGAACCCTGTAACTTCCAATACAGTGTGTTAGTTTTTACCTCTGACATGGAATTTGAACCAACGAAAGGTCTTTTCCAAAAGAAATCGCAAGTTTCTGTTGCTCTAAGTATAAGGAATGTTTAGTGTTCTGCACATTAAGAAGCTGAATGGTTCTACAGCTTAAGGTACTGGCCACAGACCAGGACAAAAAAAAAAAAAAAGTCATTTTTTGTCAGGATCTACTCCATATGGAGTGTTCATAATCCCTCTATTACAGGTCAGTTGAAGAGCCAGGAGCTATGGCAAGGCACAAAGATCCTTTCTGTGAGACCAGGAGAAAGGATAGGATTCCTCACTGGAACTGCATGCTTGCCTTTTTGGCAAAGGTCTGATTAAATGTATCTGTAACTAGGTATTGCAGTAGTCACAACACAGCAGAGACAAAATCCACATTCCTTCTGTGATAGGCACCGCACTTTTCCGCTGGCTGTAGGACAGACTAGAAACATGAACTTCTACAGGCTTTTTTGTTAATTAATTAGACATACAACACTTTCAAAGCTATCATACAGTGCATTTCTACCCATCAGACACTTGACAGACTGCAGCTGTGCCCAAAATGGTAGAAGCATGAGCTGTATGCTCTCACAGACCACACTATCTTAGTATCCCTGCCTCTTAATTTGTGTTTTTCCTGTGCTGCTCTCTCATGGAAACAGTATCTTAACAGCTGTACCTTAGATTCCTGACCAGGCTGACTACTGTGAGAATTATCTAGCATAAATGAACCCTTTCCTGAAGTTCCAAGTCATGTTTAAATCTTGTCTCTCCCTAAATTAATTACATAAATACATAAATGAAATAATAATATATGAAATTAATAGCACTTTTTGGTTGCTAACAATAAACAGATTAGGACAAAGTAAGAAAAAAGCTACAGATATTTTTCTAACTCATTTTTTCAGTCACTCAACATAATTTGTAATTCATTCAGGATTAAATCCATCATCACGCCTGAGCATGGCTTCTTTTCCACATGGCTCCTCTTCCTTCCAGTCACTCCCCTTACTCCCACTGTTAAAATGCTCTGTTCTAGCTCTGCAACAGCACATTGCTATGTTCGTCTCTTTAGACCATTGCCTTCTCAAGAATGTCAGCTTAAAGACTCTCTGGGTCACCATTTCCTGGTTCACTCTTTCAGATGACTGACAATGTAATCAGTTGTCCAAGACCAGATGAATGCATAGATTTCTTCAAATATATATACACATACATGTACTTCCCCTTACTTAGTAGGGCATCCCTGTGAAACAGCGAAATAACAAAGCTTAAGTGAACCTCACTTGATAGCCTCTGAAAAGTGAAACCTTCTTTGATTGCCTTTCCTGCTTTGGTCACTGAACACAGACAGAAGAAAGGGAATAATGCTCATGAACTGGCCTGCTGAGAGGCAAAGCAGAGCTCAAACTTATTGCCCTGCCACCACTCTCCACTGCCTGTACTGAGTCAACAGATAACCCAAGACTTCATGTCTACAGAAATAAATGGAGAAAGTAAGGACAAGAGAGAAAGAAATACCCACAACTGGAGTTCTTAACAGGAACATAGGGGCAGAGTTGAAGAGCTTTACAACAAGCCTTTGGAAGAAGTCAGATTCTTGCAAGAAAGGTGTGTTTTAGCCAGGGGAGGGACATGGGAGAAAATGAGGAAATCTCATTTCCTCTGTGAAACTATTCTTCATGCCATGAAAGTACAAAAAACCCTGCTGCTGCCTTAAATTGTTCTGTATTTAAGAAATTTCAGTTTACAGGAAAATATTATTCATTTGTCTTTGCAACCATATTGCAAATCGGGAATCTTCCGAATAGATAAAACAGTCTATTTTTACATTTTGCAAAAATATAAGATTTAAAATATGCTCAAGAGACAAAGAGGATAGTATTTTTACAAGTCCTGTAAAAAGGACAATCCTTTTTACAATGCCTGTCTGTACGTAAGTTTAACCCTGTGAATTATTAATCAGTATTTTCATCAATAATAATGTACACAGTTTTTGTGCTATGGAAACACACAGAAAGCTGCCGTTCTCGTTTTTGCACTTGGCCAATCTGTACTGCATCACAGAACTATTTTGGCTGAGATCTTGAGTTGCTCAGGGCTGCAGAATTCTTTACAATTCCCTTCTTGTTTGCCTATGGAACAGTATTAATGATTAGCAGAGACAACAGCATTTGCATTTTTGTTGACAGAAGCTGTTTCAGTTTCCATATTTAATCCATCTTAGAGATGCACTAACAGCAGCATATATTGATATTTGCATGCACTCACATTTCAAAATAATTTTCAGATTAAGCTACTGTCCCTAATACACAAATTTAATGCACATGCTAGTGTTCTAAAACATTATTGCACGTTCTATATGTTCACTTGCACTAAAACATTATTCTTAATTTCATCCATGAAGCTGTACATCACAGAGGAGACAGCCAAGATTGCCAGCCAAGCAAGGCTCAGAAGGGTAGTCCAGTGCAACAAGTAGTCATTTTCTCAGTCAGAAGATCCAACTGTTAGCAGCTCTCTCTGTCAGCTATCTCTCCAGCCACTTGCAGTGCACTGTGCCTAGGCTCAGAAGGGTCTCAGCACAAAGCTGAGATAAACATTATTGCACAGGGGAGTGAAGGCAAAGAAAAGGAAGGAGCAGCCTGATCACTTGAGCAAGAAAGCTGCTTTAACCAGCAAAAGCTGGCAATGTCATAGCTAAGTAAACATGCTACAGTAATACAGACTAGATTCCTGAGAAATACATCAGCAATAGTGCATTTAATAACTAGGATCAACTGGGAGACATCCGCTGCTTGTCTTACCCGGAATGGCGTGTTGATTCTGCTAGTAAGTGTATCTAGGATATGCACATTCTCATGTCGGTGCAGCAAAATAAAGCGGAGGAAAATCTTGAGGAGAGCTGGTTCTGAAACACTGCGCAAAAAGAGATCCAAGTATGCAGTAGTAGTCATCACTTCTTCCACAGTCACCTATAAGCAGAAGTAACATAAATGCAAACAATACTGCACACACAAAATATCCATCCATCTGCCACAACTGTCTACCTGGCGAACACTCTAAGTTATCCATCCATTATACTGACAGAAAAAACACTGAGGTCTTCACTCCGAAATTTGCAAAAAGCATGTTTCTAAATGCCTTGCGAGCATTTAAAACCCATTCTTATCTGTCTTGCTTCCCCAGGAAGAAGAACCCTCCCCCAAACCCCAAATCTCACCCATACAGACTATCAAAGAACCAAATCATTTTACAAGACCCCAACCACCTTTCTGCCCAGGTCACCTCTTTTGCATCACACTTCTGTCATCCCTCAAACATTTTCAGATTTTGTAATGACCTGCATCTCACATAACTGAAAATAAATGTCAGAGCACAATCAAAGCACAGTACAAAGTCATGGTCCTAGAAGCTTTAAAGATAAAATCCCCATGTATGTCCAGAATTTTGTCACAAATTTCCATCCTCTCATTTTGCCACAGCACAGCTCCTCATCTTACTCAAATTTTAAAAGGAGTATGTATACACACACACATAAAGCCAAATCCAAAATCTTCACTACTGACTATTCGTAGATAAAAATTGAATTCAAATATCCATGTGACATTTGCATACCATAACCCATGGTGCTCTGCTTACTGCAATCCTTTGGAGATTATCTATTCACAGTATACACCGGCAAAGCACAGAAAATTCCAAAGCCCATCTCTGCACCATGTACTGCTCTTGCAAAGTCAGCTTTTTAAAAATAGTTACCCAGGAACCTAATAAGCTTAAGTGCACAAAGATAAACCCTTAAATACAAGAATCTGCCTTTATGAAAGGAAGTATTAAACATCTTTTGTTTACCAAACTTAGCTGGATAAATGAAAAGACTGATTTTATTAAAAAATAAATAAAATCAAAGCTGTCACTTAAGAGCTAAGAGGATTTAGAAAATATTCAGACAGGCAACATTTACGTAACATGCTGTAAATATTAAAATCCCTGTTCCATTATGCTGCATGTTAGCCATGTACACAGCAATGTCACGATGCAAACATTCCCTTTAAAGCATTTAAGATCACAGTCTGCTTCTGGCTGGTTACACAGAACATAGGAATGGGGTATGCAGCCTGCAGACCTTATGAGAGAGAAGCTCTAAAGCGAAGGTCATTGAATCACTCTCAGTCTGAGGCTTTATTCTAATGCTCAGTTACACCATCCTTAATACAGTGGGCTATTAGCTCATTTTGGCATTAGGAAAAAAGCATCAGTGCAATAGAAACGGTTGATTTTCTCATGAGGAAACAGAAGCAGCTCAGCTCCAACCAAAACCTTTATTCATACTTTTTTTTTTTTCAATAGCCAAAAGGTGTGGGGACTTGTGCTGAGCTTTCTGGTGAACGTTAGTGACTGTTGCCCTGAAAACTGGCTTATTTTCCATTTTTTTTTGTTTTTTTTTTCTTTTTTTTCTTTTTTTTCTTTTTTTTTTACATAGCAGTGAGTGGTAAAAAGCAAAGCCCAAGAAATCCATCATGTGACATCATTATGACAGCATACAGCTCATTGAGGAGTTTAAACCCTTTGCCAAGGAAAGGCCAGACAGAGGTAATACATCCTTATGTCTCCATGTCACTTCTTCATCCCTTATGGGGAATAGGAAGCACATTCTTGGCCTGTAGGTATCACAGATGTTTGCTGACAGAATGTATATGTATAAAATACTGAGGCTGAAAATGAAAGCAAGAAAAGCAAGCAGATTCACACGGGCAGTGACCTTTTTCTGAAACCGATACTCTTTGGACAACTCATCCTACATTTCTAGCAGTAAGAGAAATCCATATGCTTTTCAAAGTGCATATCATGAATGAAACAGAGCAGAAGAAGCCAGCTGGAGACTAGTTTAGAAAAGAAATGCTGAGTTCTGAGTGCATGTTCAGGGCTCCTAACAGCTTGGGGACTAGACAAGAAAAGAAACCATGTTTAATAGCCAACACTTCACTGATACCACTAAGCAGAGCTAGAAGAACCAAATAAAGATTAATGAAGCCCTAACAGTTCACAAAGGAGTTACTTATGATCTTGTTAAATCACAATTTTTTGAATTGAGGCAGTTTTGTGCAGCTACATTTTAGTTACACTTAATTTTCAGTTCTTCTTGGGATAAAAGTTGCTGAATCTGCTTAACCACTTTCCAAAAAAAGGGAGAAGATGACTAAGTTTTGTCAAGAATGAAATAGATTTGAAAGCATCTTTTTCATTTTTCAATTAAAACACACTGCCTTATCCACAACACTCCAAATTTTCTCAATAAATGAAGCTGGGGTCTATTTTGCAGCTCACCATGCAACACTCAAAGCAGTCAAGTTAATGCTGTGCAAGCAATTTTAATGCTATCACGTTCTAGAAGTTCCAGTCTTTCTCAACATGCCTTGTGTGCAACTTACCCCTACAACCAGCAAGGAGACCATCCTTCTGCTTCCTCACAAGAGCAAATCAAATAAAAATATTGCTTTGGGGCATTTAAATGAAAGCCATGTTTGCAGCTTAGTAAAATGATCGTTTAACCTGGCAAGCAGATGCCTTGTGCTTTTACAGCTATATCTTATTTTGCCACCTTGCATTCTGGGTTTGCTTCTCCCTTTTAGCATATCTGACGGGAAGTGTAACTTCTGAAGACTTGAGGCATCTAGAGAAGTATTCAAGAAAGCCAATTTTAACTCCATAAGGCTAATTTTCCTTTTACTCTATGGGATCCATTAGTCTGTTCTGACTGAGCCTCTAGAGAAATTCACTCTTTTTGTAATTAACTAGAGAAGGACATCGGAGAAATCAGTTACACCAGGCAAAACCCAGCCTTGGCAAAAATCCTTTTAACTCTGCACACCTTCTCTACAGATCACATCATACATAATACATGGAGTGTTGAAAGTGAGACTAGTTCAATTTGTGCAGTTATTATTGAAGATCTCTGTTTTCTAAGACACCAAAGCCATGCTATTAAGCTTCATTCAGACTACCTGCTGGTTGTCTCTTCTTAAACAAATGCCTCATGAGACAGACTTGGGGAAAGAGGGAAATTATTTCTAATAAATTCAAATCAGTACTTAGGTAAACAACAAAAGAATAAATATTCCCAGAGAACTAAACAGGTATTACACATGTCAAGTATGTCCATTACAGTCAAATCCTGAGACAGCTTTACAAAAACTGTTACTGTAAACACTGACTACAGTGTCGTTTGTCCAAGTAAGTTTTTAGTTAGCCCTTAGAATTAAACATCTTTGAAACAATTATAAAAAGCAAGCCAAAACTTACAAAAACCTGACACTTAATTGAAAATTCTTCACTTCTGACAATTCAAATGTCAAGAAAAATACCATAACAAAGGGAGACCAATAAAATCAAGACATGGTGGTTTTCTAGAAAGGCCCTTTAAGTAAGTATTCAAGCTATGCTGTTGATAAAGGTATTTCAGCAATATTAAAGTCCACCACTTCCTCAACAGCAAATCCAGAAACCCACTAGTAGCATTCCTCATATTACATTCCTTCAGCTAATGGTAGAGACCAGAGATATCGCTGCTTCTAAGATAAAATTATAGGATTGAAAACGAAAAATCAGGGAAAAAATTGTATATCCATTGCATTAACCAGACCAGTACTCTGCCATTTTCATTGTGTTTCATTATCCACAGTTGTAATAATTACAAGTTGCTGGATTTTTTTTTTTTTCAATATGAAGTGTCCATCTAAAGATACCATTAAAAAAGCCTAATCCACATGTTTTTCTATACAACGATCAGTCATCACAGATCTATTAAAGATGTAAACTGCAATAAAAGGGACTACCTGAGAGTCTTCACAGCCAGACAGATACTCGACTGAAGATTATTGAAAAGAGAAAGCCACTTTTAGCCATATAATACCCTTCTCTAATTATGTAATAATTTTTAGCAAATCTTTTCTTGCCTCCTCTGATGACTGATTAGATGGTGAGGCAGAATACTGTAACGAGATCCAGCTTTTACAAGTTACTGTGCCAAGTAATAGCAAAGAGCTAGAAATTACTGTCATTGTGAGTTCAGTTTAATATATTACACTCGCTGTGTTAGACCAATTGCACTGATTCTTTATTACTGGCTATTTTCCTTTGGGAATCACACAATATGTTTTCTAATTTACAGCTTCATGACCACTTACAGGAATACAGCTACATGATTCCTCCTTTCCATCACATTTCCCTTCTTACAAGGACTCATATTGCCCATGAAAAGACCACAAATGTTCATATTAGAACTTACTCTCTACAACCAGGAGCAGTTTTAACCTGAATAAGCCCACCTCACTGACAAAAAAAAATCCAACCATTCCCACTCCCTCCTATTAATTTTCAACTTCTTATCCCCTGTTTATATAAGCAAAAGGATTCATACCTCAATATGCTGCATGCTGAATTGGATGAGGGAACTTATTCAGATTAAAACTGCCCAGAAGTAAAGGTGAATTTTAACCTCAATCAGTTTCAAATATGAACAATTGTCCTGGCAAAAGAGAGAGTGACAGGCAGAATCAGGGACAGAGGAAACTCGTGCATTGGGAGAACCAGAAAATGCAAACTATTTCCAGTTTCCTCAGCTTACATTTATAAGCTGCTTCAGTTTACACCAGGTTAAAATTCAACTGTACTGCAGTGGTTGATGCAAAAAGTGAAAGGCACCTTTATGTACACTCACACCACAGCCAGGAAAGTGAAGTTCTGTGCTGTTACTGGGCTTCTCCAAAGCACAAGACTATTCAAAGTTTTCCAGTGACACTTGGTTTACACATTTTTACAGCAGCTGTCCAAATGCTTTTCAGTAAGGTGAAACATGGTATTGCTTCTAAATGGGAACTGACAGTCTTGTAGGATATATAAAAAGATGCTCCTTCTAATCTGCACAGTATAATTTACAGGTCGTTTCCCCCCAGCTGAGATGTGTAATCATCAAGCAAGTATTATTGAATTATCACAGTAGCACGCCATGTTAGAGGCTTTCTTTTAGATGGGTTAGTGCACAGTAGATTTGAGGTCCATTTGACAGAGCTTATTCGACAGATCATGCCAGCACTTCCATAGAGTAATTCTGTTCACTTGGCCAACAGCAATGTTTTACACCAAAAAACTGGTACAATTTTCCATTATTCAGACTAAACCGAGCCTATTCAGAATAAAACAAGGCTTCTAAGTAGAAAAATAATTATATCCTAGTTAGCAATTAAATGCCACGTAGTAAAGCAGCAAATGCTGACATTAAAAATTTGCTTTTATCAAATAATTTGTCAAATTTTCAGTGCTTTCTTCAATAAATTGAAGTACCACGAATTATATAAACACTCAAGATGTTCTGAATAGCTGTCCTTGTCACCCAAATTCCCCAAATGCCAAACCAATATCAAATGCTATGTGCTTACAGTAGGAGAACATGTATAACCTATCTGAACTGTATAAAAGATAACATAATATTTATATATACCACAGTGTGGCTCCTAATTATCTAGCACATGGTTTTGACTAAAAATATATATCCATATTAAAGACCTTCTGAAAAGGATTTCACTTATGTATCTACAATAGTGCTGTAACTACCTAAAAGAACAAGATAAATAAACACAGTCTACTAACAAATATATAAATACTAAACTAAGGCAATAAGGCAATACAGCCTCTAGCAGAACCAGTAAAAATTACTTCAGTGGGGTTATTCTGGATTCACTCTGGGATTTCAATTAGGTTTCAACTGAGGAGAAAATTAGTCTTATTCGATTAGTTAGACCCTTGTACAATTTGTCCCCAGAAGACCTTGTATTTTATTGATAGAGCTAAAAGATGTTAGTTTTGAAAGTGTAGCAAGAAATAGCTAGTGAAATATGTCACAGAATTTAATGGTATGGCTCTGTACTTGAGTAGAATTATACCTTCTCACAATTATTTTTTTTAAGTACCAAGAGGCAGGGAAGAACATACAGAACTGTATCATTTTAAACTGTAAATGATATGCCATCAAAAATTACCACTCTTAATTTAAGAACTGAGTCTGTCAGATGATCTTAATTTTCTTAAATCCCAGACACCTACACCAGAAAGAATAGGAGAGTTTGGGAAAAAAATTAAATAATGGATTGTTACTACAAAAAGAAAACTACCAAATTAATGTTTTGTTTAGCTCTGTATCTTTACAGACAAAACATTTTATTTGTTCTATTTCCAAACGAATTTGTGACCTTGTAAAAAGAAATACATACCCTCCCCCAAACAATGTCACTGAATCACTCTTCTTCATGTCTCAAGAAACTCCTACGTCAGAAGTAAGGGAGTTAACTCTTCTGGAAAAAGTACAATGACACCAAAGGACAAGGCAGGGCTACCCAGTTAATGCACATCCCCAGCTACATAATACCAGTCTGGGCTCTGGCTACCCATTCAGCAATGTGCAGCTTTGGAGATGCAAACACACTTGTCAATTGTTCATTACACGTGTAGGTGGGATAACCCACACAAAGTGACAAGACTAGTACAGGCGAGGTATAAATTAGGCTACAAGAGCATGCTATATTTAGGATACTTATCTTTGAGAAATAAAGTTAGGGAGTCATAAGCTTGAGAATGTTTGGGTTATTTAAGCACATCACAGTTAATCTTCTACATAAATAACCTTCACAGAGCTAACTGTGAAAAGCAGGTTATTTCCAGCTAGCCAGCTTGCCCAACAAATTTGAAACTTCCTTAACTGGAAAAAATCTGAACTAGAAAACTCTTTTTTCAACTCCATACTAGTTTCCTGAGATAAAATCAGAAAAATCACACCAAGCAAAACATATCAGTCTCCCCACCCCCTGACTTTTCATAGCAACACATCTCCATCCTCAACAGTCTTGTACTGTTTCATTCACACAGTGAACTGTGTACAGAGTAAGTATTTATAGGGAGACAATCTGCAAAAATTTTAAAAAGGCAGAGCTTACTACACAGTTCCATAAACACTACAAACATTTCAAGATCACATTTATGCACATCTCAAAGTTGTGGACCACATAAAGAAATTCTGAAATACTTTTAATGAAATTCTACTTACTGAAATTCTTATGCTACTTTTACCAAAAGTCTTGTTTCATAGTCAGATGTTTTAAGTTTGGAGAAGAGAAGGAAGTCAAGAAAAGGAGACAAGTAGTGTGCATGGATGAATTAGAAGGTCCTAACAAATCTGAATCCTGAAAAGGAAGAGAAGAGAGCTGGGAAAGGTGATCCATTAAGAATATGGGAACAGTGCCTGAGTGTGCAGGGAAAGGATTAAGAAAGCCAAAATCCAAATGGAGTTGAAGAAGAGCTTCATCAATATAAGAAAATTTATGAAAAATGTATGGTCACTGCTAAATGGGGACAGGGACCTGGTGACAGAATACACTGAAAGTCATAGTACTGAATCACAGAACTGCAGAATAGCTAAGGTTGGAAGAAACATCTGGAGACCATCTAGTCCAACATCAGTCCTGACTAGAACTGTCTTTGCAAAAACAAACGTAAGTTTGTGTCTTGTTCCAGTGCAACCTTTTTCCTCAAAACATTATTTCTTGAAGATAAACTAGAATATAGTACAGAAAGATCAGGTTTGTAGTAGTCTGCTAGTCTTTCAAGAGCAGAGCCAGAAGCTCTCCCTTCCAATTTTTACAATAACGTTGAACCACGGGTGCCAGATTGGATATGGGTTGTTAAGGCCTGAATGCCACATAAGATCTAGACCGACTGACTGGCTTCCTTCCTTTTTCCCCTCCCGATCACAAAGAATTATCATACGTAGCTGATCCACCCCAGTTAAATTCTAGAAATAGGATTTCTAGAAACACCTTAGGAATATGCACCAATAATTATGACCATCTCTTCTTACCACACTTTGCCCTTTCACAGATCTGTCTTCCTAATCAGGTATTTATACCACATTCTAATACACACTGTAGTTGAACTCACAAGCCAGAATGCGTCAGAACAACCCAAATTAAAAGACTGAATAAAACCTAAAATCTTCATCCACAAGCAGACTTTATGATCCCAAACCAACTTCAAGTGAGTTTAAAAGAAAAATCAAGATCCATTTAGTATTGTGCTAAATGAAAGAACTTCTGTTTTAAAAACCACCATGGTTTTTAAACCAGCCTTTCTCTCCTTTTGGTCCTTTCCAATGTTTTATTAACCTAAAGGTTAATTACAACACTTCAGTCCCCAAATGGGTGATACAGTTTTCAAAGACCACTCCTCAACTGAGCATGAATGTCTAATGGCAACTAGAAATTATTTTAATATATGAAAGAGCTATTACAGCTTAATTATCTGTCATAGCACACAGACATCTGTCCCAAAATAAGTATGTAAAATATTTATTTTCTGTTACTTTAATATGGAGCACACCAAAGAAAGACTGAAGATGTCAAATGTGCCCCTGCTTACTCGGTTCCTTTTGCTATGGAGTTTTGGTCTCTCAGATGTGAGAGCCTTGTATCAGATCCACTAGATGGTGCAATCCATCTTCTCCATTAAATGCATTTGAAGTTTACACACAAGTAGTTAATTTTTAATGAGAAAAAAGTCAATCTTAATGCTAATTAAGGAAAGTTTTATTAATGGAACAATGAAGCACTAAACAGAATATCGGAGTTCAAGAAAGATCTAGGCTTAAAACCCTCATATGTTAGCAGCCAACATCCATATTTTCAAGAGAACTATGATTTTACCCAATTTCAGAGTACATAAATGAGGTTCAAGAAAATTTTCATCACATCAAAAAAGTAATCAGAACAGCAATGATTAAATGATCTAAGTAACATCAACAGGGAAGTAATCAATCCAATAGAGGGTTAGCAGATTTAATGACTGGTTAGAATGGTTTTTATAGGCATGGTAGCACTCAAAACAATCTAAGGTTAGTCTCGCATACTTCAGAGATAAAAACAGAACTCACTAAGACTAGAATCCATTCTGGTATCTCCCTTGTTATCCATAACCTTGACCTAAAACTGGTTAGGCTTTTCACTTCTAATTCCCAGTCTTGGTAAGGGATTAAGCCCAGATACAGAAATAGAAAAAATTACTGCCAGGTAAGGAGGTGAACTATCTCAGTGACAGGCTACAGCCTTGATCTAGATCACAGCCAAATTTTACCTGAACTCTCACCAAGTTTCAAAATATCTGAGGTCTACTGAATCACTGAAAAAGACTCTATACTGCTTAAGACTTTCTTGGTGACTATTTATCAAGAAGAATTGTGTGCACCACAGAAACAAGCCGTGGACAGGAAAGCACCTGGTGTTTCACTGTCCTCTCAGAAAATGGAACAACTTCAGTCCTTTCTGCTTGGCAGACATAGTGAAAATTAGGAGACCTTCAAAAAGAAATTTATTGGTTACCTTCTGGCAATTTTTCATGGATTTTTACTTTCAGCAGTTCCTCCTTTTTCTCCCCAAAAAAGGTGTTCTTTTACAGGGCAATGACATCTATTAATTCAAAGAATCACAGAACCATAGAATTGCCTGGGTTGGAAGGAACCTTGAAGATCATCTAAATCCAACTCCCCTGCCAAGGGCAGGGACAATTTCCACTAGGAGAGGTTGCTCAGAGTCCCATCCCACCTGGCCTGGAATACTTTCAGGGAAGTAGAATTGACATAATTGACATATTCCGCAACAGTTGGAAATGTAAATCCTTACAGCCTAACAAAGAAAAAAGTCAATTTACCAAAATCAGTGACATACTTTGCAGAGGATAATGCCTAAAATTCAAAGAAAACAGAAAAAATTTTCTTCAATGTAACATAAATTGCACACTAATACATTAGAAAATTGATACCAAACTCCACTTTAGGAAAACAGGCCTACCAACTATGATAAGAAACTGCAAAACAATAGCAACTAAAATAATTTTAGGAACTATGCTAAAATTAGCCTAATATTTATTGACTGACCATTTTCCTTGTGGGCGTTTTCCTTTGGGGAAATATTTTGGGGAAAAAATGCTCATGGAAACATGTCTGACATGATGAACTGCCTAAAATGTCTTTGCTTTTTGACAACATGTGATGCTAGGACAAAAGTATTTTGGTTCTGAACTGCACTTGAGAATTCTAAACGTTTTCAGAAATACCTATATCTTGCTTAATAAAGCATAGAATGAAAAGACGGAAAGTTGGTCTAGAAACTTACTGATTTGTACCGCAGACACTACTGACAGTACATTTAATGGTATCTTTACACGGAGATGTTCCATAACGTCCATTATTATTTTGTGTCATGCTTGCATACACCACTGACCTTATGGAGTGCAGGAGCCATTACTGGCACCAAAAATCCATTGTAAATGTAATTCACAAGCTGGTTACGTATCAAGGGATGTGCCACCTAAGAGGGTGAGGGAGAGAAGGAACAGTTCCAGTGAGATTTAAAACAAGACAGAGCGTAGATTACTATTATCCACTACCAAAACCCTTTCCCATATAATGAAACGTGTTCATTTGTCCTTCTCACCAGCATTTGCTATGATTCAGGTTCTCAAAGGCTGCTCCTTCTACAAAGAAACTGTTTAATTACAGTAAGTCTGTCAAATTTAGAGACAGGGCTTTTCAATCTTTCTGCATACTGACAAGGATGAATGGATGGGCAGAAAAGTGTGTATACCCATCTATCAAAGGAAGATTTGATATTCTAAATTTAGCTCCCACAGCCTCATCAGGGTCACTTAAAGGTGGATTTGCCATTGTTAACTTGTCCTCCTACAAGAAGAAAAAGAACAGTTGCTTTCCTATGCTTCAAGAGCAGGTAAACCAAAGCACTCACTAGCTATGGGGTAAAAATACACTGTTCACATACCTTTCTCTCAGCCCCTGTAAAACAAACAGAAGTACAGCAAAATCTACATTATGCATTCAATAGGATGGTTAGGAGCTTAAAAAAAAAAGAACTGTTATTAGAAAACAAAAACTCACTTTTGTAATTAAGCATATATTTTGCTTTGCAATGAAAATATAGTATTAATTCATACATGCAAAAGCAGAGCAAAATTCCATTCAGAAGCTTTCAAAGTTAATATATTCCGTTTGAAGTTCACATAGAGACTGGAATGTCACAGCCTATATGTGGCCACAAATACATTGTCCCATTTGCAATTCTTACCAGGCTTTCTTTAATTTGTAACCTTTAATCTGGAAAGGGAAAGAAAAAGGGTGGCCCACCCTTTGCTGTAATCCAGGGAAAAAGTAGTAAATGGCAAGAGTCTTGGCTACACTGCCCCTTTTTAATCTCTGGCCAAAGTTTTTGGGTCAACACAGAGAAAGCCACATCACAAAGACCGTTCCATCCACGGAGCAAAAACTCCTTCAGTAAATGAGCTTTCAATTCAGCTGAAGAAAGACTGTACAGACACAATCAACCAGCAATCAGAAACTGCTCCTTCCGCATGTCAGCTGACAATCCTCAACAATTTTGAATTTGAACAGTGATTTTAAAATGATTTGTTCCTTTTTAGTTTTACTGCAGGAATCTTTATATTAATTTTTAAAATACAAGTATCAAATACAATGTCCCACAAATGTAGATCGGTAGAATAACTCTGGTTAGACACCAAAATGAACATTGTCTCCTCTTCATGTTTAAATATGCATGTAAAAAAATTCTCGTATATTGCATCTGAACAATTACAGCTACTATTATTTGTGCTTGTCCAGTGCTTTAATAGTCAGTTTCTTAACTCCATTTTGCACATGCTGTATTAAAACATATCTTTTATTTAACAATAAATGTGACTAAACTTTCAATTCTATCCTGCACATTTCTTCAAATAACACATAGATCTACAGTTTTAGTAGAATTTATATCATGTTTTAACGAAAAACTGGACTAGGGTTCTGTCAGGTCTTCTAGCCTTAAAAATAGTATGTAAAGACAAAAATCTCATTTTAGATTTAAAATCAGAAAAAAAATAGTAAGGAAGCGAAGCAAAAAAAATTGTTAACAAAAAAATATTAAGATCAGAGGGAATTCAAAACAGGACAATCTAAAAGGAATTTATATTTCTAGGAAGATACCTAAATTCTACTTGGAAGGATTTCTTTATGTTGTACTCACTAACAGGTAAAACAGACTATTTTCACTATTTCCTTTTGTACACTATTATGAGAGCTTAGATAAACAGACATAAAAACATTTTCTCACAAGTAAAAGCATTCGGTTTACTTTTAATATCAACAGTAGTATTAAAATGCAATAAACATTTATTTTTTCTTTTAACAGAAAATCCTCCCAATTACATAATGAAATATCAAGCTTTCATTTGAAACACTTGCCACTTGAAAACCAAAAACATATTAATTCATCCCTGTAACCAGGACAGATAGCACAAAGCATTCATTTTTCATTTTATAAGCAACTCATTTCAGTGTAACTTTTAAAAGTCCATGCCATAAAAAAACCCCAAATAAACTCTATGTCCTGGGTTTCTGTAGCTGAATTTTTTTTTGATAGTGCGAGGGGCTGCAGAGGTGGCTTTTGTTAGAAGCTGGTAGAAGCTTCCCCTGTCCCAGGGGAGCCAATGACACTTGGCCCCAGGAGGGACATCCAGCTCCTGGCCAGGGCCGAGCCAGTTAGAGATCATAGTAACGCCTCTGTGATAACATATTTAAGAATTGGAAGGTTGTTGCACAGAAGAAATTCCAGGGAGCAAGAACATGGGATAACAAGGCAGACATCAAGGTTGCTGCAGAAGCGAGGAGGGGGAGGAGGCACCTCATGGAGCAGGGGAAGGACTCAGAGCTAAAACCCCTGCAGCCCATGGAGGACCATTGTGGCACAAAGGCCCCCCTGCAGCCCATGGAGGAGCCCGTGGATGCTTGAAAGGAGGCTGTGACCCTGTGGGAGGCTCAGGATGGAGTGGAATCCTGCAGGAGAAGCAGACCCATGCTGGAGCAGGTTTTACCCAAGTGAGAGCTGTGGCCCTAGGGGGGCCCACATCGCTACATCTTGTCCATGAAGGACGTACCAGTATGGAGGAGTGACCCTCGGGACAGCAGATGTGGGAGAACTGCTGCCAGAGGGGTGGACTCACGTTGGAGAAGTCTACTAAAGACTGTCTCCTGTGGGAGTGACCCCATGGAGCAGGGGATGGACTCAGTTGTGGTCCCCTGTAAACCGTGGTGAAGACCGTGGTGAAGCAGAATGTCCCTCTGCAACCCATGGAAGCCCATCAGGGTGCAGAAGACTCAACTTTTACTGCATCCCATAGAGAAGAGACCCTAAGGGGTGGGGGAACTCACATTGCAAGTAGCAGCAACCGCAACCGACTGCAACCCCCGATGGACAGAAGGAGGGGTGGGGGAAAAAGTGTGTGTGTGTGTGTGTGGTGTGTGTTTTAAGACTGTTTTATTTCTCACTCCTTACCTTAGCTTTTATCCTGTTAGTAATAAATTTTGGTATTATCTCACTTTGAGTCTGTTTTTGCTCATAAAGGTGCTAAGTGGATGACCACTCTCCCTTCTGCCTAGCTGCAGAAGGATTTAATGGGTCCCTGGAATCTGGCCAGGGTCAATCCACTACGCTCTATGATTCTGCAGAAGATATAACATACTACTACTTCCATTACCTGTATCACAGCATTGCAAAATTCAAGGGAATTCATGAATTGTACGAGGGCTGGTGACAAAAGCCAGTCATCTTTCAGCAGACAGTGCCATTCTTCTCCTTTTTCTTCCAGCTTTGTAGGCAAAGATGAATAGAGGCCACTTAGTCCTGTTGCTAGTACCTGTGTTTCAGAAATAGAAGAGGAAATAAGTATCCATCTGCTTGAATGGCAATACCACAAATGGTTTCTCCTATTAGTTTTGGTAAGATACCAGTGTGTTAAGATTAATCTCATTTCCTTTCAAAAAGTCCTGTGGCAGAAAGACATGAATATTAGAGCCTTGCATATAATATCGTTCTTTAAAGATCTAGTATTTAGGAGAAAGTGATGGAGAAAATCAGGTTGTCTTGTCCATTTTTTTTTGGTGTTGTTGTTTTGGTTTTTTTTTAATTCAAAGTTATAATTTCTTTTTAAATTCTTCTAAGACCATTTTGCACTTTCCTTCAATCGCTTTTAGAAACAGCCATCACTGTCATGTATCTACAGATTGTCTTTTGTTGGTAATTCAACTTTTACTGCTTACACATGCCTATAAGTAGTAATTTCACTTGGAAACATGAAACATTAGAAATGGAGGGGAAAGTGCCCCACTAATAAAAATGAAGTTCAGCCTCACTTGGACCACAGTTATGTGTCGACTTTTCATTCCCAGGCACCTGAACTCAGCTGAATTCACTTTTTAAAAAAACACATGACTGTTCATAATTTTTCTCTTTTCTTTCTTATTTATTTAGAAGAGGGAAGAAGAAATAAAAATGGCTGAAATATGTTACAGTTTAAACATTGTTTCCAGTAATATTAAGGCGATTTATGTAGAATGTATCACTGAAGCGTAAGATTCCATTTTTAGTTACGATTTATAAAGCATATTTCCAAAAGGTTTTTTTAATTTTTGCTCAATATATCTAGAGCAGAGTAGTTTCAGATGAAGTTTTAATTATTAAAGCTATTTGAAGTTGGAAACTTTCTAAATATTATTTAGTACTCTCATCCCTCTCACATAACTTTATACAACTTCAGTATAATATTTAAGATGATTCTCATTTTTAAGGGAACATTAAAATGCAGCCTGATGGAAATCCTTTTAATTTTCATTCAACAGACTCCTCTAAGAATTCTTCCTCTTACAAAAGGGCTACTTGGCATCTACAGGGCTAGACTGTCAAAGCACAGATGAAACACAATTATTTTATCTATTAGAAAACAAACAGTTGACAATGTGCAGGTCAAAGACCAAGGGTTCACAGAAGGGGATTCAGGTTTTGATCATACACAAGCACAAGCAATTGTAATTGTTAAACCAACCAGACAGACAAAGGCTGTCTTTCTGCATACTTTCCATTCCCAAAATTTTGAAGATGGATTTATCCTGGCATATGTAATTAAGACAAATATTGGAGGGGGATGAGGAATACTGTGGAAAATGCACTCCTGTAGCACAATGACATATACACAGTTTTATACACATACATACGCAGATAGATAATGGATAGATAAAGGACAATGCTGAAGATACATTAAAAAACTAAGAAGCTACAGTTATTGAGAAAAGTTTTATTTTTACAAACACATTCCTTTATAGCCAGAGTATTTTTTTTCTCTATCACAGTAAAAAGCTCAGAAAAAAAGTTACAAAAATCTTACTTGGCCTATAGAACTACCTGTATGTAACTCACACAAACACTTTCACTCAACAAAACCAGGCTTCAGATAATGAGAGAACTTCAGATGCGTTTGTGTTGCAAGTTGTTAATTAATGCACACTTGATTTTCCATTGTCTGCTTAAAATTTAATTGCTCTTCATAAACACATACTTACCCTCTCAGTAACCAATTTGATTTTCAAAGCAGTGTACTATTCACATTTCTGCTTCATATGGATATTAGTCCTTAAGCACAAGACTGACCTTGAACAAAACGTACTACTCTCCACTAAAAGGAGCAGTGAACTCACAATCAGCCTATGTCTTGAATGCTTTAGTTCGTCAGATGTACTGAAGTAAGAAGTGTCAGATGTAGCTGCTAAATTCTGTAAAGCTTAGAAAGCTCTTATTTTTGTTATGAAGTACAGCACCAATGGCTTTACAAAATTATGTTTCTTAAGCACTAAAATAGAGAGCAGCCACTAGAAGCAATTTCATCTCTTTAGATAAAAAATATTTGAAAACACTCACAGAAGTGTACAGTATAAACAGGATTACCATTTGAAATTACCAACAGAACATTCCATAAGCAGGTCTATAAAAATTGCACATATACAGACTACATTACAGAGTCTTACTCAGCAATGAAACATCAATGAAAAAAAATCTGAGAATTATGGAAATGAGTGAGTTCACATCCTAAAAGGGCAAGATTGGTTTTATTTTTTGTTTCATACAAAGCAGTGTCCTTTCAAACTTGTCCCAACATTTGTCATGCTCATCTACTTGTAGAAGCAGCTCCAGCAGCCTGTCTCACCATCAAGTCACAAGTCTGTCTGCAAACCAGTTTCCTTATTTACTTTCTCTTGACTCACAGAAGACACTGACTGACTACGCGATTCATAATCTCAGACACTTCATGTGATTATAATGTGTTGTTGATGCGCAATCAATTGTTATCTGGACAATTCCTTCCCTTTAATAATTCCTTTTCTTCCAACATCCATAGTCTTTCCATCTCTGTGCAGTCTCAACTTTTCAAGGACATTGCAGAGTCACCCCTCCTCCTGCTTTAATATTTGTTTTCCTAAATTCCAAGGTATTTACAAATACAAGGTTTTACGGAGAGACTTTGAGATGTTATCCTGCTCAAAATTTTTAAGAAACATTGTTTTCTCCCCATAATGCTGAAAAGATAGTGCCCTCAGTCAGATTCAGAAACCTCTCAGGTCAAAACATGATAAAAGTTATATGGTGTAAAATCAGAAAACTTCACCCTATCATTTGCCGACACATTCAGTCTTAAAAACATTTGTTAGTGATGTATCTTCCTGCAGCCTCGCTCTTTCCTCCTTCATAGTTTATTCACCTACAGTTTTGAATACTACGGAACTATGGACAATGCAGTTTTTAAAAAGCTGCTAACAAAACTTATGTCAAAAAAGACTATCAAGAAAGTCTTCAGGTTCACTTTGGTACAGATCTAACACTGATCTGGGTATATGAGGCAGCAGATTTATGGCCAGACCCCATTCCAAGGGATGCCTGCACTATGCAGCAAGGCATGGTAAAGAAAACCCTATAAACCAACCCAGCCCTAGAATCAGAGATAACATTACAGTGCTTCCCAAACGCTTCTGTCAGCACAGGACTGTGCTAACTGTTTTGCAGAGCATGGCGGCAACATTTGTACTGATTTGAGTGATATACAGCAATGTCACTGACATTTACAGGTTCTTCCACCAGAACAAAATCTGTTCTTCAGCTCATCACAACTCAAATTTGAGAAAGATATTGAGCTAATAAGCCGAATCTATGGCATTACATTAAAGTTTATTATAAACTTAGGCCAGTCTCATTACTGTTCAGAAAAGTCTGATTTTAGCACATTTTGACAAGAAGCTCTCCTAATTGGAAAGATCGTCAGTCATGGCTCCCTGCTGTTGGAAGCTGGCTTTTACCTTCAGTGTAAAAAGGCTTTTCTACTTTTTTTTCTCTGTTTATTTCTTTTTTTCATTAATTGGAAGATGTAATTTTGGAAGTTACAGCATGGATCCAATAATGGTATCTGTCAGTGGGACAGTTTGAGAACCAGTATCATATTCTTTAGCAGCATCTCTTAAATAAGGTCAATTGGAATCTCTCATCAGAAAAAAAAGAATTGATGCAGTATTTACAACTGACCAAAAGAAACCATTCAGAAGTTTTGTTTCGCAATATGTAGGCATCCCCTAGCCTGCAACCCTGGCTCTGCCCTACAGCTCAAAGCAATTTCAGAATAAATGGAAACCTGCAGCTGGAGCAGCTGCCAGGCAGCGATGTTTAAGTCTGGGATTCTAGTTTTCTCTGCTCTACAGCTCTCTGCTTTAGTAGCTATGTGAGGCTCTCCTCCATTTTTTTCTGGTATTTACTAAATCAAAATGAGAGCCATGAAGATGATAAAAGAATCAGTCCAAAAACTGACGCGCAAGAGTAACTTTTGTACAAAATGATATTAAGGTTTGAACACATCCATTGCAAATCTCAAACTGTGACAAGGCATGAAGAAGCAGGCATTGTTATTCCATTCTGCTTTAGCCATAGAACTGCAGTAGGCCAGCTTTGTTAGTTAAATTAGATTAATTACTTAACAGCAAAGGCTTTCTATTCATGTAGTAAGATCGATTTGCCAGATGTAACAATGCAACAGTATTACAAAGTTTTGTAACAGAGCACAACATAACAAGATGGTTTTTTGCCCGAGACTGCCTTAGAAACATCCAATTCAGTGAAAATATCTTGCAAAAATATTATATTTCTGTAACACTCACTATTTTTGCACTTGTTTTTTGAACTGCTGAACTGAAGCCAGTGTGGCATGTACAGCCCACTTAAGCCAGCACTGCCACCAGAAACAATAACCTCAGAACACCTCATTCCCATTTCTCACTCCCTTCAGTCTCAGAATCTCCAAGGGGCCTCACAGTGAGACAGAACACATTTCCCTCTGACCAAGTTGTTATAACTTCCATCAGTTTCCCAATTCAGTTCTCTGTGCGACTGTAAAAACACATGTGCTGGTCCAAAAGCACAAGACAGTGGTATGGAAACAAGAAATAAGACTGCGTTTGGCATTAGGGCTGGTTTCAACAGCATGATTTGTGAAATAGCTGTTAGCAGAAACAAATGTGTTACAACACATCTTTATCAAAAAGGATAGAAAAGTATGAAAAGAACACAGGAGAGACAGTTAGCTTAGCACTGAAGACCATGCAAAATAAGAACAACTTACTGGGCAAAAATAGGTATTTTCCACTATGTGGTTTGCAACAAGGCTGTTTTCTGCAGACAAAGACATTATGAAGAGCAGTGCATCACGGGCTTGTTGGCCTACTGTTCCTTCTCGATGGATGAAGGGAATCAGCAGGGAAAATATGAGGAAATTGGCAGCTCCTTGGTCCTCGCTAGTGTGGAAAAACAGTTCTAAAATAGACGGATCTTTGGCTATAATAGAGCAGAGCTGGTTCAAGAGGATAACCAACTCTGTTTCCACTGCTGGAGTGGCTGTTCCTGAGCAGGAACTCAGCAACATCATCAAAGGCTTCAAAATGGGCTTGTGATGCAGCAAAGGCTGATGAGACTGGGTTACTAGCATTTCATACATTTTGAGTTGCTCAATTTTTGTCTCATCGGTGAACTCTCGCCGTAGGCTCCAAAGGAAAAGCTTCTCCATGATGTTTTCTGAGACAACAAACTCCAGAATAGGCCCCATTGAGGCATCCTTTGCTTGCTCCTCAATTAATAAGAAAAGCATGTGCTCCACATAATTCTGAACAGTGCTGGCCTCATCAGGTGAGATTGCCCCATACTTTGCCTGAGTGTTTTTCAAAGGATCATGCTTCTCTAAGATTTTCAGAACCTAAAGAGAAACAAAGGCAGATCAGTTTGAGTACATTTTAAAAAATATACACCTATCACTATAAGGAAAAAGTTAACGAAAATTCTTAACAGAAAAATTGTAGAGTCTTTTTATGCTTTCAAATATAGAAAGTCTGACAGACAGAAGCTAAGAGTTTCACATCTAGAATGTGCGAGAACAAAACGTAATGTTTTTGTGCACTTTTTTTTCTAATAAGCACCTAAAGTTGCCAATTGTCCTACTGCTGAAAGCCAGGGGTTCTCTGAAATAAGGAAAAAACTAGGTTTCCTTAGTGTTCAGAAACTGAGTTTCAATGATGTTTGAAATAAGTTTCTTTGTCACAAAGGACTGAAATGAAAGGACTTGCTCTTCAGTCAGAGTAACTGTCCTCAGGAGTATCAGGCATCATGGGATGATTTGCTGTAGTAAGAGTAGCAGCAGCGCACAGCACTGCTCTTTCCTCACCACATCTCATATGATACTGAATGGCCATTGATGCTCGCATACTCATGCAACTTTCAATATAGTTTTAGGATTGAGTAGTAATTGTCATCCTCCCACTTATAACCCTGGATTAAATTCTGTTGAGCATGCAAACAATGAAGCTCATTGTCTGTGTAAAAACCATTGCCTTTAGCCTTTTAGTGGAGGATAACTGCCACAAAACCAGAGAGGAACAGTGGTTCCCCCAACACGACAACATCACTAGAGTTAAGTGAGACTGGCTCTGGGAATATCTGAGAAACACCACCGTTTGTTTGGCTTGCTTCTTGGGATAGCCAAAAACAACACAAGCAGCAGCACAGAAGTCAATTTTACATAAACTGTTAGTCATTCATACTACTGCAGCAAATAAGACCTCAAAATATGGTGCTCAGAGCAAAACATTTTTGCCTGAAAGCAATTACAATTCTGATGACATGCAAAAGTGTATAATCTGCATCTATCCATAATAAACATCAGTGCACACAGCTTTGCACTATGTATCTAATGTACTTCGCAAAAGATAGGCAAGTCTTACCCAGCACAAGGAAAGGAAGCACAGAAGCTTGCAGTCACAATGAATCAAGAAGAAAGCCAGTAAGAAGATCTAGGCCTTCAGCAGGATACTACAATCTCCTACCACTTCCCATTTAGATGCAAATCTGCAGTTCAAAGTGTTAGTAGTACTTAAAGGCTAACTAGACCTTGAAAGGTCAATTTCTTTGCATTTTAGAAATACCTCAGTGTCATCTACTACATTCTGCATGAAAGACATTTGTTCCTGAGCAATTTAGGATTATCTCAAAAGAAAGAATGAAGCAAATTCCTATTAATGCAGCTTACTTCAAATCAATAAAACCAATCAACATTACCTGTGCCCAGTGTGTTCTAAACACTATCATGCATGTTTCTGGGTCAACACCCTGCAGGCTGGGAGCCTGCCGATTTTTGCTGATACTGGTTCCAGAGGACATTATAAATTTTCCAAAGGTCAAGTCAACTAGGCCATGCTGAATTTCTTTTTTAATCCTCCAGTGAGCTACAGATGTTCAAGCATCACGATGAGATTGGTACGGTGTCCTGAGCTTTGGTATTCACAGAAATCTGTTAAAAAGAAAACAAAACTAAAAAAAGAACCATACACATACCTATGCACATCAAATTACAGCTGTATAACAAAAAAAATATATAGAACACAAACTTTTTTTCTTTTAATTCAGTTTGAGGATAAAATTTTTTTAAGCATGTTATATGGGACGCATCTCAAACTTTTGTTCACAATAATAGCTTATAAAGGTCAAACTTTTGAGATCAGTGACTGAAATAAGGTGCTACTGAAATAAACAAGCACAACAGAAACTTATGCAGTACACATTTGATGTATGTGGCTACATTTATAGTTTTTCGTTACAACACTTGCCATTTGATCACATCTCTCTTCAGAGCTGCTTGGTAACTAATGCTGTGAAGACTACACAGGTGAAAAAAAAGCACAGGTTCTTTCTTTTTTCCTTTTTTTTTTTTTTAAAGAGTATTTCCAATAATAGATACAATTACAAATACTTAGATGTTTTCTGGCAGAAACCATGTAATAAACAGTTGAAAACATCTCTAGAGCACCATATTCACATAAAAGGCTGCATCTGTATCAATACCAAAGTAAACAAAACTAAAAAATATAAGAGGTAAAACCTCCATGAATCCAAAACCAAATAAATTGAGATGTCATATTAAAGGACTATGAGAACAGGATCAAACATTGAAACATTCCTTTCATCCATTATTTAATATCCTAGATATCTGACTATCAAAGTAGTTGCACACCTGGAGGGGAAAGTTAAAATGAAACAAAGACTGGTATCTTCCAGATATTTGAGCGGCTTAAGAGAACATATTCCCTCAAGCATCAATATCTAAGTCACAGCGTCCCCTGCTTTCCTTCTTACTCTACATGAGGTTTACATTATTTATCCTCCTCTTTGCAAACCATCTAGGCATTTAATTTATTTCAGTCTGGGGCCATAGAAAACAAACAAAAAAGGCACCCAACAACAAACAGAATTTTCTTGTACCATAAGCTGCCAAAGCCAACACAGCAATTCTTTGCCAGTATAGAAGGGCTTTCTCTGCGCATATCTTAAAAGATGTAAATCCCTTCTCTGTAGCGGACATCTCTGCTTGTACAGGAAAACATACAACCCATCTCAAAAGTAGCAGCAACTTTCGCCATTATCAAAGAGTCCAAAAATATACAGGGTACAACTTCTAAGATTTCTGAGGCAAGCAAAAAATGGTTACGTGTTCCCCTATACATACATATAAATATATCTGTCTATCCATATGCTCAAGATTCAACTGCATGATCAGCCACGATCATGAACTCCATTCTAACCCTTGCTTCTTTCAATATTTAAAATGCATTTCCTATGCCTTTGCTAAGCATTCTCATTAACACAACCTAGTCGATCGTTTTTGCAGATAACACATACCATGTGTGGAGAAGCCAGCATAACCAGCATAAATCCTGCACGGTTGATCTGTTTGGGTAACACCACTTCCAGAAGGAAGCTGGCACTCCATACAAGCTGCTCTCCATGTGGAACCAGATGCACTGGAGAGTACTGTGCAAAATCAGTGAGAATTAACTCATGAGAGTCATCCAGTGCTGGAAATAGAAGAAATCTCTTATACAATATCATCAGTCTATACTCCTTGTCCCCCTGCTCACTCACACTTCTCACCTGCTTATCTCTTCCATGCTTATACAAGCCTTACACTTTCAAGCATTCTCCTTCCCAACAGCTTGTTTCATGTGCTCATTTACTTGAAGCATCTACCAGTATACTGCTACTTCTTAAACAGTCCTGTAAAAATGAATTGAACTATTTCTACATTACTGATGTTCCTGCACAGGGACAAAAAACCAACCAAACAAAAATAACAGACCAAAAAAATCCACATCGAAATAATCAGAGATCAAAGTGGCAAGTAGATTTGAGAACAACTTCAGAGGCCCAGGATCTGGGGGTTTTTATCGACCTAAGCAGGTGGCATTATATGTTAAATGCACAACTTCTGGTGATATGCTTGCAGCTCTGAGAGCTCAACGTTTCTCCCAAAAAACCACTTGGAAAACAAGATGCATGCTCAGACACCATTCAGAAATAGCCTGCTCTAAGTAGTTTGCCTAAGACCATACCTAAAAATCCAAGGAATATTTAATTTATCCTTCAGATCACCTTCCCACTTCCAGTCAGTTTCCTCTTTTTCAGTGCTCTCCTTCAAACTAAAATCTTTCCATTTCTGTGTAAGTCCAGCAGACTCCTCCAGGCAAAAGTGTCCTTCACTGCACAGCCCTGATTCACCCTTCTAGCAGATTTGTAATTTGGAAAAACTAATGTGATCCTATAATTAAAGATGGTATCAGAAAGTGCAGCAAGAGAACTCAATTAACAAAGCAGAGGCAAGTTCAGTTCTGGAACGTATGAGTTGCTTGACTGAACAACTTAGGGGTTGTTTCAATGTAGCCTTTGCACATTACTTAAGAATTTAAATAAAAGAAACTGATATTACATGTCTAGCTATCACATGACAAAGTCTGTCAACAGCACAGCAGTATGATACCAATAGTACAATCAGAAACTTCAGATCAGTCTCCACTATTTAAGCTAGTAAAGAACAATAAGGGAACTTATGTCTGTCTTCAAGAATTCTGATAAAAATCAAAGATCAGTGATATAAGACTCTCCAGATTCATGCAAAGGTCTAGGATGTTACTGCACATGGGCAACCCAAAGGTATTTAACCTGTTACCCTCTTTTCTCCACTAATCTGTTCTAATTCTGTGTCCTCCTTGGCCTTCACAATTTTCTTTCTTCTTTCTTCTTCTTCTTCTTCACACATCTTTCCTATCCCTGCCTCAGACACTACTCCACAAACATCAAGACCATACTCATTCCCTCACCATCAGACAGGTTCTCCTTTAAATAACTACCCTATTTAGCAGCTCTCTAAACAGACTTTTATGGGGTAGAGGTTCCATACTGGTGCTTCAGATTCCTGAAATACTGCCTGCTTCTCTGCAGCTATGAGAAGACCTCAAGTGAACAGAAATGGTTTGTATCTCGCCACATATTCAAAATACACCAAGATGTCAAGAAGTCCAGTGACAGAGACACTGTTATGACTGTGTGTCCAGTAGGAAAGCTCACTTTCCACAACAGTGCTATTTAGTTCTTGACATTTGTGTAAGAAGTTGTAACTACCTCTATGTTACTGAACGCTAGAGTCCTGCCTCTTAACAGTTTGCTGCCTAGGCAGATGAATGCTAGAGTCTGCACTTGTCGTACGGACATCTTTTCCTACACAAGACACCTTAAGTCTAGTCGCCATATTGAAAGAATAAATACAGCCCCGGTGAAAGAAGTCTTCAAGACAAGCAGGTACCTCCTCATCTCCTCTGTAACATCCCCTAAAGTCCTATTTATCCAAAATAATTAAGAGCTTCTTGCTATTTCCAAGTCCCAATCTGGGCACACTCAAATGACAACACAGGAAGTTCTCAGATACACAAGTCATTAACGACTGCCAGCATTTTGATTCAAACTGCACCTTTGTCAGAGTTAGATCAGAACAGTAAGGGCTTTCAGTGTTGCTAACTCCAGAAATGTCTATGCTACCAACCACAGAAACCTTTTAGTAGGGTCTCCTCAAGCTGATGTTTCATGTGTCCTGCCAGGCCCATTGACTGTATTTGTTATTACAGGCACACACACTATCCCATTGCTTGGTACAGATCTTTGGGAGTGTGTGACTGACAAACTGTGAAATGGCAAATTCATCTCCAGCATTTATGTACTGTAACTAAAACCTGCACCTAACACTATACTGCACATACACACGATCACAACACTAAAGCCACTTACCTCTTTAATAACAAATAACCACAAAACCCCCATAATTTGTACTGCAGTGACAAACAGTAACATCTCTAACAGTTCATTTTCAGTGTTTACTCCTTCTGCACAAAGTCATCATAATCAGTCTGTACAAAGCATCAATTTTGAGACCAAAAATCACAAATTTAAATTATAAGCAGAAACAACTTGCATGAACCGAACATTGTTGGTGAGGGCTAGGTTCACTTGCAGCTAGCCCTGCCATTGGATCAGAAATCTGAGAGTAGCCGAAGAACAAAGACATTACCTTCATAGTCACCAATTCTACAGCTTTTTAATAATCTCTAATCTAAAAGTAACAAGACAGAAACAAGCAGACTGCAATGTGCAATAATATTTCTAAGTTCAAATCAATTCCCTTAAGGAATCAAATATTTCCAGTTTCAAAAGCATCTTGGGATGCTGGGATTTCCTCAGTAATACAAAACACTAATAGACTGTGTAGGCTTCAAAGACTTCAAACTCTGTAATAGTGTTTCAAAAAGCTTTTGACAACTTAAATGGTCACAAAGTAGATTCTAAAAATAGAGACCATATTTAAAAAAGGAAAGTAATTGAATTGGAAGATATTATCTTTTAAGATACATATCAATCTAAAGTTACCATGCTCTATTATAGCAGTAGCAGACAGAATATATTCATTGTGAACAGATTCTGTTACTATGTTAGTAGGTTTTCTTGATCCTTTTGTAAGATGCAATGTGCAACAGTAACTGAAACATCACATTATTCTCTGTGAAATAAAACTAACTCTAATTAAATGGGACAAATTAGCTGCTTATAATAAGTCCAAAGGTGAGAAAATAAATCAATTTATAAAACATCAATTCATGGAGGAAAAGGTAGAAATGAACTCTGGGGCCACTAAGAACAACAGTAACCATTTATTTTAATCAGTTCATGGTTAACATTTTACAATAATTTAGCCTTTTGTCTCGTGCTCAGTCCTGATCAAGTTATTACTCTACCAACTTTGAATACACCTCTCATGCAGACCATTCAAAATTCTACTTCCAAAAGCCACTGCTCAGTTTAATACCTTTACTCTGCCATACAGTAACAGAACCTTCTTAGCAGGTAAATCTTTCGTATCTTATCTACTAGTTGTTTAACCATATCACAATGTCAAGTCCACTTACCGATGCCTTCTAGAGCTATTTCAATTACCTATACTGACAACACTCTAATCCCTCTTCTCCTACATGAGGTACCTGCCCGTACCACCAAGGGTTTATGTATTTAACAATCCCCATGTGGAACAAGAAACACCAGTGTACATATCACACACATGAGGAAATGAGGTTCAGAGATGACACAATTTCTCCTAAGATCTTCCTATATTGTCTTTGTAACTGGACAACAGCTTTTGAAATTAGGGAATTAATTTCCACGTACATAAACTTAGCCAGTTTCATAGTAAATAACTTTCAGGGTAAATTTGGTTAGATTTTTTCTTGCAAATCAGGTCAAGTGTTGCCTATACAAACATACTAGGAAGCATCTGTCTCTCCCTAAGCAGCAGAAAAGTTGTACAGTCCAATACGTAGGTCTATAACCATGTCTGTGCAGTCTCTGGTAAGTGAAGAGGATACAAGAAAGTAAAAAACTCCAGTTCAACTCAGAATATTTCCAATTCAAAAAAAAACCCCAGCAGTCCACAACTCCACTGGGCAGCTTTATATTAATGAGTCCAGTCACTGGACTCATGGAGGATATCTGCTTGCTGTTTTACTCCAGAAGTTTCTAAGTCACCAACTTTTTACACAGATGATTATAGGGCTCAACTCCCCCACTCACTGTACTGCAAATTACATGGGAAGAACAGCCTAGCAAGAATCCCTTGTGAAGTCTACTCCCTCCCACAGAAGTTTCTCTTCTCAAAAGTTTCACTTTTGAATTTAAAAAAAACAGCACGAAAGTTTACAAAATTGGGGTTTCCCAGGCAATGCATAATGCAAAGACAAAAGTACACAGCCTAATACAGTAAGGTAGGAACAAAATATGCTACAAGGCTCTGCAAGTTAATTATCAAGGTTGTCTTCTGTCGACAGGCTAAGATGTCATGTTCTCCAACAGTTCACTAACGACTCTTGCAATCAGACATTGCACACTGTTGCTGTACCAGACAAAGCTCTGCACCCTGTCGCCCAGGTACACAAGAGCAAACAGAGAAACCTCCATGGCAGTGAAAGAAACAGCATGTATCAAAATGTTTTCATGGATCAGTGTAGCATTAAAGGGGCCTGAAATTAGACCACTTCAAAGAAGCAGCTGGAAATTGTATAGTCTTATGCACAGGTATGCAATCACACCTCTGCAGTCTCTGGTAAGTGGATGAGGGAAGGCAGAAGAAAAGTGAGGGGTAAATTTCAGTATGCCTCAACTTAGTTCCAGCTTAAAAGGGACCCTGTTCAGGGACGTTTACTTTTGATTCAAAAGAAAGCCCATACAAATTTGTCAGCTTTTCTTTAGGGACTATGATTAGGGAGACAGTTTAATTGTGCAACAATAGTGTTTCAAAGGAAGACACCAATTCTTTCAACAGAAAGGATTCATGGTGCTTGTGCTTTGTTTTGCTGCAAAAGCAAAGCCTATGAAGAGCAGTCACATCCCAACCCTAAATGATCCTATACAATCTCCACCAGAGTGCAGAAGGATTACAGGTTGATCAGTGGAGAGCAGTAGGTCTGTGGTAGGCAATGGAGAAACTGTCAGTGGTTAAAAGTCACTGCATCAAAGGATCCTCTTTTTCATTAAGTCCCACTCACCTTCAGAAGCCCTACTAGCAAGAAAGCCAAAGTAGATTACAATAGGAACAATTTAAACTACATGAACAATTATCTCCCTTCTTCATTTGTTCTTTCATGTTTCAATGCTGCCGTCCACCAGTTGTCCTGTCCTTCATCTACCTCAAGCAAATATTTCACATTTAGTCAGCTTTCTTCAATCTATCTTTTTTTATCCAGTATTTGCAAAGACACTATGCCTTCTCTGTGTAGGTGGGAGAAGACATGCTTTACATTGATGAAGTTATCTGCTTAAAATCCTAACACAGAACAAGTCACTACAAATTGTAAAACAATGTAATTAATCAAAGTATCAATCTGTTCTCATCAAGCACAATTTAATCCAGCCTGCTAACATGAAATAAGAATGTCTTGCGACTTGTCCCCACAGAGACTGCCTAACGATCTATCTCAAGAGAGAATCTACACATAGTATGGTTTATAATGAGACAAAAATATTACTGTCCCATCTACAGTCAGCCCGTTGCAGTTAAAAAAAAAAAAAAAATTTATCTTTTATCAAATGTCTGTGGAGTTACACTACTCACATGTTTATTGTAGATTCACATTAGCTCAACTGGGGAACCACTAAGCTCTTCATGTGATCTATATAATCCTGTGGTATTACACAATAGGAGGTTCAGGTTATGGCATTAAACAAGTACATGGTTCTCCAGACACGTGAATGGGCAATTCCCCCACAGGCAACAAGCAGCAGTGGCAGACAAGAGGCCCAGCTGACCGCCCCAGTTCAGGAGTGCTACAATAGCATAAATGGGCTTGCTTCCAGGACAAGCAACGGGACCAACTCCTGCTGGCAGCCTATGCACTGGCACACAGGCTAAAACAAATTCCAAACCCTCAGAGGCTCCTACTGCAAGGGTGGGCCAAAATGAAAGAACAGAGATGCCAGTTAGGTAGTACAGTCCAAAATGTAGTGATGGGTTAAGCTAAAATTACATAGAGTAGTAGGTCTAGGAAGGTATAGAGCTAACCAGCAAAGACAGCTCATCATAGAGCATATTACCAAAGTTAGAGAAATGGCAGTGATTGCTCAAGAAAACAGTAATTAAACAACACAGAGTACTTGACAGAGACCTTGTCCTCCTCAGGGAGGGCCTCATTTACCTGTTAGACCACAGGGCACGTTAACCTACCACATGCATTTGCACATAGGCAACTTCACTGGAACTCGAGAGCATACAATCATTGAAGTTACTCTTGCTAAGTCCCAGAAGGAATGAACTACATATTCATATCCCTGGGTCATAAATCTGAAGCAAGGGAGAGAAAAAAATAAGGTTGCCATGTATGACTTGTTCCTTTTATATAAGGAATATAATAAACCTGTTTCTCTGTTGTATTTGATCTCCTCACATTTGGCCTACTACAGAAAGGCAACAATTCAGTAACAATTAGTTGTTCAAAATACAGATTACGTTGGTTAAAAACTTGAGAATAAAATAGCAGCTAGGGTTCTTAAAATCCAAGATAGCTATCTCTCTATTCTTAGCAGAACTCAGGCACAGTATGACTGAGGTATCTTGTCTGCTACTAGCAGACAGCTGCTGCAAAAGGGATATTAAAGTAAACACTTTTAAAAACCCCAACAACTTAAAAATAGCAGTTCAGAGAAGTTAATTTCTACCTCCATACAAAAGAAGACTGAAATCAATTCAAAGGCTTTAACTTTGCTGGCTCATTCCCACATCACTACCAAAACTGATGATCCCAGAAAAGCCTGTTTCCATAGAAAAACAAGTAATTAAAATGTCCAAGGCTCACAGACCAATGTGTTTGGTGTTGTACTGTGTGAGAGTGGCATTACAAGCCTCATTTTAAAACTTTTTACTCTGACTGTGCTTTCATACCAAATTTCAAAGAGAAACAAGAACAACCCCAAAGGGCATATCACACGCCACTCAATGAAAACTACCTTCCATTCCTTGATTTGGAGGTGAATTACAAATATCAGCTGCTGTGTCTACACTAGTAATTTTGTTTTGTCATAATTGAAGTGAATTATTGGTAAAAAAAATAGTTGCTGCCAACTTCTCCATCTCTACTGAGATATTTATCACCATCCAGGAGTGGGAGGGAGCAACGCATCAGAAAGCAGACATTTAACAAAACCCACTTTGTGTTTCAGTTAAGCTACTGGAAGAAAGAAGTAAAGATGATCCATATGTTCTGCAGCATCAATTTTGCTTCTCAAGACAATTCTGACATCTGTGTGACATAAAAACCTGGTCCTAACCTGCTCATAGTTTAAGGAAGCCACGTGCTTTCTGAAGTTGTGATGCTCAAGTGAATGAAACGTCTTTTCGTTTTTGCATTTTTTGAGAAAGGTAAAGTAGTGTCTATAGCTAAGAGTATCAACTAAATTCATAGGAAATTATTAAATTGCCTTTCTACAAAACCTTACAGCCAGGACGATGAATAAAAGCAGCAAAGCAGCAGAAGACTCCACACTCTGAAGATTTAAAGCTCTTTTCAGAACACTAGCATACAGATAGGAAATACTACTTTCCCAAGAGAAAGATGGTCTACAGAAACGTTACCAATATACCTATAATTATCATATGTAGATTGCAGAAAACAAAATTAAGGTATATATTTTATGCCTACAGCAATAATATATAAGACAATTTTTCAAGTGATTTGTATAACATGTCAAATTACTCATTAAAATAAACATAAGTCCAAGAATAATGTCCTCAAGACTACAAAGTGACAATAAAGATGTGTATGCTTTCAGCACTAATCCACAATAAAATGCAAATACATATATATTCCAAATGTTTCATGTTTCATGATAAAGAAGCCATAAACTTTTTTTTTTAAACTTCCAAACTCTGAGATGATTCTGCAGGTTCTAAATATAGTTCAAGCATAAGAATTAGCACTAAAACACCATGAAGACTATCCTGATTATTTGATCAATAAACCAACAAACCAAACAACAAGCCTCCCAAGAGGATTGTTGCCAAGTTTTCACTGAGAAAAGAACTTCTGCTTTGCAGATGGAATTGTTCTCTCATTCACATGCACATGATCTTTCTATCTGTCTCTTTCAAACTAAAAGCACTAGAAAAGGACAGAATACACTATAAAATCAAAACTCTCAGTTATAGAATGGATATTGCATAGTCATTAACATAATACTTACTCTAGATGCATGTTTATTCTCCTCCCAAAACTTCATTCACAGTACAAACTCCTCTTTTTCCTGGAAAAAATGGGTTTATAACTTCATCTAAACTTAGGTAGCTATCAATCCCACAATAAAACTCTTTTATACTTCTCAGTATGTTCATTATAGTACACAGACTGTAGTAATTGGCTAGATAACTTGAATCTGTCATTTATCTTTCTGTACACAGTTAACTGAAACTACTCGTTTTAGAGAGAATTACCACCCCAAGATACTTATCCACCAAGGCAACATTATTTCCTACACTCTGAAGTGGTAACATGTTAGTGACATGATGAACTAACGAACAAAGGAATGAGCAAAAGCATAAGCTCATCGCAAATTACTCCTTAAAACTAGTCAATGAGCTACTAAAATCTGAAAGGTCATTCTCATATCTCACATGATGTACATGTACAGCTGACAGGACTTTGTGATACTTGTTTTATGTAGCGGATTGATACTTTTGAATGTAAATGTACTTCTGTGGTCTTTTTTTCCTTCTTCAAAAAAATGAAAAGAAGAATAGAAAGAACAGAACACCATGTGAACCAACTTTGTTTGCTTCAGACATCTGCAATTTAGAATGGAGAAACCTCCATAAGCTAGTAAACTTCCTTTGTCCTAAATCATGTTCAAGGCTCAGCAGAGAAAAGCACTTGCAAAAATTCTTTTTATGATTATCAATTGCCAGATTTGGGGAAAGCCACTGCATAAACATTACTGTTTAAGGTCAGACCTACAAATCACTATAGCACACTGCTCCCTGAAGAACAAGGATGAGGAAGAAGAAAACAAAAAGGAAAAAAAGGCAAAACGAGCACTCCTTACAAAATCCAATCCTGTCCCTCCAGTTTCCCATTCCCATAATGTGAGCATTTGGTCTCATAGGAAACTGCATAGGAATGCTGGTTTTCTTCTCCCTTTCTATTCCAACTAAGAGGAGACAAGCGGAACTTGAAGATTCATTTTATATTAATTCCTATAGCAAAGTCAAGAGCCTCAATAAAACAACACCTCCCCATTTGTGAGCATAGATCCATTAAAAATTAACCTCTCCTCTTGCAGTGACACCCTTATGTAAAAATATTAGAACACTTTTGCAAGTTGGGTGGACTTCATGATAGATTATGGCTTTCTATATGTATGCTAAATTTTTTGCTTTTAATACATATGGTAGTAAACAACAAAATCCAAAGTGGATTGTTGGCATTTTTATGATTTTTAGTGAATAAAAAGCCAGATCAAAGAAAAATTTACATGTTACTTATATTTCCACTTCTATTTAGATCCACGGCATTTTCTACAGGTGGTAAATGTTTTTCCCTTGAAGCTTCTCCAGCTTTCCTAGGAATAAAATTATTTGTGTCACGTAAACAGTGTTAAGTTGTCCACTATGCGGAGTAAAAATTAATTCTTCATCTCTGATCTTTATTCTACTATGAAAATATTTTATATTCTTACATCACCTGGTCATCTGCAAATGGAAACTGAATGACGTTACAGCATCTTCCATTCTTATGACTACCTTTGCCTGGATAATGGGACATATGAATGCACAAGCAAAAAAATAAACATAGTCTATACAACACCTGCCTTCGACATGATGCCNAAAAAAAAAGAAGAAACTGATAAACAAACACAGGAACAATTAGAAAAAAAAAAAAAGACTGAGGTAATCTCACACTTTCATAACAACTCCGTATAATTTTTTTCAGTCTTGCCTTTGAACCTTTCAGAAAACATGAACAGAAATACAGGTGTCTTTCTAGTTGAAGAAGGAATGAAGATAAACTAGTACCTTTCACATCCTTGAGGGTAAAAGAAGGCAAATAACCTAACAAACTGCAAATGAAGACTATTCATCTTATAAAGCGACTGCTCTGAAAAACACAGAGCCTCACCAATACAGCTACTAAAATGGAGGGCAAATATAAGAATAAAGTAAAAATAAAATCTAAATATTATTTAAACTTTTTAACACTTGGAGTGATCAATACTGAAAGGCTAGTAAATAAGGGATTTGGATGTCAGCCCTGGCAGGAATGTTTCTGGGTATAGATAACCAAAACCCAAACCACAGCCTCTCCCATCTAATTTTGTAACACCTAAGGAGACAGGCGTGGGAAAGCACGGGTTCCACCCATCAACAGGTTGTTCTTATTCCTGCCTGCATAGCTCCGAAAGTGGGGAGTGTCTGTGTATGTCTCTGGGAACCCTGCTGCTTCTCACCTCTACTTCTGTCCTTCCGTGTGAAGCTGTCGGAGCTGCTGAAGCTGCAGTACACCAAGATTTGAGCTTTCTAAACTAGTTGGAGTGTACTCTTATCCCCTGTGCCTGAAATCCAGTACCACTCCTCTGCCATTTTCCCTCCTTAATTTTTTAGTTTACCGTGACAATTTTTTTGAAAACTGACAACAAAGGTGCTATCCAAAATTGCAAACTGAGCCTTGTGCAAAGTCAATGTCCTAGTTATAGTGGCTGGGATCAGTTTATCACTGTGGGAATGTAACTGGAACTGTGTATTCCATACCCTCTCTGCCATTTATCATGAACTGTTAATGATGCATTGTTTGCAACAGCTGCCCAGGACACACCTGACACCTCAGGCTATGAACTGGGTGCATGGGAAAACAGAGATAAGAGGGTTCCCTGTCTTCACACCAATGATTCAGGTGTGGTAACTCCCCTCTGGGAATCATTAACACCTTCACACCCAACCTGAGGGGTCATGTCTGCTAATGGACCATCAAGTAGACCAAAATATCCTGTGACTCACTGAGTAAATTGCCCATTGTGAAAACCCTCACCCTGGGAGAGGTACTGGGTGTTCCTATCTGAACTGAAGCATATATAAGCTTGGGGTTTGGGGACTTGGGGCACTCACTCACTCGTCAGACTGAGAGGAGGACCAGAATCTCAACAAGACTGCAACTACCACTCTCAACCAGACTGCGACCACCAACCTTCTGGAAGGAAAACAGGTTTTCCTTTTCTTTTTGCTTTGGACTCAGGGGGACACATGGTGCTCAGCACAGGGGCTGGTGAGCACCATACTGTTTGTGCCCCAGGGGGCTGGGTTGTACAACTGGGTTTTAAGGGCTGAAACCAATTTTCCTTTGTATCAGTGTATCTATTGTAATCTTTTTTATTAAATTGTAGTTCTGACTTCTAAACTCTTTTGAGTTGGATTAATTTCTCCTGCTAGTTTACTTTTAAACAGTCAATTCTCACACACCAGTCCTAAGAGAGCTCCAAAGGAGAAGCACAAGCTAAAGACAAAAGCAGTTCAAAGAGGCATGAGAATGTCTGTATGCCCAGGCCTTGAATGTTAGTCAGCTGTAACCACTGAATGTTTGGAAGTGAGGTCTCCAACTTTACTCCTGAGGACATGGTTCTTGACACTTAATTACAAATTTACGATTACTTTTTTAACCTCTCAATTGAAAGGGGAAAAAGATCATGAGAATTAGAAAGCATGTGTCAAACCAATTTTTTGTTTTGATGTACCCATTATGAAAGTACTTTAGTACACGCAAAACGGTTACATCATTCACCAGTTACCCGCTGAAAAAAATGGTCACCACATATATTGCCATTTCTGTTCTCTGTTTTATGTTCAAGTCCTCCTTGTCCCACAGACACCATCTTACTTGCACCATAATTCATGCCATGGCAACTCCAATAATAAAGCCCTTCACCCTTGTTTCCGAGTATGTTATCTCTCCATTAGGCAGTGTTTCGAGATTCCTGCTGTTCTCAAGCATACCTGTACTCTGAAGGACACAAACCTACAGTCCTGAGAGTCACAGAAAGGCTCAGGAGGCCCTTCAGTGACTTTATAAGAGCATTCACATACAATCAAGTATCCGTGCTGAAAAACTAACTGAAAATAAATGGCAAATAAATAGTACATCAGCACTAAACAAAATATATATTACTAATGACAAATTAATGAAGGATAGAAGAAAATCCTGCCCTTGTGAGACCCTACTTGAGTCCTGCATCTAGTCCTGCGGTTCTCAGCACAAGAAAGATGTGGACCTGTTAGAGCCAGTTCAGAGGAGGGCCACAAAGTTGACCTGAAGGCTGAAGCATCACTCCTGGCAGAGATAATTGGGATTGTTCAGCACAATGAAGGCTTCCCAGGAAACTTAATTGTGGCCTTCCAGTACTTTAATGGGGCTTACAAAACAGAGGGAGAGTAGACACTGATAGAACAAGTGGGTACATTATTAAACTAAAAGAGGAGAGATTTAGATTCCATGTTGGAAGAAATTCTTTACTTAGAGCGGAGTGAGGCACTGGAACAGGTTGCCCAGAGAGGCTGCGGATTCCCCATCCCTGGAAGTGTTCAAGGCCAACTTAGATGAGGCCCTGAGCAACCTCTTTTAGTGAAAGATGTCCCTGCCCATGATGACAGGACAGAAACTGGATAATCATTAAGGTTCCTTCCAAACCAAGCCACTGGATGATTCTATGAAAACCTCTCTTCAGGAGTGCTGACACCAAAAGTGCATAAGCCTACAATTATGGATACCACAATGATCAACCCAACAGGAAAGAATCAGTCCTCAAAGTTGCCAAGACTTGAGAATTCAAACCCACTACACTCCAAGCATACAGATGGGGTTGAGGCAATGCCTCTCTATCCTCTAAATCAGTAGGACTGGGAGCCAAGATGCACGATTTTCTCTGACAAGAGAAAAACTGAGTTTTCCCTAAGACAATGTATCTACCAACTGAACCATCAAAAAGATCAATGCAAAAAATAAAACAGGGTACTTTGGTAGATGACTGCTAGCTTGGTAAATCTACCACCAGAAGCAGCCACTCAATAGACTCTATGCACCTGTGAGGGTGGTAGCTACTCCTATTACAACAGAGCAGCTACAGCAGCTGTCCCACATCACACTTTTCAGCTACAAAGGGATTTAAATTTCAAGTTAACATGGTATGGTAACAAAAAAGATTCACCTTGCACCTCTAACAACCACTTAAACAGATTCTCTCATTCTAGACCATATATATCTGAAGTTCTGTTATATCATAAAATATACTGAGTTGGAAGGGACCCATCAGGATCATCAAGGCCAACTCCTGGCCACAGGCAGGAATGTTGCTCTAGAAAGAAGTACAATCATGAAAGAACTCAACCTGAGGAGGTTAGTATACGTTTTTCAAAGTAAAGACCACACAGAAGCAAGCCTGGAGCAAGTGGAATTACAAGTGGAATGACTCGAGTTTTGTTGCTCCAGACACCAGAACCAACCCTGTTCACTCCCGCTCACTGAATCCTACAAACATTTACTGGGAAACCTTCAAAACTTGAAAGTTTCTAGATGGATTAAACAAGTTTCTTTGGACTTAGGCAAGACTGTATGAGCAATTTGCTGGGAAAAAGTATCCAAACTGGACTTACAAGAAGAATTACTCCAAATATGTTCAACTTCCTCTTACTCACCCTGAATAGCACGCAGCGCATACAACAATCATCACAAGCCTCAATGGCAACTGCCTGCATGCAAGAGCTCAAGTCAGGAGGCTTAACATTCCCCACCAATTCTCTTCCCATGTACAAGAGCCTAAGGCAAACTGCTCAACTCCATTTCTCCCTTAATACGAGAGCCACAAACTTCTGGAGAGCTCTGATTATTATTAAAGCATCAAGTCATCATTATTTAGTTGACAGTCTGACTGTTTACATGCCCCAAAAAATCTGAGAATCCCTATGCACTACACTCATACTACACACTTAGACTTACAACCCCCATCAGAAACCCCTATTTGGCAAAACACTTCTAAACCCAGGGCCTACAAGTAATGAATTCTCATCTTACCTTCATTTCTGTATTTTGGCACTGTGCAGAAGAGATAACACACAATCAAGTCCCTCTAAATGAAAACAATGGGGAGGGGGGGAAAATAAACATGTAATGTTTCAGAACTCCAGTGGGAGGATTTCATGCTATGTATGGCTATTATTAGATTGCTATTTTGCTTAGCAGATCAGAGGATATAATCAGCAGATGATGCAGCCATGATTTGCGAAGCACAGCCTTATTAAAGGCTAATGAGATAAACGAGTTAAAATTTACATTTTGCTCCACTGATAAGGTTCATTGGCACACTTAACTCCAACACCATGGTTTGAATATTAAACCCACTTATTAATGTCTAGGAAAGCTAATTATAATGCTGAGTGGCATTAAAGTATAATAATCAAGCAGGATGGTAGAATCACATCTTTCAGTATTACTGTAGCTCTGAAGTTAAGTCTTCTGCACATGGAAATAAACACCATTTGAGCTCATGCTGTGAGAAAGCACCAGCCTTCTCTGCCTTTTTCCTGACTCTTCTGAGAGCCCAAAGCCATGTTCTTCTAACAATGCAACAGGCAGGTAAACACTGCTTGTTACTATGATTTCAATGGTGTCTGTCTTATTGCAGTAACAGTAAGGACTAAGTGACAAGTATTTTTGTATCTACAACATATGACATTACACTTGTCATGTTCTCTGTAAACCAGAACAGAAAAAGCACTAAGATACTGACAAAATTAACAACAAAAACCTCAAAACCATATATGTTTGATTTAACTCTCCTTTTTTACCATCTTCTTCTGTCAAAACTACAACTATCACTATAAAAACACCAACATTTTCTGAAAGGATACTGCAAATACAACTTGGGCCTTACACTACCCTATATATTTTTAGGCCACATCTATGCGAGCACTTAGATGGACAACAATGAACTTTAAGGATAACATAAGAGAACACAGGCTATAACATTCTTTCCATTTTAATCTCTGCCATGTTATCTGTCCTGTGACAGCAACAGAAAAAAGGCAAGACAGGGGATAATTAAGTGCCAGCTATTCATGAATCAACAGTACCCCATGTGAGGACTCACAAGTGACAGTAAAACAACAATTTCCCATGAGCACAAGCTTGAAACGCACAATTCTTCTGGGAGCTCCCCATCCCAACACAAGAGTGGCACCTGCTCTCTCTCCACAGGGAGACTCATGGAAGGTACAGGACTGCTCAAAAGCCACCACTACCTTTTAAAAGTAGAATATAAAAAAAGAATCACAATGAAAAGCATAAAAGAACTACAGATAAAAACTCCACATTTTATTTGTAAGGTAATACTCAAAAGCAGACATAAAGAAGGCACTGCAGAACTACTAGATTTTTTTCTTTTGTGGGAAGAAGCAAAAAGGCACTTGCAGAGTGACAATAAAAGAAACTAGCTGAGCAAATCATGTGTGAAACATTAAATGCAACTGCTTTTTGGCACATGCTTTTGTTCTCACCCAATTTAAAGGCTCAGCTTGTAATGCAATCCATTCCACTTTCTTCATCCCAGCTTTAAAATACAGGCCTGCTGTATTTCAGCAGCAGAAGCAAAGAAATGCAGTGGACTTCAGAAAGAAAGGATTCAGTATAAGGCTCACTGAGAAGCATTCCCCTGCGTATTCGAGAAGGCAGGCAGGCAGGAAGGAAGGCAGGACAGACAGACAGAAATCCCAGATGAGCCCCCATCAGACCCTTTCAGCTACTGAGAGCATGAGTTGTGCCAAAGGAACACACACACCCCATTCCCCCCACCATGCTCCACATACGGTTCCTAGGGCATGTTATCAGCCAAACCTGGAAAGGAGTGTTTTTTGAGTGCTCAGAGTATCATTCCCAAAAATCTGTCTTGAAAATGGATACTTATGACTTTGGAAAAGCAGAACCAACAAGCCTCTTTCCCTGAGGGAAAATCCTGCCAGCCTAATTCCACAGAAGCAACTCTCTCCACACAGGTTCTTCCTACAGAGTAGAAAGGGCTTCTGCGGTCTTTTTCCTCCATACATTGCACCAGATGTGGCTTTTCCCAAGCCATTTTATGAGTATGGTTTGTTTACTAAACGCATAATCAGAGAAGCTCGTCCAATTACTCTTTCAACTATTCTAATACTTGGTAGGTTATTCTGAATCTAAATGCTTCAATACTTCCTTACATCTGTAATCAACAGATGCACCCAAAACATACTATATTTTTAAAGAACAGACAGCCAGCAGCACTGTATTCCCACAGGCAGCCTTGCCAGGAAAAGATATGTGGTAAATAATTAATTTTCCTAGGTTAACTTGAATTCCAGACTAGCATTTGTGAGCACCAGCACCATGGAAAGGCAACTAACAACTCTAGTTTGTATTCTTGTCCAGTAAGGAGCTTTCCCTTACATGCAAGCAATGACAGCAAAAGTTTTATCATCTTAGAGGCATGAAAAGTAAAGAACACTTATACAAGTCCAGCAAGGTCTATTCTGTATTTTACAAAAAACCTCGTTAGTTTGTGCTTGGCTACTACTGGGGTTTTTTATTATTTCCTTCTTTTACAGTTAATGGGCCAAACACAGATAGGTGTTGAGCACTGATGTCAGACTGCAGCACACAGAAACCTCCACTATAATCTACTCTAGAAATAATTAAAGACGTTCACCACTTACTACGATTTCTTTTCCTGCATTATAGACATTTGGCAGGAAAGTTGGGGACAATTCTAAACACACGAGAAAGGTGGCACATTCCACACAAATCTACTTTTCAAAATTGATCTTAATGCTTAGCCGTTTAGCACATAAAGGTTTCAAACAGTACATAAAATGTTGCAAATAATACCAGTGTACATTCAGCACTCGTGGTTTGAAGTGACTGAACTTTCATATAGACAATCAACTGTGATGCCATATCATACTTTGAAAAGGTAAATTATTTAGTTCTTTTACTACTTCTATTGCCTCAAATGTGCTGGCAGACCATAACAGCTACAGAACAGTTCATACAATCAGGAATACGGTGGTGTTTGAGAAAAGACTTTGCAGAAGGTAGTTCATTTTACCAGGAAATGGTGCATAAAAATGGACTAGAAAAATATCGAAATAAATATTTAAGAAAAAAACTTCCTTAACATATCACTTGTGCATTGATTTTATGATAAATTGGGTGTTTCTTCAATAATTCTATACCTGCTAGTACCCATAAAGGGGATGGAAAAGCCTCTCACTCATAGTTTCCCTTTCAATTCATGGAACTCAATCTAATACTCCTGGAATTTTTCTTCCAGGTTTGATTTTATTTCTTGTGCTTCTAAATCTGCCTTGACTCTTTGACCGAGAGCAAAGTTGATGGACCTCAAGATCCTATTTCCTTTCATTTCAGTCGGCTGAATTTCTAGAGGATCAGAATACAGTTATATATTTCTTTATAACAGAGCTGCATTACAACCATGATAAAAAAATGGGAGAAATGTTCTGCTCTGTTCATTACAGTCAATATATTATGTAGCTCAGTCACAAAGCAGAAGGAATTATGAAAAAAGAAAGTAATCTTTAAACTATTAATATTTCCAGAACTACTTTTCTTTCAGATACACAGATTCCTACCGCCCAAACACAACTAATAATGTCAGAAGCCCTGAGATTCATATGGTCAGAATGACTAATATTTACATTAAGCAAATGTATTGCCATAGTAACATAGACACCACAGAGCTATCTACCTGCCACAGCTCACTAAATTATTTAGCATGCCAATACTACAGTGACACTGTGTAAATGATCACATTCATTAAGAGCAGAGTATGTGCTGAAAAACTGAATGTTAGACAGCTATATTTATTGCTATGAAAAAAAAATAGCACCAGTATTGAAAAAAAAAGGTACAGAGGAAGGCTCCAGCCTGTAGCAGAACAACATACCTTGAAAATTTTAATCTAAAACACATGTCCACATCCCTGTGCAAAGCAGCACAAACAATAATCTCACTTATGGGACATAACGCTGACCCACTGTGGTCAGAACAAACTGAGATATTAGTTGCTTCCTAAATTATGGTTTTGGATAGTAATTAAATTTAATTTCCATCTCATATTGCCAAAACAGTATTCTACATTGTACGATTAAAAGAGCTAGTGCACATAAAATATTCAGAAATAACTATGACATACCCACAGAAAGTTGTTCTTCAACAGTCAACAGATTTATAGTTAGGGGAGAGGTGCAATACTTGGGGTGATGGTTTGCCATGTTCTAGCAGTAGATGATGGCAGGGATCTGAGTAATGTGTGTAAACCATTATCCTCAACCTGAGTTAAAGCCTTTGGAAACCTCAAGCACTTCCTGCACTACAGATATTTTCCCCTCATCATATAGAATGGCAGAATCAATGACAGACCAGGAAAACAAAGGGACAGCTCAAGTCAACCCCTGTGACCAGATGGATTTCTTCCTAACTTTTTATCGGCTATAGCCCCTTCTTTTATTGGACACAAATGATACTTTTTCACATCTCTCCTTGAATTCAAAATAACAAAGAAACCATCTGAGATGCATAGCACAAATTTCACCCAGCCCAGCTCTAACCATCTCCCGTTCTCTCTGATTTTATTAATCCTTCATGGGCTCAATTTACAACATTCCAATGCAAGAGAAAGCATTAAATAATTTCTTCTACTACATTTTTATAAAAATAAGTCTGGCACACACACTTCTCTTATTATTCACTTGTATGGAAATGCCACAAAGTGCTACTTAAAGACATTTTCATGGTACCAGCAATAATCAATCTTAAACCAACAGATTACTGTAACAGATACTCATGTGGAATTTGACCTTGAGAGACATAATTTTCAAAATATGTTTGGGCCATGCTGTTCTCCAGAGAGAATACTGCTTCAATAACAAGAGTCTGCTTTTCTTCAGCAAATGATTTTAATTAAGAATTATTTAAGAACTGACTTGATCCTCAAACAGCACTTTGGTTTGAAAGCAGTTTTAGAAAGTAGCCTCACGGAACCCAATAGTCAGACTGGAGAGTGTGCCTCAAATACTAGTGCTGGAGAGCACCAAAAAGTTTACTCTTTATAAAAGTCAGGTCATCTCCCAAAAGTATTTAGATTGTGAACCTCTATATGGAGTCTCCACTCAGCATCTCACTTGAGATTGCGAGTTTAACTAAAAGTCTGCTGTTTATAGAGAACTATCTGTGCAAGATGAATACTGCTCTTAGGGTTGTCAATATATAAAGGATCATATGAGAAGCAAGAGACTAGTGGACTGATTCTAGGAGTAGAATTATGCAAAGGCTTCAGATCCCAGATAGAGCTATCAATTACATTTACATGCTACAAATCACCTTGCTTGATGAAATGCAAGTTGGAAATAGGAAGTCACCTTCAAGTATTCAGCACCTTAAACCACATTTGCAATGGAGCCAGTGGGGATATCTGCTTGGTTTGTTAGAATAATTCAAAATGAGCACTAATACTTGAAATTTTTCTACAACAATTGAGCACCCAGATAAAGTGGCTGAGATAAGCCTTGACAATTCTAGATAAGAAACACTAAGCAAATAATAGAGGTATTCAAATACTAACCTTAAAATCCACTTAGACTGAATTTTCTCTCACAGCTTCCACCCTTCAAACTTTTAACTGAGAGCACTAGAAAAGTCAGTCCTGCTACATAAGCCACAATTAATTCTAAACACAGAATCTGTGTTTTGTTTTCAAGCCAACGGTGAGTAGAGGAACCCAAAAAGCAAAAACAGTCCACAGAAATACTGGCTCAATTTCAATGGGTTTGGCTCAGCACAACGACCACTGAATCCAAACTGTCTTCTACAGAACAATTCAAGTAGCAGCAACACAAACCGCTTACCTCCAACAGGAGTCCTTAACCTATCATATGTGGTATCATTCCCAAATAAAGTTCATGTTTCCACATGGAACTATATTATACTACAATAAATCTTTGCAAAACAGTATTAAGGAAATATTACATGGTATCACCTTACACATGGCCGAACAAGAACCAATAGTGACTGCACATGAAGCTGAGCTGAATTCAAGCAGAATAGGCACCTCTGTGCTGAGCCTCTCCATGCTTCCCATTCCAGGACACATCTCCAAGACAGTTCTGTACAGCAAATGCTTCTTAATTTTAGTTCTTATCAGACAAGAGTGATTGCTGTGAGTTACAGTGAAATACACTGACTTGTGAACCATTAAAGACAGATTTTATGTAGTGCTGTGCCATATCATGTCAACTCCCAACACACCTGAACCACTTTTGGATCTACAGCATGGTTAGTTCACAGTTCAGGTAATCTGACAACATGTAACTGTGAGCTGACATTACACATGTATGATCAACATGGATTATGAAAATTTTGCACAGTATAAATTATGAAATTATATAATCTAACATAATGCATACTGCATAATAGACAAAATTTCTTTTAGGCTTTCCCAGTGATCAAATGCAACTGCTGCTTGAACTCTTAACCAGTACACAGAGTAGCAGGTTCAGAAGAAATACAAAGTAAGAAATTTCAGCAACACTTACCTTTAAAAGATGACTTTACAGCAAAATGTTTTTGTTCTATAAAAGATGAGTCAAATCAGAATCTTTTTTTACTCTGTATATACAACAAAATCTCATCCACTATAAGGCTTCTGCATGCAAATTGTAAACAGACCTATCACACAAATAAACACGTAAACTAGGCTAGACAGCTGAAAATGTGTATGTGTACCCAATTTTAAATTCTGAAGAAAACTAACTACCTGAGCCCAAACCAGCAGGGTACCAAAATCCTAGATCTGCAGAGCACTTTCCCAAACAACTTAACACAAAACAGAGTTAAGAGCTGGTACTAAGGTGGCATTTGTTTTCAAGGTGTTGCAGTATCTGCCTAAATACAACTTGCAAGAACATCTTAAATGCTCAAATGACTCATCAAAATCCATGGGAAACAACCACAGCAAAGACTCTGTAGTTAAAACTGGGGAGTGAGACCTGCTTTTATTTTTACTAAACCAGAAAGACTCCCTCCACATTCTACTCTCCTCAGACAGGATGGGAATGGAGCCCTTTGTCAGGGCTAGCCCTCACACTGGCAACTGCTTTTAAACATAGCAGGACGACTGAAGAGGTAGAATAAAGCTTAGTATTACTGCCTCAAGCTCAGGACTTAAAAGGAATACAGTCTTTACCCACTTTCCATACAACAACTCAAACAACTCCCCTTTTTCCCTTCCCTCCTACCTCCACAAGCAAAAAGTATTATTCCCATGTTCTCTGACAGAAACATCCAGTCCAGACTCAACAAACAGGATTAATGAAGATATGCTCTGCACAACACTGAGATCCTCTCTTTCATGCTATGATTTTCTTGTGGCTATGCATTTCTCCCACACTCTCAAAGCTACTTTTAACAATCGTAGAATCATTAAGGTTGGCAAAGACCTCCAAAATTATCAAGTCCAACCTTTGACCAAACACCACTATGTCAACTAAACCACGGCACTAAGTGCCATGTCCAGTCATTTCTTGAACACTCCTGGGGTGGTGACTTCACCACCTCCCTGAGCAGCCTGTTCCAAAGCTTAACCATCCTTTCAATTAACAAATTCCTCCTGATAGCTAATCTGAACCTTCCTTAGCACAACTTGAGGCCACTTCTCTTGTCCTGTCACTAACTGCCTGGGAGAATGGGTCAACCCTCACTTTATTGCAATACCTTTTCAGGTAGTTCTTACCGCCAAACTGGAGAGACATAGATTTGATGAATGGACCACTCAGTGGATAAGGAATTGGCTGGATGGTCACACTCAAGGAGTTGCAGTCAACGGCTGGATGTCCAAGTGGAGACTACCGATGCCTGTTGTCCCTCTGGGGTCACTACTGGGGCAAGGTGCCGTTGAACATCTTTGTCAGTGGCATGGACAGTGGGATTGAGTGCTCCCTCAGCAAGTTCACTGACATCAGGTTGTGCAGCGCAGTCGACAGGCTGGAGGGAAGGGATGCCATCCAGAGGGACCTGGACACACTTGAGAGGTGGCCTGTGTGAACCACATGAAGTTGAACAGGGCCAACTGCAAGGTCCCACACCTGAGTCAGGGCAATCCCAAGCACAACTACATTGTTTTTACACAAAAACATTGCTTTGTGTCAAGCTGCTCAATTTGAATGCCTGTTGCATGCATTCATGGACACTTTTCCCACAGGTGCTCCAGGCAGTGCAGAATTAAGATAGTGAAGTAACTGCTACCATCCTTTAGCTATTGTCACTGCCCAGTTCAAAAGAACCAGAAGTACAAACCTTCATCTTCCATGGCTGACAGAGAAAGAAGAGCTACAGAAGTAAATGCTACAACAAAGGAAGAGAGAAGAAAAATTAGAGGGAAGTGCAGAGAAAAAGGACAGATGCAGGTAAGCAAGGGCCGCTTAACAGACCAGTGTCTGCTATCTCTCCCTCCATTTCTAGTATCATTCCTGCAGCACAACATTTGGTTTATCAGAACAGAGTAAATGGAGTGAGACGTAGATAGCAGAACTGAAGGAAACAAAATCAAGCATTTTTGTTTTCCAGGCAAAAAGCAATGGGGAAAAAAAAACAACCAAAAAAGGAAAGCAAAAGATAGATTTATATGATTTGCATTGATTAAAACACTAATCAGGCTCATCTACACTGTGCAGCAGTGTTAAAACCCCTACCACCACTACCCATGCACATACATAGCGATGCATATACAAGCCAATATACACTGCTGTGAGGAGACGAGCTGCTGCACATATCATATAGTGGCAGATTTTCTCGACAGGTATTTCTAAATTCATGTTCAAATCTCACAAGTGCCTTATCTAAAGCATATCAAGTCCTTAATATCCACAGCTTGAACATAAAAATTATAGTTTCAGATGCAGACATCTTGCTACTAGAAAAATTGAACAATTACATATGCAGTAAATACACTTTGTGCCATTTATGTCCTCAATTCTTTATGTGGCAAAACACAACTCCCCCCACCCCCCAAATCCCAACAGAACAAAAAACAAATAAACAAACAAAACCCCCAGACACATACCCAGCTTACTGTGTGTTATTAAAATGCCAAGCAGAGTAGGTTGTTAATTTTTCACTTGAAGTAACTGCATAACTTGGTTGGGGAATTATTCCATTTTAAAAACTCCATAGCCATTTCATTTCACCTTTCATTTTCTATCAGCCATAAGTCAAAATCATGTATGCAGTTTAATGAAAAGTAAAGTGCATAAGTCCTTGAATCCCAGATACAGATGGGATGAGCTGTGAGTGATTTTCTCACCAAAACTAAAAAGCAAGAAACCAAAATAAAAATCAAAATATACAGATGTTAGTATAAGCATAGAAAGTCAGAGGTATTTTTTATCACACTGCAAAAAAAATTCATTCTTTCAATAAGCCCAAGATATATTTTCAATCTTTGTGTCATCTATCCATGCTATGCATCATGAAGATAGATGGTGATAAATGAATGGAAATAGAATGGTGATAGACAAATGGAAACAAAATGGTGATAGATGAAAAATAGTGACACTCAGGAGTAAAAGTGGCTTAGAGTACTGTGAGTATAAAGCTAAGTGTATGAGCAAGAAAATAATTATCTATATTCCACAGACAAACACAGCACATCCCCAAGGACATACTCTCTGACGGTGAACACCCTCCTGCTATTAACTGTGCAGGAGTCACTGTCGCAGAAGGATGCAGAGTAAAAATTGTGGCAAATAAAACATTTAACCACAACAGATGTGTGTTTACCTAACCTCTGCTCTCCTGACTCACACAAAAAGAGGTCTTTAAAAACTTCTTAACAATTAGGCCTCTAATTGATGCTTGCTTAAACAGTTTGGGGAGATGGGAAATGTACCTAGTGACCTCCTTCAAAAACGGGATGATTGGAAGGTCAGAAACTGGGCTATTGCTTGTATAAAATGCTGAACATCCTCCAGAGCAGCAATTTGGAGGTGCAGAAGCTGTCACCTGGTCACTTGCACAAATAACATCCTATCTTTGCACTCTCTGCACAGGTTGTGAGCATGCTGAGGGGAGGGAAGCTTGTGGCATCATCTCACTCATCACTTAGGTAAGTGGGAATTCCATTTGCAGGGATCAGTTGTTCCAGCCACTCCACTATGGATAATTTAAAGACAATTATTCTCCATCATGAGATGCTTACTGCTTTTGTATGCTACTACACCATGTTTTATTAAGAGACTCAACTAAGACAGTACACCATATAGGTTTAAAAAGAAAGATGTAAAAAAATAGCACTCAACACCAATGCTTTAATTTGATAGGAGAAGGGAGTCCTCCTCCCGAAGTATCCAGCATCAGCCTTGCCTCAGTTAAATTCAGCCCATATTGTTTCGGAACACTTAAACTTTTTTGGAAGCTAATAGTGACACGATAAATGAAACATGCTGACAGAATACGTTGTCTTATTATTAGTAACATGCTAGTCAAAACAAAAAGAAGAAAAAATACTTTTAAAAACACAGATCAGATGCACCTACATGACCTTCCCACTCTGCATTTTAGAAGAAACTGATGTAAGATAAACTGCCCTATACCAGTTCAGACGTTTTTCTGGAATATATATTTGTACAATAATCATGCAGACAATCAAAAAATTTCCATTATAAGGGAAAAAACCAAACCATACATAAAAGAGAATCAGTAACTATGCTCAGGGTTTGTTGGTTTTGGTTTGGTTTCAATTTTTGTTGGGTTTTTCTTTGTTTGTTTGAGGTAGGTTTTTAATTGTTTGGTTGAGGGGGTTTTGGTTTGGATTGGTTTTTTTCCCTCCAGTTTCAGGAAAAACAACAAGTTCTGAACAGGGTTATTCATGATACTGATTGAACTGCTGCCTTGCCTTTCGAAAGTGCCAGACCAGTTCTTCTCATTTCTTTTAAGAAAGCAGTGCAGTGGGACAACAGCTTCATCTCCCAAATTAACTATTGTTGGGTACTTAACTCCAGGCAATTGGTTTACTCTGTGCAAGCACTTTATTACCACCCTCCTACTTGTTTATATTTCTCAAAATGCAGCATATTATTCTCTTCGACTGTAGTTGCTTCTCGTGTGTTCATTCATCTTAGTTTGTCTCTCAGGATTTCTTCAACTGTGCCTCATTAAATAGCCTCAACTTTTCTTTCCAGTTACATGCTAGGTTGACTTTCAGTGAAATTACGGTAGATTTACACCAACAAAGAAAACAGAATCCAGTCACAGACTTAAATTTTAGGAGAAAACAAAGCTTTCTAGGCTATGAATTTTAATACTCAGAGACTAGCAATTTATCTTATTTTCAGCTCCAACCTTCTAGGACAACACAGTTACCTAGAGAGTTCCTGGTAAGTTTTTTCTAAAAGCATTGCTCCAAAAGATGTGGTAAAGCAGCACAACAACAAAAAATTTCCAAGAGAACAATGTCTATCCCTTGTCCCACATACCTAGCAGACGTATTCTGTCCTTCCTGTTCAGTTCACAAAGCAAATCAGTTTAATAACAGTTCTAGCAAGGGTAAAACAGAAGGGAGAAAGCCACTATCACTTCAAACTGGGAACAGAGGCCAAGGGTGCTGTGCATCTTCCACCCTGGACAGAGACTATCAGCCCTGCTGCTCCTAGAATTATTCCCCAACTTTTGTTACCATAACTGCTTATTTAGAGCCAGCAAGTCAAATTCTTAAGATTTACAGCCAGTGCTTGATAATACGTTAGTTCTTCTGTAATAATATTAGAAAAGTTCAAACTTATTAGCAGCAAACAGGTTCAAAAGGCCAGGAAACACTCGTTCTGAACTGACCAAATGCAATAGAAATATTCCCTGGCCTGGTAGCCACTGTGCCCCTGGTAAGGGACAAACTGATAAAGGTGGTATAAGGAAACATAACATGAAACACTTGCAGAACTGGACCAAAAACTCTATAGAACACGATCAGTAGTCAAAACATTCCTAGAAATTAATCTCCTTTTGCAAATAAATTAATAAAAAAATCCTGATTTTCCTAAAGTAAACTTTTGACATAGTTTTCTCTGGAACTGAAAGAATTCTCATTTCTCAAAGATTGCTTTCCTGTTTTATTTTTCCAGAATTAAACCTTCCAACTCTGCATTCAGCCAATTCCAAGCTGGACATGACCCTTAGAGGCAAGCAGATTTTCTTGCATCTCACCCACTCCAGCAGCTAAAAGTAGGACTGTGCCTCACCCTACTTGGCCACAAAGAAAAGTAATAGTGGATAGAGCAACTTCTCATCTGCTTTATCCTACCCTCAAGGATCCCTGGCATGGAGGGAACCGATTCCAAAATGCATCTACCATGGCAGCACTATAAAGACATTAGTTCCCACCTTAAAAGGCACTTTGCTGACAGCTGACACAGTTTTGAAAAGGAAAACAGACTGATAACATTACAGCCTTAAAACAATGAAAGGAGCAGGAAAGGAAGTTGTTCCTCTAAGGCATAATACTTTTTGACTTGCTCCTTGAATGACATCTACAATTACTTCCTTAATCACACCAAAATAAAGTTTCTGTCTTGCCATTCATAAGTAGCAAAAAGTTAAAGTTTCTAAGCTGTTTTCAGAAGAAAAATATTCCAATTACTTTGGCTTTTGTTAGTTTTTTCTCCATGTCATGACCTTCATTAGGACTTGGAACTGAAGGATTTCCTTGGTTATCAAGTCCTTCTCATCTGTTATCATAACTTCTAATCCTTCATAATTTGACAAGGCTCCAAATGATTCACTGAAGATAACGTGACATTTCCAAAGCAGTGAAGTATCAGTCCACACATTTTTTGCCCAGTATCATATTGAAGCAGACTTACTCACTAGAATCAACCATAGAATGAGATTACTTCCCGAATGTTTTATGAATCTGTAAGTATAAAAGTATAAATAAGAAGTAATTAGATCTTCAAAGACTGTACCAAAAGTTAAATGTTAAAGTTACTGAATTCACATGTAAAAGCTTCATTACAACAGTGTCTTCAAAAGATCCATTTCTTCAGTTGCAATTAGTTGCTCAAGGGTATACCTGAGCAGCTATGCCATGAGGCTGAAACGCAGGCTGCTTTCCAGCACATCCTACCACACTAATACTCTGCTGCTGGTGTGTAGAAAGTATTTTGCATAGGCCCCTTGAGAATTACAACATTTTACAGATCTGCAGTATAATTTCAGCACACTGGGAGAACAAACTCTCAAATCAAGCAAAGCTTATTAGGACATAAAAACAATCAGCAGAACTAGGAATTATTCAATATCAGCATCCTGAGACAGAGTTGTGGGGTGGGGTTTTTTTTAATGTTGTTACATGTCTTCACAGTATAACTGGGTAGCCATTAAGTGTGAATAACAGCTATGAGAGAAATGCTGTTGAAGAAAATCAATATTAAGTGGTACTTAGACCTATTTTCTAGTATCTATTTTTATATCTGAAGGATCCCAAACTGCCTCAGAAAGCAATCAGATTTTAATTGTTACAGTGATTAAACTGACAAACACCAACAGCTCTTCACTGAAACAAAATATTGAAGTTGGTAAATAAATCCCAGAGTAGTGCCAATCAAGTTGATGAGTTACAGTATTTTTATCTAGGAGAACACTGACTTTTGGTCAAAGTTGCAGTATTGTTTTAGGTTAGCCTCCTTCTGTGACAGTCGCCAAAGATTTCCCCTTTAGCAAAAGATTCCACCAAAAGACATTGTCACACAGAGACTCTGTGCCACAGCTAGAATACAGTGAAAGAGTTTCCATTCTTCTTGAATATAACACTCCTGCTAGAAGAGAGGCAAAACCCCCCATGTGTTTCATAATGCAGTTTCTGTGCAACCTTTAAAAAAAAATCTTCTGAAGACCAGTCAGCTGCACACCTTTGCAATACATGGAAAGAGCCTACAACAAAACAGTTTGTATAAAACACACTCTAGCACTTGACTGGAAGAAAGTCCAATTGAATGTCCAATTGAATGGACATAAAAAGAATACTACAGTAAATCAATTTGCAAACTACATGTTAGTTTCAGTAACCAGTGCCCTTGAGGAATGCATTATATTAATATAATCACTTCCACCTTTTCTTGATTAAGATAAGTCCCAGTTTATTTGGGTTAATAGAGCCACAAAGTAGGATGAAACAAGTATTCTGCTTAGCTTGCATTTTGCAGACTTGAACATGCATACAGCAATGGAATCAGTTACTACTGGTCACTTTCTTCACTTTAAACCCCAAGCACCTCCAGAAAATCTCATTAAGCTAATCTAGGTAGCAAAAAAAGCCTATCCAAAATTCTTTCTCAGTAACGTACAAGTCTTTGTTTTAAAAGACTTACATCAGGAATATTCAATTTACGTTTTACAAAACTGAACTTAATACATAACAAAAGGCCAAAAGCACTGCTTTAAAAAGTGCAACAGAACCCTTGAAGTAGGTGACAATTACTTTTTCATTACAATCCAATTCTATTTGTAGCAAACCAGTTTTAAAAAACTCTCAGGAATCCAGAGTGATGAATGACAACGTACATTCACAGCTCTGAAACATACAATAAAGAGACAGAGTCCTTAAAAAAATTAACATCAGTATATGATACGTGATTTAAACAACTGGAACCTGGATCCTGCATTCGCATCCTTCTGTATAATTCTTCTCCCCATCTCTGTTCCTGCACAAGTGTTAATTTGTGACAAATTACAGAACTCATTGTTACAGGATATGACAGTTACCAAAGGCACAGATGTTTTTTAAAAAGAAAAAGGCAAAACCCACTGAATTTACAGAATGGAAAGACTATTAAATAAGCCCGTGGACTGCACATGGCTGGAAACACCACCACACACTTGGACTATGTCCGTATTTTCCTGGCCCCTATTCTCCCATCAAATCCTACTGTGAAGACAGCTCAACTTGAAAACCCTCAGAGACCCCCACTGCTCCATACACAAAAAAAATGGACCAAACTGCATTATCTCCACTCCTTGTCTGATGAACAAAAAGCTTGTCTGACAACAGAGAGGTTCCCATGAAATATTTCTGTTCATCCCAACAGATTTTAGCACAGCAGAAACAAACTCAAAATCTAACGAACATTTAGGTTTCCAATTCAATCAGCTCTCACAGGCCTATATGTTAAGAGTATATCTTAGTCTTCTTCTCTTCCATTTATTACAAGTTTATATATTGAAAATAAACATTCATATTTTAAAACAATGTAATTAATCCACACTAGCTTTACCCTAAAATGCTTTTTGTTTTAAAAAATGTTGGAGTCTTAAAAAATCTTGGGATGTAAAGAACAATGATGCACAGGAAAACGTGTCAACCACGAATTTGATCCTATGACACTTCATTCTACAATTCTATTTTGTATTAACCTGATTTTTAACTTCTAAGTTAATTCCCACCACAATGCTGTGTTTTCCCTCCAAAAGAAACATAAAACTGTTATGTTTTATGATAATGCTCAGTTTTATTATGAAGAGCATAATCACTTCTTTCTGGTTTGCTTTTTGTGTTTTTTATAAGTCTGCCATAAAATTTCTTAATTTCTAACATTGAACTTACAAAATCTCCTTTATCCAGAATGGTTACAAATTCCCTTAGGTTTTATAGGTTTGCTACCAAGCAAAACTTACACTGATTCAGTACTAAAGTGTAGCAAGTTTTAGAACAACATCTACTTGCTATTTTTATTTCAACAAGTCCTAAGTTACAAAAGACAGTTGTCACTATTATCAGAAAACCAGTCATCCTTTTCTATTTCCTAGTGCCCGTCGCCTCTATCCGCCATTACACACTGCTAAATTCCCTGCACTGCGCTTAACTCTTCAGGACAAAATATGTACTTACCTAATTAAATTCAAGACACAAGCAATGACAAGTACGTCAAGATGGTTGGATAAAACATTCTTTAGACATACCCTGAAACTTTGCAATGAATACCTCACATGATGTAATACATACACAAGTTTTTATCTTGTTTATCGTGAGCTGAGAAAGAGCAAGTGTCTTACGCATTATGAAGGCAATGTATACATCTTTCTACTTCTGCAATCTGCCAGACATGCATCCCTGAGAGACCTCTCCGTCAGCATCATAGGCAGAGCAAATTTGTATGCTAGTATATAGTGATGAAGGATTAGAAATAAGAAACATTTTAATTATGGAACATCACTGACTCCTAAAGAAGGCCATGAGAAGTAGCCTGCAACTGGCCCAAAGAATCCTATGAGGGAGTAAAATATAAATCATGTAATAGCTATTTTCAATTAATATTAACATTTTGTGAAGCTCAAGGTAACTTAAAAATTACCTACATCAGTAGAACAGGATCATCCTCTATAATATTCTTTTCAGACAACTGACAGCAACCAAGTTTTTACTGGATTACTCCTAAGATCAAACTCTCTCCTGAATGAAAAAAATACTTTCTGCCCCACAAGTCTGAGCCTTCATGATTTTCCTTTTTTTTAAATCAGACCGAAAAATTCTACAAACTGCCACCAGAAAACGGGAAGAATACAGCTGAAAGGAAGCATGATCCCAAGATACTGCACATAAACTAACAGAGTTTTATTCACTTAGTGTCTTCTTTCATCGTGAAATTCCCACCTGAATCTATGAAAGTCTTAATTAGAAAAGTTTAATTGAAAACAAAATATATGAGAACACACTTGTTTCAGATGCATTAATACTTTCTGATAAAAAACATTACAGTTTTAATACCAGTTGGGAATAGAGTGGATAATCACAGCTACTTTACAATCTTAGACTAGATACTAAAGTTCTTACATAAAGAGAGTAGAATTTTTTTTTCATTCCTACTGTTAGCAAAACCAAGGGGAACTCAAACATTCTAGTATAATTGATGAGTTAAACTAACATGGAATAGGAACAAATGAGAACTAGAGAAAGACTTCACCTACTGCGTTGGTTCAAGTCACTTCTTGCCATCAGTGACTGTACTACCTTCTGGTAAGTATAACTAGATTTTAAGTCAAGGACAGAAGAAACAGCTAACTGAAAGCTATATACTGCTACTAATAAAGTTATAGAATAAGACTGGACTCTAGTTTAAACTAACATTTGTTGTTATTTTGTTTTCTCCCAGGAGAACAAAATAGACTTGTCTTTATTGCGTAAGATATTAAATTTTAATGCAACAAACCATCTGAAGAACTCTTACCTGCAGCAACTGATTGAGAAATAGCCACTTCAACAGCCAAAGCTGTTTCCATACAGCCGCAGAACCATGGAGCAGCTGTAGCGCAGCACAAGTAAAAGCTGACACTCATTAAATTTTGGATATGGTACCATCAGTCTTGTGAATACGTAGCTCTGGACAAACTACCCAGCAAACCCAGCTTTTAAGACAAGGCTTAACATTCAGAAACATTTTAATGATTTGCATTTAATAAAACAGGTTTAGAAAACTCTCAGAGATGCCAATTAATTCCTTCAAGGAGCAGAAACAGTAACATACTAAATACTTAACTTGTCAAGCATCAGCGTATCTACAGCCCCTCAGTTTTTTGAAGACACCTTGATATGATACTTTGGGAACTTGTACAACCTGTTAAAGAGAAACCAGATGCCTCCCTAACTGTTACAGAGCAGCACAGGCTAGGATAAGAAGAGTAATACCCTCATCTCGAACTTGACAAAACAGTCTCTCCTCAGCATCAAGAACTGGAACAAACTGCATTAAAGAAAGAGGCTGAAGTATGAGTATGTGTCATTTCAGGGGAGGGTAAGACCAGACACATAATACAGGAAAGGCTACTGAAAGATGGTGTTCATTCAAGCATTTGGCATTTTAAAAATAACACACCGGGCACAAGAGTTTACCAGATAGTTAAAATTCCGTTTGTATCTACCAGCTGTTTGTATTTTTCCTAATCAGTTTCAAAGAAAATCTGGAACCAGGAACGAGTGGATATTTTTAAAGTATCATTTCATCTTTGCTTGCTTTTCTAATGTTGTTTGACTCTTATGAATATTCTACCTGATCCAACAAACACAACTCTGGAAACCAAACACACTGTCAGATTTTCTATGATTTCCAACTTGTCCATACTAATCCCAGTCTCATTTCACATCCACAGACCAGGCTCCCTCCCTAACTAGCTTGGGCTTCTTTTCTGCACACAGCTTCCTTGTGACAATCCTGCAATTAACACCCACATCTCCTCCCCAGATGATGCCAGCTCTTCTATGAAACACTCAGGCTATGAAGACCACACCTTCCTGCATGCCCTTTCATCAGTCCCTTTTGCAAACTGAGAATAAGCATCAGTTGGGGAGGTGACTCATAAGTGTTCAGCCCTTTTCACCTTGTAAAACAGCTTATCTAATAAAAACAAAGCACACGTACAACATTGCATCAAGAACCAAATGATACTCATACTTGTAGATCAGGTCGGGGAATTATCTGAGTTTTCATCTGTCAGCTGACTAGTTCCACTGCAGATTAACATGAAGTAAGATGATCCAATGACAAACCAAAGTCTAGAAGCTTCTACCCCTTCTTCAGTTTTTGCTGAAAAAGGTTTTCCAAAGTTTCTGTGCTCAATTTTTAAGCTCAGGTAGAGAAGACAAGCATTTCCTCCTTCAACTCTTTTTGTATCCTACATTGTAATTGTTAGAGTCAGAATTTAAAAAGAAAACATGCATTCTTCATGTTACAGGCATTTCAACTATTTCATATCCCATAGTCAAAACAACATGGAAATACCCGGGGCAGGGGGGGAAGAGAAATCTTGTCAACTCAAGAAAATCCTGCTATAGAGGCTGTCAGATTCTCATCAGTACGCCCCTGATAATCTACCACTGACTTACAGGGTATACAGGTCACATAATACTGTTCTCCAGAAGTCACAGGGCACTAAGGGACAGCTAAAGTGCATCTGATAATTGCTGTATATTCATTTCCCATGTAAGCAATTACTGTGACTGCCACAGGAATATTATGCAATTGTCCTGCTGTGCAGGTGTGAACATGAACAGAAGTGAAACACCAGTGACTGGATGCTCCAGAGCCCACATTGTCTAAATGCAACTCAATGCCACTGAAGATTCCATTTGACATTTTAAATAACGCTGAGGTGTCAAGCCCACTTTTCAGAGGACAGGTGTCCATAACACAAAAACTGATCTGACACCCAGTATTCCAAACAGAAAGCTCAAGGTTCAGCAAACAGACTTCTGTTCTAAACTACCTATTACACACACACATACATCTTACCTGCAATTAAAGCATGTCAACAGGTCATCATAGAAAACCTTGCTCTAGTAGCTCTTCCATTTGGTGAACAACTTAGAACTAAAGTTTCTTCAGCTGACACCTTTCAGCAGCATTCAGCTTCCCACTACAGGCAAGAAAAGGCAGAGAAAGTAGAAAAGTAAAAAATTATCATTCTCTATTAATAGAAAGTAACTGCCCAACTCTTGAATGAAATTTGGCAGTTTAACAACTGAAGGGAGAAAAAAAAAACCCAAACCATCTTAAAGAGAACAAGATGATAAAACCTCAAATACACAAGAGAAGCAGTTACAGAGTGTATTTCACAGCACAAGAAAGGTTCACACAGACAAGGTTAGAAATTTCAGACCTTTTACCAACACCTCAGTGAGAAGCCCTTGAAAACACCAAGGACATCATCAGCTATGAGCCCACACCACTGCACAAGCAATCCACACTTCTCTTCCTTGCTGCCTTCTGTTCACCTCTGTAACTCAAAAACATTTGCATCCATGCTGCACCTCAAAAACACTCATGCATTACACACTGAATATGTTTGTGGCAATTAAGAAACTGTTCTGGCTAAAAAGTAACTGCTGGGGAAAAAAAAAAAAAAAACAACCAAAAGCAGAAAAAAAGGTGGTTTGACACTGAATACTAAAGCTGGCTACACTGCCAAAAAGCTGATTACAAAACCCACTTTTCAGACAAGAAATGCATCATAATAACATCTTGTTAAATAAGCTAAACACATGCAAAGGAGAAGCAAAAATCCACACCTTTCTGTCAACACTGAAGTAATTCATATAGATTTATATTTGACATGTAGCAGGGCTGCACACATGCAGAAAAATGCAAGTATGAAAAGGGTGTCTATTCATTTACACAGTGCTTAGCATTCAAAATTGATTTTACAGACATCCTGCTAACCTGTCTGACAGAAATTCCTCCAGACTACACAGATTAATTCAAAATAGAGAGGCTGTCAGTTTTTCTGTCTTACAAGCAAGGAGGTAAAATTTTGAAAGTTTTCAGTATGCTGAAAAGAATCATGCAAAAGTTTAAAAAGTATACACATCAAGGGAGAATTTTTTTTTTTTACATAAACATAATTTTTTGGCCAAGAACTCATAGTTTAAACCAGGTTCTTATACAGCTTTCCCATCAAAGTAGCCTGAACAAAACTTAAAAACTAGGATCTTATGGGTAGACACTATGAGTGTACAGGTCACAAATACAACACGATTTCCATACAGGCTAGGGTAGATGACCCAAGAGATCCCTTGTCATTTTATGCTCCTGAATTTTAGAGATAATTACATCAGATTTTTCCACAGAAATAACTAGAAATCTCAGAACATCATGACTTTTAACATAATTTTCCCTCTCTATTAAAACAAAGTCTTAAAAATTAGTCAGTTTCCAAGTGAAATCTCTAAAACATTTCCTGCCTGTGCCCTTAATGGAATCCTACTTTAGCCTGTGACTCTAAATAACAAAACAAAGAAAATCTTACACTAACACCAAATCAGAAGAATCCAGAAAACGCTATGAGCTAAGGGTTGTGATTTTTTTGTTTGTTTGTTAGTTTGTTAAAGTAAACTTTAAATAGTATGTGGAGCTTGTTTTGGGCTTTTTTTAATCCTACAAGAGGAAAAAAGTTTGTTGGTCTTTTCCTACTTTGACCCCGGTTCCAAAAGGTATTACATTGCACAGTTCTCTAGAGATAGAAATCCTTAAGAGACCTGCAAAAACTTCTCTGTATGCTTTTGTCTGCTGACATTCCATATGGCCTTTGTTATTCCTAGATGGCTTCCATAGCCTGAGGATGTGTGCAGCATCACTGAAGTAGTAAAACACTGTTCACAAAATGCCAGCTCACTAAGCCATGGTATTTTCAGTATTTTTTCTTATTACTCCAAATAATTCTGAGTGGGGATTTTAAGGGAAGGAGATTACTCCACAATTTGTAATTAGTATTAACTCCACTCCTGTCTGCTTCATACATCCGTCATAAAAATAAGATTCCAAGTTTGATTTGGAATTAGTTTGATTTAAATACAGTCTTTCTATTTTGCTACATCACTTTTCTATGTAAATTTTTAAGTGGAGCCTATAATTGTGTACTTGACCAAGCTGTCCGTTAGCTTAAATAATCATTCTCTCCCTTGGATTTATTTTTAATTTGCAGCATAGCTTAAAAACTACTGTCATACACATAATGAAACAGGGATAGTCTAAATGACAGCCTCATGACTGAGACTTAGAAATTGATCAACCCAACATTTTTCTTTCCTTTTAGCTACATAAGAAATGGCCTTCACAGGGAACAGAAAAGAGGGAGCAGAGGGGGGGGAAAAAAAAGAAGGAGAAACAGTCCCTACCCAAAGTCAAAGTCTACACATACTTAAGAGTGGTGCCATACTATCCTAATATATTTAGTGTTTCTGCTTCAAAGTACTGCAAGATTGACTCAATGAATCTTTGTAACTACTACAGAGGCAGTACCAAAAATCACAAAGGTCTGTTCTTTTGTAGTTTTGTAGATTTCTCTGTGATACGCAATTAACGTGCAGGTTTTAAAGAGAAGACACTGAGAACATGGAATGATTCTCTGATCACGCATACGTAAAAAAACATGGATCTGAAACCTTAGCATCAAGCTATGATAGATTTCCAGATCCTAACAGCCTTTAGCTCCCTAAATAACTTGAAAAAACCCCAAAAACCCACACAAAACTAAAAAACCGCAAATAGACAGCTTAGGTTAGATGCCAAAAGACGACTCAGTCCAGTATATGAAATAACAAGATTTTGAATAATTTAAGAAATTCCAATTTTTAATCAGGTGGGGGTTTTCAATTAAAAAAAGCTGCCATTAACTTAAAGAAGCATAATTCTAATTAAACAGCGAGCTTCCTGTACTTGTGGCTCAGCAGAGTCATATTAATCACACAGTACCACCAGTTCAGTACTGCCAGGTAGAAAATAATATATCGTTATCTTTAGAGAACACTGACAGTGGGATCTCTTTCTAGGCACTGAAAGCCATTATTACCAAGCACAGTCTTGCCTTATGTAACATATTTTTGGAAGAGCAAATATTTTGTTATTGCATCAAATAGACAGCCTTTTAAAAGAAAGGAGGCAATACCACACACCAG
>VWZG01021049.1:828168-857252 GCA_013396735.1 Grallaria varia | reverse complement strand
TCTGTCGTCCTCCTCCCCCCCCCCATTTCTCTCCTTTTCCCTTTTTAATTTTTTTTTCTTGTCTTGTTTTCTGCCTGAAACCCTCTTTGCCAGTCGGCCTCACTACTTCCATCTGTTCCTGCTCTCCTGGCCCCAGGATGTGCCTCCAGGAATGGTGTGTTTGGCGTTTACCTGTTGGCCTTCTGGAATAGTTTTCCATTGCAGCTGAGTTTGTGTGTGCCCATTTCTCCATTCCAGCAAGGAAAATCCCCATTCCTTCCACCGCCTTGTGAACATTTCTCATCTGAGTACATGCCCAGCTGGTCACTTTGCAAAAGTTAACAGGAATTCCAGGGAAAACTGCTCCTGGTGCTCACACTCTGCCCTGCTCTCCCTGGATCATCCCATGTCCATGTAGGATGTGAGCAAAAACTTGTATATTTAGGGGTAAACCTCAATTTTCAGGGAAATGTTGTGCAGAGGAGAAAAACTTCTGTGAAATTCCTGCCTGGGACTGACAAGGGAGGAAGGAATTTCTGCTGGATTTGAGGTTAGAGAGGCAAAGAGCTGCTTTTTTTCCTGCTTCCTGAACTGTCTGCCCAGGAGCAAATCCATGAGGTGATTGTCTACAGAGCAGGGAAACTCCTCCTGAAACACGTGTGGCAGAGGATCAGAATCCCACAATCTCAGACTGGTCTGGGGTGGAAGGGACCTTGAATATCATTTAGGATATGAAGCTGTGGCTGCCCCTGGATCCCTGAAAGTGTCCAAGACCAGGTTGGACGGGGCTTGGAGCAACCTGGGCTGGTGGGAGGTGTCCCTGCCCATGACAGAGGGTGGCACTGGATGGGCTTTGAGGTCCCTTCCAGCCCAAACCAGTCTGGGATTCCACAATTCCATGATTTTAGCTGGCAGCCCTGAAAAGGTGCTTTGGAATATTTCTTCCCTGCTCTCCCTCAGCTCCTGCTGGATGTTAGAGATACGTACCTTGGATTTCCTTTTGCACCTTGATGCATTATTTCCATGGATTTCAGAAACTTGCTGTAGGATGGAGCTCCTTGTCCTGGTTTTAAGCATTTGGACTTAAAAGGTCAGTAAGGAGTATCAGATTTTCAAGGCCATTGCCCCCATAATATCTGTGTGGACCTCACATTCCCTCTGCTTTCCCAAACAGAGCCATCTTTCCATAGGGAATTGGGTCCTCAAAGCAGGAGGCATCTCCCTATGGCCATCAAAGTAATTTCCATAAGGAAACGTGGTGGAGCTGAACTAAGGAAAGCTGGACTGCCTGGAGACCCAAGTTATACCTGTAGCACAGGTGTTGATGAAACCCCAATCAGGAGTTTGCCTGGCTCTTAAAAATGGGGTAAAAAACAGAAATTGCATGTGAAAAACATTAAATTTAGAAGAGATTTGAAAAATCTTACAGCTAAATTAAAAAAACACCCACACCCCAACAAACAAGCAGTAATCTTTCTTTAAACTATTTCCTCTTGTCCAGTGGAGATGATTCTTGCACTAGTTTGGTTTCACTGTTGAGGAAGAGCAGCATCTGTGAGCCCTTTATGCTCTCAACCTCAGCAGAAATACGTGGGATTTTCCAGAACTTTCCAGCTGGAAAAGGAAAGTTAGAGTGACTTCTCTGCAGAGAGACCTGTTTGCTGCCTGGTCATGATTTGTCCTTGCTTGCCTTCAGCTGCATTTCCCAGCTGGATGTGTGGCATGATCCTGCCCTAACAAAGGCAGTGGTTTGGATGCAATCCCTCCTTGCTTTTCGGAGAGGAAACTCCTTGATCCTTATTAATCACAGGCTCTCTGATCCTGCCCTCTGTCCCCTGCCCAGGCAGGACTCGGGGGTTGATTGCTCCTTCCCTAAGAGAATTCCAGAGAGGGAAGTCTTCCCTGAAGCGAGAACCTTCCTCAGATTGGCCTGGCATTGGCCTGAGGAGTTTGTGTCCTCTGTGTCTTGAATCCCTATCCCTGATGCCAAGTACCTTAAACCCCCCAAAAAACAATACCTTGCATTTAGTTTTGATAAGCCAGATTCCTTCTGGTCTCTGGCACCGAGTCATTTTCCCCTTTTTTCCTTCATATCACACGTCTTCCCAGTTTTCTGCTGCACCACAGGGCTGTTCCCTTTAATAAGGGATGAGCTCTCCAGCAACAAAGGGAAGAGGATGTGTGCCCAGGGGAATTCCATCTCTTTTTGAGGACCTTCTCAGACCTTCTGTTATTCCATTATTCATTTTCTTGCCACAATAGATACTTCACTTTTTGATTCCCTTCCCATCCAAATATCCCATCTTCCTTCACAGCGTTCCCATCTCAGCTGTTTCCCACTGAGGTTCCTGTTGTATTGGTCCATTTTAGTTTTGGCATAAAATATTCCAATTTTAAATTTAGTTTCTGTGCTTCAGCACTCTGTTAGGTCTGTGCCAACACCTCTTATTCCTGGGAAATCACGTGGTGGAGAAAGAGCTGGAATGTGGATATTCCTTCAACAAAGTTTGTTTGGAAGAACATTTCAAGAGTGTGTGTGTGTGTCTCTTTGGAATTCAGAGCCAGAGCCTAAATCTGTGTTGGTTTTGTCATTTCACGTTGTTCTGTTAATTTGCTGCTACAGTTCCAAGGAGCCCCTGGGATTTGGGTGGTTGTTCCATTCCATGGGCTCTCAGGGACCAAGGATTGTCTGCCTAAGGTTTCCAGTTGGTGTTTTCCACAGACTTGCAGCTTAACCTTCCCAGTTCCCAATGTGGTGCTCCAAGCAGTATTTTTGGGAATCTCTGCTCTTGTGTTGGCTTGCTCAGGGCTGTGAGGGCTTAGCCCAGCCCTTTCTCCCACCTCTAATTTCCAGGATATCCTCAGGAGGGTGAGGTTAATTGATTATCCTGCTGTGGAAGGCTGGAAAAAGGTGATAGTACTCAGGGAAAGATCCCAAAGAGCATCCTCATCACTGTCTGACTTGGCTTCAGGGTTTTCCTTCTCTTTCCTGGCTTTAATTAGTCATTGCACATAATTTCCCTGATCTGCTCCTGTGATAAACACCAGTCTAAATCCTGCACTGACGGAGGCTGGAGGAGGCTCTTTTCCCAGTGGAATTCTCTGAAACACAGAGCCATGGGGAGATGTGCAGAATTCCTGCTCCCCCAGCATGAGGGGCAGTGGGAAATACAGTATTTTGGTGTCTCACAGTCCATTCCTAACTCTGTGTTCTTCCCAGTCAGTGTGGGATCCTTAGGAGTCACAAACGGGAGAATCCTGAAAATCAGGGCCCTATGCCTTGCAAAGCCATGGAAATGTTGCTTTGGATTCTTTCAGAAACGGGTGTGCCGACTGTTGGAAAGCATCCCAAGGGAGGCTGATGGCCAGCTCCTGGATTGTGCCATGGAGCTGGATTCCAGACAGAAACTCTCCCCTGACCACGATCCTTGGGCTGCGAAAACAAAGCAAAACTCCACGGTACGTTCACACTGTCAGTGTGGTTGGTACATGACCATGTTTAAAATACAGTGTAAAATAAAGCTGCCAATAAATGTTCTCTTTTTTTCTTTTCTGCTGGTGTTTTGCATGGCTTTTTCCATCAGATTTCGGAAAACCATGGAAGCAAAGGAGCTGCCCAGCCTTGTCCCAGATGTATTGCTGGAGAGTCTGTAAGTGTCTGAACCTGCTTTCTGGGACAGAGGTGTTAGGTCCCTTAAACTTAAAATTAATAAACCCCACAATGACATTGCGCACGAGTAAAGCATGTAAATAAAAAAACCCAGATTGATTTAGCACAGCACAAAGGAATCTCTTTCCAGCAGCAGCTGGAAAATAGAGAAGCTGCCAATGCATTTTTTTAAATTCCCCATAAAAAGCAGAGTTTAGGAAGGAACTGAAGCAAACAGTAACACACAACTTCCTCCACCCCATTTTTAGTTGTCCTTGATTTACTGGATCATAGGAGAATATTCAGGAATCTCCTTCTAGCTCTGATTTTTTTCTCTAATGGAATACTTTCTTTTTGGGATTAAACCCCAGCGTAGTAAGAAGTCAATTTTGTAGCATTCCAAATTTACAGTGACATCAGACTTTGTAAAACTCTTCTATCAGTGATCACCTCAATTTGGAATCTCATGACTGAGTACAAATATCATCATCCCAAATAATAATGTAATAAAATAACACCATTTCTATATTAAGTCAGAACAGCCTGACATGTTTTTTTCCTATGGCCTAATAATGACCTTGAGAAAAAAGCCAGATAAGTGGAAGAGGTCAAACTCACTTCTTCCAAAACATTTATCTGTGGAAGTTTGGGACTGTTGGATGGTCTGTTTATTCAGTTTTAAATGCTCTTCAGCTGCAGCTGTAAGGAACAAGGGAAACACCTTGCCAGCTTTGCTCAGAGAGAGCTGGAATCTCAAAACTAAACATGTTTTCTACTTTGAATGTTCTGTGCTTTCGATGTGGAAACTCAAGGCTGGATTACAAAAACCTGGAGCCCCTGCAGAGCTTCTCACTAACTTTGTATTGTTGAGTTGAGGTGCAAAATGCTTCACTCAAAGCACATTTTAATTTTTTTTTCTGATTTGAAGTATGTTTCTGTATAGATTTAATTGTGATCTCTTCACAATCAGTGAAGAGTCTTCACAGTGAGTTATTCATGGCCAGTAGCAGATAACACAGGAATACTTCAATAAATTTGGTAAGAGTTCTAGTAGTAAATTATCTTCCTCTTAAAATACTAAGCAGCTGCTACTGGGAGTGGGATGTCCAGTTAGAGCTCAGATTATTGTTCACAGTTAAAATGTCACTTGAGAAAATCAGAGACTGCCCCAGGGATGGAACAGGGAGTTCTTCAGGACAGCTGGAACGAACAGAACAGAAGACAAGGAATGCTGTGATTTTTCCCACAATCAATGTTAAAATCCTATAATAAAAAAAATAACAAAATCTGATGGCAGGGAAATTCAAATGAATTTACACCCAAACTGCAGCAAGTCAAACAAACTTGTTTCAAAGTTGCTTCAACTGCAGCCCATTGGTCTGAGACAGTTTTTGGTTCCTGTGGGTGGTGTTTCCAGGTTGTATTTGGGATCAGGAATTCCCTGTCCCCGTGGAGCTGCTCAGCCATGGCAGGAGCTTGGCAAACACCAGCTTTCCTGAGCTCATTTCCTTCCATGTGTGGCAGTGCTGAGACCTTCAGCATTTGAAGGCACTATCATTATCAGGTTTTGCTCTCTGAATTTTTAGACCTTTACCTACATTAATGTCTGCCAGGTGTTTCAGAAGGAATAACAGAAGGGAATTAAACCAGTTTGAGAACAGAGCACTGCATCAGCTGCATTTTCTGTAAGCTTGCTTTGGACCAGTGTGTTACTGACCATTTAGGAGGATCTCAGGAGAAGGGGAAGCTTCTAGAAGGGTACTAGGTAGGATTTGGAGGCAGGAAGAACATCATCATTCTTGAGAGTTTTGGGGCTCTAAAAGTATTACTCTGAGTTCTTTGAACAATGTGACACAAAGAAATGCAGACTTCGGTTTAAAATAAAAGCTGCCAAACAAAAGGTAAATTTCTTTCTATTCTCAAAATCTTTAACCATTTAATGGTGGAACAGAATGAGGTATATAAATATGATACTAAAAATTTCTGTATTTTCGTTGGGTATATTATAACTTCATGGGCAAAACTAATCTCGTGACTCAGTCATAGCCCTTGTACAGCTCACACTGAACAGGCCCTTTAGTATCCCAATGTTTTAGGTGCCCACTGGTCCTTGGGGGGATAAAAAAAGGGGGAACATTTTGGGTGTTATGTAGTGGAACTGTCATAGAAAATAACAAACACCGAGGAAAAGACTTTGGGGTTTGATGACTTTATTTTTAGTGACGTGAAATTTTGGCATTTCAGGGACACTTCAGCCATATCCTGGGGTTCTAGAAGTGGAGAGCTGGCAGAGGAGCAGCACAGCTTCCCTGTGGACCCTGGAGGTGCCCCTGTGCCCACCTGGATCCTGCCCAGCCCTCCCCTGGCTGGGGCTCAGCACCCCCCAGACTGCTCTGGGGCACTCAGTGCACATCCATTTGACACTTGGAAAAAATGCTTCTGCTCTTAAGGTAGCTCCGAATGTGTTTGAAAAGGAAAAGGAGGGGTTGATTTAATGCTTTAGACCAATTAAGTTGATCTGCCCTTTGGCCTTGTCTTAGCCTGGGCCAGAGGGTGTGTTGGTGCCAGGGGTTTTCCCAGGCACATTCCCTGGCACTCTTGGAAGATGCTCCTTTACAGGGCCACGGGCAGAACCAGGAGGACACCAATATCTTGGTGTTCAGGTGGCTCAGCTTTGCAGCTGTGAAGATCAGTAAAAATCCCCTTGAAGCTTGTATTTAAATCCAAAAACAATCTGTTTAAAAAGGCTTGAACTGATCGTCCAACTTCCTTTTATTGATTTGTCACAAATAATTTAATCCCTATTTTTGCCAGCCTGTAGGATTATGTATTTTTTAGGCTCCGAGACAACAGGGTTTTGCTATTTGGGTGCAACAGTTCAGCTTTTGGGCACATTTCAGCACAGCAACATTTGGCTTCTCCTTGTCTGGGAACAGCCAGGAGCCACTTTAAATTCACATGGAAGCTCCAAAGTTGCACAAAACTAGGGACAGGCTTTTAAAGGTTAATTTCGGTGTTTATCAGTCTGCAAAATCCTCATGCAAAGGATTTTGGATCCCAGAATCCTTTCCATACTGCATGTTGGAGTTAGCACTAAGTTGACTTACTAAGGTGATATTCTTACTAAATAAATGAATAGCATAAAAATACTGAATTTAATTAAGAAGTAGGTGAGGAAATAAATCTATAAGTAGACCTGCACTAAATCAGCATTCAGACTATGATTAGGGAAGAGTTTCCTCCAAACCAATAAAAAATTCTGTTAAATTGAAAATAAATATTTTCAAACACGTCTTTACGTACTTGTTACCAAGATCTGGGAGATCATATTTTGTGGGCAATTCATTTTTATATTCCCCAACCATTTTTTTTAAAAAAAATCAGTATTCATAACAATATTAAAGAAAAAAAAATGGATAAACATCTGATCCTGTCCTGGCAAAGCTAAAATAGCTGATTAAATGTAAAGGGCTAAGAGGTATCTGAGAGTTTAGTCACTGCAGAATCACTCAATGCCTGTTAAGCTGCTTCAAGTGTGACAAGTAATGATTTAGCAGAACAGTGTGTGGTCAAACCTGTGGGTGTTCAAGGAGGAGAAGAGCAAAAGTAGACTCTGGGATGGGAGAATTTTCTACTGTAACGCGTTAGACAAAGGTATGGGATAATTTTTAAAACACAGGGAATATATGGATTATCAAACCAAGAAAGTGCTTTTCGTTTCAATAACTCGTATTTTATCATGTTAAGAATTCACAGGTACCTGTGACTGTATTTCTTCTGTTTGCTTTACACTTAAGTCTAATGTGGAATATGGTAGAAATAAGAACCAGGGGGGGTTTTTTTCTGGTCCTTGTAGGTTTTGTGCCATGTTCTTTTAAATTCTCCTCCTTCCCAGCAACCATTACCTGGGTTTTTAAACCTCCTGGTATGTAACTCACAGGGGTGATCACAGCTGGTGGCTGCTGGAGTCCCACTGGTGTTTGATTTTCAGGTGATTTTTGGGACCAGGTTCCCATTGCTCCTGTACACGGAGCAGGTGGTTTATTTATCCCCCCTCCCAGGGCTGTCCCTGGAGATTCCCACAACTCTTTTTCCTGTTTTTCTCTGTTCCCTCCAGTGTGAGCAGGGGAGCCTGGTGAACATCCTTTCCCTGTGTGGTTGACACCAGCTCTGACTGCTCAGGGGTTATTTATTTACTGACAAGTGCATTTGGAACCTCCCAATCCTGTGCTACACAAATGAAACCTGAGGAAAATGTTCATAAATAGGGTTATTTCTCTTTGGTTTTAAGGCTGGCATTCTCCACGAACAGCATATGGGATTTGTCAGATTAAGTCTATAATGATTTTTAAATTAAAAAAACCCTTCTTTTTTCCTGCTGATTTCATAATTTCCTCCTGATTTCAATGAGGAGTTTAATAATTTGCTAAAGTGAAGGCTTTTAATAGTGATATTTTTTTAAATACATGTAATTTATTTTGGGATCTGCCAGAATCGTGGGGGTTTTGTGAGAGGTCCAGGTTGGGACACATGAATATTCCTTTAAAGCAGATTTGTGTCAAATCTGCAGCAGAACCACAGAATTATTTTTGTATGACTTGTATAACTATGAATTTTTGTTTTATTGATACAAAATATATAATCTTTATATTTCCTAATGCTGTGGTTTGTACACAGAGTAAGCAGAGTAATGCTTTATTTACATGTATATAGGAAAAAAGGGCCCCTGGTCTGTTTTTAATTCAGGTTAAAACACTGTAATTGTTATTTTTAACTTTGTATTTTGTAAATTGTTCCTTACAAAAGCAGAAGCATTAAAACCACTTTGGCTACACCATGGAATTGTCTGGTTGTGTTATTCCATTCATGATTCCTGAAGACACTAGGGTTATAAAGGTAAAGAAAACCTTTGATAAGGATAAACAATATAATATGTTATGTTATTATATATTATAGATCTATAACAGGTATAGGTGAATATCTATTATAGAAATGTATACATATATATGTATAATTAGTATGTATTTATTGTACATATATCTTTTTATGGATCTATGTAATATATATATATAAATATCTGTTATATAAAATTGTTCTAGGTTTAGTTGCTTTAGATTATGGTACTGCTATTTACTTAACTATTTTTTTGTTACTTCCTGTTACATTTGACATCTTGACTGCCAAAAAAGAGACGGAAAAATCAAAATTTTGGGGTCAGTATAAGGGGGGGGTTCAAATGCAGTCTGGATCTGACAAGCCAGAAAGACAAGACTTACACAACTTGTATGTTGAAATTAATATATTTAAATTTATTTTTGTTTATTTAAAATACTATAATTTATTGAATATATTTAAGAGTGCTGGTGTTTATGTCTAAATTGGTTGCTTAAAACCTCAGCAGCTCTCCTGGGAACACGATGTGGTATCATCTATTTCCACATTAATAGTCACACATTAATAGTCCTGGTCTTGCCTTGATTACTGACAGTAATTGCTACATTAGGAGTTACACCTTGGCTTTTTCTCACACCTCAGCCTTCCATGCAGGATGGGTGTCCAGGATGGCTGGATGCACACACCGAACTGGGCACAGTGCTCGGAGAAGGACCAGGAGTTCCCAGTGCTGCAGCCCAGCAGCTGCTTGTCCTGAAGACCAAACTCCACAACTACATTGGGCAGCAGGATCCTCTTCTCCCAGATTTCCCAGGGGGTGCAAGTGGCTTGGCCAGGGAGCCATCGGCTTCTCCGCTTCCAGGGGCAGCAGGACCCAGCCATCCCTCTCTTCCCAAGTTGTTTCAAATTCTTCTCAAGGAAGCAAGAAAAGCATTTGCCATCATGTTTTCGGTTTAAATACACACAGAGAAGAAAGAAAAAACAATCCCAGGAAGATCAAAGAGAATCACTCAGGTTGGAAAAGCCCTCTGAGCCCCCAGAGTCCAAAAATCCCCCAGCACTGCCAAGGCCACCACTGACCATGTCCCCAAGTGTCACATCCACACGGCTTTTAAACCCCTCCAGGGATGGGGATCCACCCCTGCCCTGGGCAGCTGTGCCAGGGCTGGACAGCCCTTTCAGAGAAGGGATTTTTCCCACTAAGCTTCCCTGGTGCAATGTGAGGCCATTTCTTCTCATCACAGAATCCCAAACTGGAATGGTTTGGAAGGGACCTCCAAAACCATCTCATCCCACCCCATGGGCAGGTACGCCTTTAACCAACCAGCCCAGGTTGCTCCAAGCCCCGTCCAACCTGCCCTTGGACACTCCCAGGGGTCCAGGGGCAGCCACAGCTTCTCTGCCCACCCTGTGCCAGGGCCTGCCCGCCCTCCCAGCCAGCAATTCCTTCCCAATATCCCATCCATCCCTGCCCTCTGGCAGTGGGAAGCCATTCCCTGTGTCCTGTCCCTCCATCCTTGTCTGAAGTCCATCCCCAGCTCTCCTGTAACCCCAGGGTGTGTTGTCCTTTGTCCTTGGCTCTGGGATCCCAAACTGGCCCTGAGTTTCCCAGCACAGCCACACCTGCCCTGGTGCTCACCTGTGGGATCCATCCAGTATCAGTGGGCACCCCTTCCCTCCATGGTGGCTCTGCTTCAGCACTCCACAGAGCTTGGCTTAGCTCCCGGAGCCCTCCCTTTATTGCCATTTTCCTCGTAGAACCAGGTGGGGTGAGATTTGTGTGTGATTATGGTGTTGTTACTGCAACAATCGAGAAATCACCGCGTGATATTTGCTTGCAACACAGGGTGTCATTCATGAGTTATACATAAATGGCAGCTTTACATATTTAAAAGGAACATGGACTGCTTCATATCTGAAGTATGTTTCCCAGGGGAGAACACCACCATTTGATCTATTTTTGATTAAAATGTAAAAATTAAAAATTAAATCAAATGGTAGTCGAATTCCTTGGGGAAAACATACTTCAGTTATGAAGTATTCCCCGTAGTAACCTTGAGAATCTTACAGCTGTATTGTCTCATCCGTAGGTGGTCTTTTTATGTCTCACATAATTAAAATGAATTGCTGTTAGAGAACCCCTACCACTGCATACAGATTTATGAACCTGGAGGCACCTCCACTCACACACAAACAGAGCAGGCGCTCCCTGTGCCGGCACACCAGGGCCAGGCAGGACCTGGAGCGGAGGGGTTTGCTGGGCAGTGATGCCAGCCCTGCCTCCAAGGCTGTGCTGTAAACCAGGCTGCATTCCTGTAAGGAACAGGGGCTGGGGAAAGAATGTACGGAACCCCTGAGGCTGGCAAAGCCCTCCCAGCCCAGGGAGCCCACCCTGTGCCCGATGCCCGCCTTGTCCCCCAGCCCAGAGCACTCAGTGCCACGGCCAGTCCTGCCTTGGGCACCTCCAGGGCTGGGCACTCCAAACCTCCCTGGGCAGCCCCTGCCAAGGCCTGGCCACCCTTTCCATGAGGAAATTCCTCCTGATGTCCCACCTGCCCCTGCCCTGGCCCAGCCTGAGGCTGTTCCCTCTCCTCCTGTCCCTGTTCCCTGGGAGCAGAGCCCAGTCCCACCCTGGATCCATCAGGGATTTGCAGTGCCAGAAGGTCCCCCCTGAGCCTCCTTTTCTCCAGGCTGAGCCCCCCCAGCTGCTCCTGCTGTTCCAGCCCCTTCCCAGCTCCGTTCCCTTCCCTGCACACACTCCAGCCCCTCCGTGTCCCTCCTGAACTGAGTGACCAGAACTGGACACTCCCCCAAGGACTCTTTGGTGGCACAGGGGGACAATCCCTGCCCTGGTCCTGCAGCTGCCCCAGTGCTGGTCCAGCCCAGCTGCTGCACGTCATGCAGCTCCGTGGTTCAAATGTTCAAGGAACACTTGCTCTACTAAGGAATGGCTAATGTGGCACCAGAACAAGATTGTGAAATTGGATTTACTAGGGAAATGTGCTCTACAAAATCTCATGCAACTTATTTCTAGCAAGCTGCTTTATCAGGCTGCCTTGGAATATGGGAATGTATATTTGATAAGATTAGAGAATAGTGGGGATCAGGAAAAATAAGACTCTATCCTTTGCATTCCCATTTTCACATAGCTGAAGGACAAACATGTCATTTATTTTGTGTTTGGTTTTGATTCTGAGAGACCTATTAATGTATCCACAGCAGTGGCTTGTGACTGTGCATCCTGCTCAGACTGTGATTAAAACTTTCTAACATATATTTTGATAAAAAATAAGTGGATGGAAGTGAAATGATGGGATTTGCAGAGAAAAGAAAACAATTCTAACCATGAAAATATCAGGTCTTAGAGTTCCATAGTGCCTTGTAGAAACATTTTGTAATGAGCAGCAGGAGTGTTCAAATAATGTAATACTTAAAAGAAAATGTCTCTGATCTTTGAGTTTCTTTAGAGAGGGGAGTTTTTAACATATAATCAGACTAAAATCCTCCTGTAATTGCACAGTGAGAGGCCTGTGAAGTTTGGAAAGGCTGCAGATGATCCCACAGAAGCAAGAAGATGTTTCCTAATCCATGGAGCCAGCCCTGTGAAATCAGCCTGAGGTTTCCCCACGTGCGTGTTCCACATGGGATTATTTCCTACCGCTGTGTTGCCACTCCGTGCTGGCCACCGATGGTTCCAAGGAGGCCCCACGGGCACTTCCTAAGAGAAACCACAATGAATTTTTCTTTACCACAACTCGAACATCCAGTCCATGTTGTGCTTTCTTCCCCTTCCCACTTGTTCCAGGTCTGCAGGTCTGTCCGTGCTCAAGAGTCTGCCCAGCTCCTTGGGAAGCTCTTCCCTCTCAAACTATGTTATTAACCTTTACCTTTTAATTACAGAGAATCACTGACTGGTTTGGGTTGGAAGGGACCCCAAAGCCCATCTCATTGCACCCCCTGCCATGGGCAGGGACACCTTCCACCAGCCCAGGTTGCTCCAAGCCCCATCCAGCCTGGCCTTGGACACTCCCAGGGATCCAGGAGCAGCCACAGCTTGAATCCAGAATTATGAAGTAGTCCTTAATGATAAAGACATGTTGAACACACCTCCCCCTTTGTCCCCTAAGCCAGGCTTGTCCATGCCCCAGGAATAACAAGGCACAGGTACCATGGAATGTGGGTCTTCTATTGCAACATCTCAGCAGGACAGAGCACAGCTAAAATCCTCCCTGTGCCTCCCAGATCCCACCCAAAGACTCCTGCTGCTTCCAAACACCTTGCCAAGCCCCAGCCTTCACTCCCACCGCCCTCATCTCCCACAGGGAGAGGAGTCAGGAATCCACCTCCAACCCCTCAGCACTCCCTGCTCCCAAAGCTGTGGCTCCATCACCTCACTGGATGCTGGTTTCTTTCAGTCTTGAACAAAAAGAGGCTTTAAATAAAAGAAGTTTCTCTGAACTCAACACCTCTTGCTGGAAAACCCCAGTAAGTGACAGATATTTCAGTGTCTGACTCAGTGGCTCACCAAGGAAAGAGTCTGTGAAGCTTTTAAAATGTCAATTCCCGAGCAAAGCCAGGAAGGAAAAGAGTTCAGAGTAATTTTAAAAGGAGTTTGTAAGAAAAGGCAAATAGCTGGTTTCAGCTATTGAGTAAAGAGAGGCTATTTCATTCAAGATTGTGCCATTTAGGGTAGTTAGTAAATAACATTCAGAGCTTTCTGTCTGTTCTCGTGGCCAAGGTTACACCAGTTGTGCTGAGCATCGTGTAGAAGTTGGTCCAGTTCTGTTAAAAGCTGAGTCACAAAATCCTGCCCTTTCCAAACAGACACTTTCTCAGTCTGGGTGCAGCAAATCCCTTTCCCAGAGCAGAGGCTGTGACAGCTATTTTAGAGACAGGACCAAAATGCTTTCTTCTCCCATTTTTCTCCCAAAGCATTGCTCTCTGCATTGGAAAGCTGAGAGGTGGTTTGGTTTTAGTACCAGCCCTCATGGCCAGGATTTGGGGGTTCTTATTGTTCTGTACTGGGTCAAGGGAATGCCTCTGGAGCAACCTTTGGGATAAGGACCTGATATCCTTGGTTGGATCCTCCTGAGCCCTTGTTGCCCACCAAGGGCCATGGCTGCACTTAGAATAGAATCATGGAATGGTTTGGGTTGGAAGGGACCTCAAAGCCCATCCAGCGCCACCTCTACCATGGGCAGGGACACCTTCCACCAGCCCAGGTTGCTCCAAGCCCTGTCCAACATGGCCTTGAACACATCCAGGGATCCAGGGGCAGCCACAGCTTCTGTGAGGAAAATTCCTCCTTGGTGTAGGGGTGGGAAAGGTGCTGCTCCTGGCAACAGGCAAGTGCCTTTAAACAAACCTCTGCTGGGTGAGAGGTGCTTATTTTGAAAGGAGCAGAACAATGAGTTCATATGATGGCAATTGTTCAGGGCACTGCCACAAAAACAGCACTTGGGTGGAAAGGAATCAATATTTCCATGATTTTATGCTGAAAATAGAAAATGTCTGGTTTTACCATCACCACATCTTCAGTAATTCAGGTGTAGCAATGTCTAAAACCACAGGGAAAGCCAGACAGCAGAAGTCCTGCAGAATTTATGGCCTTAAGCTGAAGGAGTGCAGGGTTGGATGGGATATTGGGAAGGAATTGCTGGCTGGGAGGGTGGGCAGGCCCTGGCACAGGGTGGGCAGAGAAGCTGTGGCTGCCCCTGGATCCCTGGCAGTGTCCAAGGCCAGGCTGGACGGGGCTTGGAGCAACCTGGGCTGGTGGGAGGGGTCCCTGCCCATGGGGGGGGATGGTCCCTCCCAACCCAAACCAGTCTGTCACTCCATGAATTTCAGACTAACTAGGTCCAAGCAAAAGGAGCAGCTTGGAGTTCCCCTCGGATGTGATTTGAACTGACTCAAATGCACAGCTTGGTCTGACTTTCTTGTAAAATAACATTGCCAGATAAGGTGAGCTCCATGGGTTTACAGGTTTTGAAGAGCAGATGATTCAACAGCAGGATGAATAAATAATGAAGGAAACTGAGATTATAAATTGTACTTCCTCATTTGAAAGGACTTGTCTCCTGATTCATCATTATAAATGCGTTACAAACTTCAGGTCATTTACAAAATAATAGAACGCTTTAAGATTACCCTTAGCTTTATGTAAATGCAATTTTAATATTCTATCTTCATTAATTATCTAATCTTGGGAGCAAATAAACTCCTGACACAATTCTGTAGCTATTTTGCCAGCAGGATTTCCTTTGAAGTTGACGGCAGTTGTAAGAGGAAGTGGATGACAGGACTGAGCCTCACCGGCACTTTTGGAAGAGAAACTTAAACAGCAGCTGAAAATCCAGACTTCCTATGGGCACAGAGCTATTCCTGCACTGCCACATATTCATTAGTGCCAGAAAAGAGGTGGCATTTTATTCCCGCTGCTCCCATTCCAGGGGTGTGGGAGGGGTTTGTTCCCACCCCCACCACAGTCCTGCCTTCTCCACTTTGCTCTCAGTGCAGTGCCCGGCCCTGGATGAAGACCCAGTGGGGTTCAGGGGTCTGGTGCTGGCCCCGGTGTATCCCTGTAGCTCTGTCTTCCCTCTATAGCACGTTTAGACTTCAAATCATTTTGGCTGTGTAGGGAAGACCCTGCTCTGTGGAGCAGCGTGAGCAGGGGAGCATCACCCACAGCCTACACCACAGGACCAGGGAGTTGTTTGGGTTGGAAGGGACTTTAAAGCTCATCCAGTGCCACCCCCTGCCATAGACAGGGATACCTGCCACAGTCCCAGGTTGCTCCAAGCCCCGTCCATGCAGGAGTTGATGCCACAGTGGCAGCCTCCCACTTGTATCCCCACTCAGTGTCCCATTCCTAGGTCAATGCAGGCAAATTAACCTGGGTATTTTCTCCCTTATTTTGAATTTCACCAGCTATACACATATAAATGCTCACATTAAAAGGAATTCATTAATAAGTCATATTTAGTTTCATCAGAGCAAACGCAGTCCATCAGACAGAAAAGCACCAGGTTCCAAATCACCATGCGGAGCCCAGCGAGCAGCAGGGCTGCTAATGGTCCCCTCAGAGCTCATCAGCTGAGACAACAGATTTCCAAGTGTGAGCTCTGGGTTGCACAACCCCAGGGCTATTCATTACATTCCCCACTTCCCCGTCTGCTCTCTGCAAGGTAGAGCTGCGCATTCCAGCCGATCGCTGTCATTAATAATCCCATCCATGTCTTTCGATTATTTTAGTAATTACTCCACATAAAAAGACTACTGAGTATGATTACAAATATGGCTTTGTTTTGATTGTCTGCTTTGGTGGTGAATACCAGCTGCCTGAATTCCTTGACTTTGTTTAACAGTATAAATAATGTTCGCTGCAGTTTCCGACTGCCTCGCGCTGACCCCAGGAGTATCAACTTAATAACACAACACTCTAATAAACTCATCTGCAAACTGCTCAAAGTTCAGAAATTAAACCTTATTTGCATACAAAAACCACATCAAAAGAACATTAAGGGCCCGATTCTGTTCTTTTGAAGATCTGCAGGCACCACCCGCCAGTTGCTGCCACCGTGGCTGTGGCCGCAGGATGGACCCACAGCTCAGCCCCTTGCCCGCCGCGCCCAGGGGCTGCCAGGGGGCTCCCAGAGCTGCCTGCCCCCCAAATCCCTCCTCACTGCTGCTGTGCCGGGCCAGGGGCACTGCGGTGTGCGTGGGCTGTGCTATCGCCGCCTCGATGCCTTCATCCATCCCCAGCACCACTTGTGGCCATTCCTCATTGGGAATACACGTCAGAGAGTAGCATTATATAAGGAATAACACCACCTAGGGAGACTTTCTGCTGTGCCTTTTGCAGCCGGAATTGCCATCAGCCTCTTTAGCCTCAGCACTTGCAGCAAGATTGGGCAGAGCCCTTCCCAAATCTTCATTCGTGAAGCCGAACCATGATGATGATGATATAAGGAATATGCCATGAGCGACCCTCTGGCCGGCCCAGAGCCGGCTGGAATGGCCACTCCCTCTGGATGCTCCCGGAGGGGACAGTGCCCAGCCTGTCACCCTGTGCCCACGAGGGGCACGGAGCTCCTGGTTCCCTGGGAATGCCCCGCGCGGAGGAGATGGAGAGCGGCTCGCCGGGCCGGGAGGGATGCTCAGGCTGCTCTGCCGGCCCCAGGCTGGTGGCACACGAGTAACTCCTGCCTGCCGCCACAGGAAGGAGCTGCAGCACCGCGGCTGGAGCGGCGCCGCCCGCTCCCGCAGCAGCCCCGCAGCCGGGTCGGTGCGCTCCAGCCGAGCGTCGCCGCCGCGCAGCCCCGACAGCTCCCGGCGCTGCGGGTCCGGCACGAGCCCGAGCTCCGGCCCTTGCTCACGCCAGAGGGTCGCCACGGGCTGGGCTGGGGGCAGATGGCGAGGAAGCTCGGCTGGCACCAGCCCGGCCCCCGCCGGAGAGCTGCCCTGCCCGCTGCGGGCACCGCTGCCCGCGGGTGGCGCAGTTCGCAGTGACTCCAAAGAACACGGCGACGTTCTGGTTTGTGTGCAGGCAAAGCACACCCCGTAACCTCTGCCGGGCACCAGCAGCAAAAGATCGGCTCAGATATTGAGCAGCCCTTCAGGGAACTGGTGAAGGGTCCTGCCCCCCGGGCTCCGGCCGCGCCTGGTGGGATGTCACGGGGATGGGACCTCAGCAGGGAACCCCCAACAGCCCCGGGAGAGGCAGCCGAGGGCCCACGGGGAGAGACACAGCAGCACCAGCTCGAGGAGAATGAATTCTGACCCCCACGAGCGCACAAGAACCACGCCAGTAACTCCACTCCCCCATCACCAGTGGGAACATCCAAAGGCGAACGTGGCCATGGACACCCAATCCAGACAAAGGCAGGTGTCCAAAAAGTGATGCCCACCCAAACCCACCCCAGCACCAGCTTTGACAGAAGCACTGGGTGCAAATCTACAGCAGTACCCACAGCGGGGATAAATTAAGAGTGTGTGGGTGCTCGGAGGGGTCCCCCCATGCCTCTCCCCCCACATTGCTTGGTTTCATAGAGTCACAGAAGGGTTTGGGTTCGAAGGGACCTTAAACACCACCCAAGCGTCCCTTGGCCACCTTCCAATCTGATGCCATGAGGTGTAAAACACAGGCAACAAAAAAGAAATAAAAATACAGCAGAGAAGTGTCTTTCTTATAAAAATTAAGTTTGAATAAAAGTATGTTCATAAAATACATAAGCAGAAACCACATAGTGTTTGTCCACAATGTGTTGCAAAGGGAATTTTGGTTTCAGGACTCCCCCAAAGGGGACAGACCTTTACTTAGGAAACTGCAAAAGCGCAAATGCAAAGCAAATTTCAAAACCTATTAGTTTAACCAAGGTTTCTCACTTTCTGATTTAAATAATGATTAAAAGCAGTTACTTGGCTGATTTCAATCAATCCACACCGTCTGTCTCAGCTGATCTCAAGCGGTCAAATAGGAACAGAGAAAGTCATCGATAACCCATCTGTGGCCCAGATGAGGAGCAGCCCCCGGGGACTGCTGCTCCTGTTTCTCATGTGGTGGCCCCTGAGGTTTGGAGGAGTGGCACAAGCCCAGAGGAAGCCCCAAAAAAGAGTTTGTGCCTGCAGGTGTGACAGGAGGCAGGAGAGGGGAGGGCTCAGTCAGCCAGGGTGTGTGACTTGTGTTTACTCTCCCTAACTTGAACCTAAAACGTCCCTAAGTGACACACACACCAATTAAGTTTCACAAAAACGGGTTTTCCTGGGGGTACTATCCCTGCTTTGGGAAAACTTGCACAGGAATAAGGGCCAAGGGTGGGGACGATGCACGTGCAGATGGCAAAAACCAGCAGGTCAGACATGGGGGAATAGCTTAGGAAAGGCCCTCTGAGGTCACCAAGTCCAACCATCCCCCCAGTGCCTCCAAGGTGATAAACAGAGCAGGGAAAGCTGCACCAGGGAGGGGAGGACGGGCAGAAACACCCAGGGAAGTGAGTGGGTGCCAGGGCAAGCACCGGAGCCATCGCGCCCGCCACCGAGCTGTTGCCTATGTTTGGGCAAATTCCCTTTAGGCTGCAGTTCCCCAGTTGTCTAATTGTCCTTGATGTATGTTTGCTCCCCCAGGAATGCCATCCAGACCTAGCAGCTCCAGATGTCTGAATATTATGCAGGATGCTGGTAAACAAATTCCTCCTATTTTTCCTGCGAGCAATTAGTAACGTAGGAAGAACACATTGCTGAGCAGGCGAGGAACCCAGCACACACATTTCATATGCATTTAGAGCCACTTAAGGCCTCTGGAAGGGTGATGAACACTGAATATTGTAAATCTGTTCCATCAGCCCCTGATGCTACAAAATCCTGAAAAAGTTAAAATAAAGAAAAAAACCAAATGTTGAAATAAGTGTTAAAATTGGGACAAATTAGTGACTTCAACAGCTTCCAGAGTAACCATCAAACAGTCAGGTGACAGAGCAGCTCTGCCACCCCTCCTCAAACAGCTCTTTGAAGTAATCTCAACTTTTTACCCCAACTTCATCTTCAGAGGAAGAACCTGCCTGCTTCCCGTGCTTCCCCTCTCCATTAATTTCTTTGCCTGCTCCAGCAATCCTGCCCTAGGAGGGACGGCTTAGGTGGCTTCAGGAGTCTTTGCCAGCATTAATTGTTATGATTTTAAAGCCCCACGGGGTGAAGACTTTGAAAAAGAGAATTTGTTCCAAAGATTGGGAGGAAAATGATAAAACCCAGTGCTGTGGCAGCTCACAACTCCAGCAGAGAGACAGTGCTGGGAAAACTAGAAGGAGAATTAAAGGTTCCAGCTCATGGGGTGAAGGGACAACACTCGTGGAAAGCACAGACCACACATCCATGTGCTGGACGTTCACAAGTTGTGGAAGTTTGGGAGCAACTGAAAAAATTTCGCTGTGAAAAAGAGCTTTATGTGGCCCGGCTGCCCCTGGAGTTACCCGAGCCATGGCACTTCCTGGGAGGATCATGTTTGTCTCTTAGGACTAAACAGAGATATTTTCATTGCTAAACCACACAACTGTAGCATATTCCTAAATAAACAGCTGTCCCAGAGCGAGTTTATAATCTTTTTAGGCTTTTTTTTTTTTTGGTCTTATGACAGCTGTATTGCTGCAAGCGGTGGGAAAACCTGGATGGAGGTAGAGGCAGCTCTTCCTTTGCCCCTTCTTCAGGGTGTTTGTGTTTAGCATATGGCACCTCAGTGGCCACTGGGCACCAGGACACCTCTCTGAAGGTCCCAAGGGCCACCTGGCACCAGGGCACCTCTCTGAGGGTCCCAGTGGGGACCTGGCACCAGGGCACCTCTCTGAGGGTCCCAATGGGGACCTGGCACCAGGACACCTGTCTGAGGTTACCCCTCTTTGCTCCAGGCCCCCTGCTCTGCTGCCTGTTCCCAGCCACAGCCCCCTGGACAAGCAGCCCAGCCATCCTGTGCCCCAGGAGCTGCAGAGGAGCTGCAGGCACTGCATGACCCTTGTGACCACCCCTGCCAAGCCACACACGGGTGGTGGCCGTCACCCTCCTCACCCCAGCCCAGCCCAAGGTGATACCTGGAAACACCAACCCCAAACTGAACCCAACCCAACTACATCACATTGTGTCCCATTTTTGTGTGTTTTTGTTCTGGTGACTGTGAATAAATTCTCTATTTTGCCACTTTCTGGCATTGCCCTGCCCAAGCACCAAGCCCCAACCACACTACTGCAGCCCACATGCTAAGTCCAAGGCAAGCAGGAGCTGGTGCTGCAATAAATGGCTTTCCTGACCTCTCTGTGCCAGTTTATCCATCCTCTACAAACATCCCAAGCCCTGGACAGAGTTATGGACAGTCAGGGCTCTCAGCCACAGCCCTACAACTGCAGCACAAAGGGGAGCACCGTGTTTTTCAAGGCATCTTTTCATCCCATTTCCTATTTTTCCCCTAAACAAATGGGGTGGTGAGTTGGCCTTAGGTGGCCTGGGGTGTTATGGACAGTCCATGTTTCCCTTGGCCAGCTCTGTGAGCCAGGCACAGAGGGCTTGGTGCCACCTCTGCTTAGGGAAAGGCTGCAGGAAACCCGAGCCAGGGCTTTTCAAGCCTTCTCAAATGAAGGTTTAAAATAGCCCCAGTGACCTGGTGAGTGACCACAGCGGCTTAATGAGTTCTCTCCAACCAAGAACTAAGAGAGGAGCGCAAGAATGAAGTTACTGAGCAAAAGGATGACCTGAGCAGTTCACAGGGGATGTTCAAAACCCCCTCAGTGCCCCAAAACACCAGCTCTGCAAAGGGTGCTTAAAGATCCCTTTCATGCTCGTTATCCTTAAGCAAAAATAAACTGCAAACATGCAAAATAAGGGTCCATTTGCTGTTTTCATCATCTCTCCTTCCTCTGGCTCAGGTGTGTGTGGAGCCTGTACCTGTTGGAGAACTAAGATCATTCCTGCTCCTTACTGCAATGAAGGAATTAAATACAAAATCTTCTGTAGGAAGCAATTGTGAAGTGTGGAAGTTTCTAGTCAGGCAAATAAATTGGATTTAAGTATATTACAGTCATAATCTTTTTCTGCCTCTCTCCAGACAGCCTTTGTACATGGAGAAATGAGAATGTATTCTCAGACAAATCTTGACCTGAGGGAGAAGGCTGCGGGAATCTGGATTTTCAATAACATAAGACAATAAAGCTCAGACTTCTAACCTGCCGCAATATGGTAAAAGTATAAAGAGCTTAGCAACTAATAAAAGAAAAGGGTCTTCCAACTCATATTTGAAGATCTAGACCCCCAAAAGGACACTTCATAAAGATCATAATGGGTTAGTCAGTATCTAACAGATACCATGTACCTTGTTGACCAATTGTCTGACAGTTGTCTTCTGCAGGCCTGGATATTAATAAGCCTTGTGTTGATTTCCTTGGGGTATTTTGTCTTCGTAATTGTACATCTACTTGTTGTGACACTGCAGCTCGCTATATATTTATTTAATGCGATTCCTATAGCAAAAAAACCCGTGGATGTATGGTATTGTTCCCCTCAGATGATATGCACACACTGCAAATTTCCTCTCCCTCCGAGCCGCGGCGAATCAAAGCCGTGCCAGGGAAAGGCAGAGCTCCCGGACTTGGGGCAAAGAAGGAATCCAGATGTGTTTCCCCCTTAGGTGTGAATATGTCTTACTCCTTGCATTACACAGGGAATATAAGGGGATTCAATTATCGCCGCATTTTGATTTCTAATAATAACAAAAACTCCTTCTAGAAGGGGTTCCATTAAACAATGTTTTGACAGATAATGCTGGTGTAAAGTAGCTGTCAGTCACACAGCGAGATCAAGGGGAAACAGATGCACGAGGCAGATCACAGAGAGGCTTACGGAGTGAAAATGAAGCCTGTTCCAAACCCCCCTCACTACCAAAACAAAGGCTGGCTGGGGCCTGATCCTGCTCTCCCCACTTTCTGTGCAGCTCCCGAGCCAAATGCAAATATTTAGAGATTGCCTGCGAGAGATAAATTGCAGCTTTCCATAGATGCTCAAATTCAGGGGCATTTGAAGTGCTCTGTTTGCAGCTCCCTCGGTGGTACCAGACGTGGCCTCACCACTGTAACACAACGAGACAGAGGAAGGGCTGGTAGCTTTGGGTCACCTTGTTGGGTCACTGGCCAAGCCATCCCTCTTCCCTGCACCAGTCCCTGGCCAGGACATCCTCCCTGGCTTTCAGAGAGGCTGTCCATGCTGACGCAAGTCTGAAAACATCAGATTTACCCAAACACCACCTTCATGTGTCCCTGGAAGCAAAGCTCAGCCTCCAGTTGCTGCCTGGCCCATCCCATCCATGGATGAGAGGATCCATGCCCAGCTCTGCAGCTAAAGGGGAACTTCCTTCCCTGGTCCTACCATCGCTGTGGAATCCCAGCCTGGTTTGGGTAGGACCTCAAAGCCCATCCCTTCCCATGGGCAGGGACACCTTCCACCAGCCTAGGCTGCTCCAAACCACATCCAACCTGGCCTGGGACACCGTCACTACATTCACCTTAAGTTTATCCTGCGATTTAATATTTTCCTTTTGCTCCAAGTTCTGCACAATAGTTCACCAAAAAAGCTTTATCCCAGCCCTCTTTTTTTCCCCCCACTAACTCACCCCAACTTTGCTGATCCCAGTTCTCAACCACCACAAGCCCCTCAGGGGCATTCCTGCTGCTTTTGCCCCCCTCCCTCCTGAGGCTGTCCATGTTCTGCCTCCAGCACGGGATTCATCCCACTGGAACAGCACAGTGGAGGGAGCCTGTGTTGGAGAAGACAGGAGAGTGTTTAAATTAAGAGTGTATATTTATTTCTAGCAGCATCCCAAGGCCCAGGAGGGCGTGATGTGAGCAGCTGCCCAATGCAGAGGGGGCTGCAGGTACCCATTCCATACCTGATCCTGCCACACCCCAGGATGAGAAAAATCGTGGCAAATGAAAGGAGTACCAGAGCTGTGTTTCAAGGCATTTGTTTTGGGGCCAGATTAAATTACAACTAATTACAATACATAAATCTCCAAACTTTCCACATGAATTCCGAAAGAGCTCATTAGAAGTTATTAGCTACAATCCATATTTACAAGTTATTCAGCTTTTTAAAAATAGATTTTATTTCAACCATTGCTAAACTTCTCCTGGAAACTGGGTACAAAGTTTGATTATGGGGTAAGAAAAAAAAAATACTCAGAAGAGTCACTGCTTTGTTCCCTGGAAACTCATGGGTCAGACATGGCAAATTCCAGGTCCTTCTCCTGAATCAGCTCCCCTACCCATGGGAGCTGTTCCAGGGTGCCAGAGGGGGGAAGAAGCCAACCCAAGCCACGAGGAACTCTGTGACACCCAGGAGATGCCTTAACCTGCTCTAGTGGAATATTGTCTTCAATTAGAGTGTTTTAACTTAAAACTGTCAGTTTGGTAGGAAAAAAACTCTGGGAAAAAAATTAAAAATTTCTAGAAGGAAGAAATGCAGCATGAAGGGATCTGCTCCATCCCCTCCACATTCCTGCAGTACCTCCCTCACCAGAGATATGGGTAAAAATACAGATACTTACAGGAGGCAACTAACCCAGGAGATAAAGTGGGTTTGTTATGGGGTGCTGTGCTCATGGGAAAGTGCTGCACACTATGGAGTAAGGCGAAGGAATAATCTGTCTGGATAATCCCAGCAAAAACTGCTTCAGGACTGTGCAAGAGTCAAGGAAAAGGGGGAGTTCTTGTTTTTAAATGGAGTATTAATCTAGAGTGGTCTAAAGCTCAAGGCATTGTGAGTTCTTGAGGTGGAGTCAATAAACCTGTGTTTTTAAGATAGATTGCATTAAATAATTTCCTTTAAGCACCCAGGATCAGTGACAGGGGGATGCTCTGCCCCAGGAACCCCAGCGTGGCCAGCACATGGCCAGGGGCACCAGTGAGCTGTTATTCATTTGTCTTTTTTTAAACCCTCAGACAGAGTTACAAGATAAGACAAGTGTAACTGAACTTAAGCATCTAATTTTATCCTTTGTTTTGCCTGATAAACATCATCTTACAAAGCCACAGCTGAGAGCTGCAGCTACACATGGGAATGAAATAATGTAATTATTTGCCAGAAAATATACTGTACTTCAGTAATTTTGTGGGGGCTTCATGAAACTGTGGCTGAAAAGTTTCATTTCTCCCCTCTTTACCTGAAGTTCTTAACTAAATAAATTTCCATAAATACATTTCTCTGAACAAAACAATAAATGGGTTTTACTTTCCCCCCAAAATGCTAAACCTTTGATCACCTCAAAACCAACAGCAATTGCACCCAAAGCAGAGCCTCTGGAATTTGGTGTGCCACAATTCTGAGGATGCTCCTGGCTGGAGCACAGGGAAAGAAAAGCACATGCCAATGCCTCAACAGATGATAAACTATTATATTATCACTTAATTTATCATTTATTTCAGGCAACGTTCTCCTGCAGGCTGCCCATCATCTGACAGCATTTCATTGACCTACAACTTTTACGCCTACATTTTGAAGCTGATATTTAACTTGGATGATCAAAGCCAGTATTTGCTGGCCCTGATGATGTTAAACCAGACCGAGGTGCTGCCCTGGGAAATGGACTGTCACATCCCCCTTTCCTGCTCTATTCCAGCACTAAAGTCCCTGCAGAATGAAGGGCAGGGATTTGTGGTCCAGCAGCTGAAAACACCCGGGCACTTGCTGGAGGAGGCAGAGGGAAACAGCCTAATGTGCTCTTGCCATGTGGTAATTTTCCAGATAAATGGACAGTTGCTTCAGCAGCTCCACTGTTGAAGGTCAATGATCCATATAATACGGGCAATTACGGAAGTATTGCCACTGCAGACTCGGTGACAAATTTTTAGTGCAAGACAACAGATAAACTGGAGCAGGAGCCCCTGGATGAGGGGACAAGACTTTGAGTCCCACACCCCACCTCCTGTCTGGTGTTTGCTGCAGGAATCAGCTCTTCCTCCCTGTCTCACCTCCTCATTTTGTCCATTTTCTCTTCTTTTGCCATTTCTTAATCCACTTAATACTGAGCCTAAATTACCACCTCCTGGCTTTCACACCGCCCACTTTTTCCTGCCTTCTAGTTCGAAGTTAAGCACTTGGCTGGTTTATAAAGATTCTCTAGGGCTAAAGGGAAGGAGTTGGGAGAAAAAAAAAAAAAATCAAATAAGGGAAAACTCAGCAATTTGAAAACTTGGGCTCCCAGCAGAGGCACAAACATAACCATTTCTGATTGCATTTCAAAGCAAGGCAGAAAGCATTTTCAGGGGTGTGTTCTGCTGATGCTCTGACAAACACCACACACAGGGCTGGCTGCAATCACAGCTCACATGCTCATGGGTCAGTCATTGGAATGACCATTCCAAGCAAAACATGGATTGTAATAAATAATTGTTTTGTGTAACAAGGTGTGTGTGAGGTCTCTGGTGACAGCACCCAGGGAAGGGCTGGAGCTGTGCCATGGCTGGGTCAGGTGGGCTCTCAGGACAGGGTCCTTCCCCCAGAGGGTGGTGGGCACTGCCCAGGGCAGTGGGCACGGCCCCAAGGCTGCCAGAGCTCCAGAAGCCTTTGGACAACGGGACAGGGACAGGGTGGGATTGTTGGGGTGTCTGTGCAGGGCCAGGGGTTGGACTGGATGGTCCTTGGGGGTCCCTCCCATCTCTGGGTATTCTGTGAAATAACCACTTGTACCATGGCATGGGCTGTTTCAGCACCACTTGCGCCCCAAAAAAGCCCAGGCACTTCCTGCAGAGCATCACCATGTGCCACAAGAAATCCATACCCAACCCTCTGAAAATGTTTCTGGGCATCCCAGTGTCGCTCCCCAGCAGCAGCAACAGCTCCAAGCCTGTAAAAGCAGAGAAGTTCTTGCAACTTCAGCAGCTGCTTATAAACCATCTACACACCCCAAACTGTGAAACATCCAGGTGCCCTCAGCCAGCCAGGGCTGGGGAAGTTGAACGATAAACACACAAGACCCTGAAAGACTTTTGTGATTTCTGATGGGAATACATTAAACCTGTGGTAGTGCTTCCCCTGTGGATTGTACTTCTGTTTCAGTTTCAGTTTACTGCTGCTTTTACCCATCATGTAAGAGACAGACTGCCATTTCATTCCACCAAAATGAACGGGAAACATCCGTAAAGAGCAGCCTTAATGGTGGAGGAATTCACCAGGGACAGCCTTCGGAGTTGTTCAAGAACCTATTTCAAAATTTAAGCAGATTTTGCTAAAAAGGAAAGAGAGAAGAAAGACAGACTTGAAGTGCTGGAATTTAACCTTCATGTGGGAAATGAAAGTGTGTTTTCAGGGATACCCATGGCAGGAGCAATCCCCCCTCTCTCCCTCCCCACCAGCAGGAGCACTTGGCATGAGCCAGGACTGAGACAGGAGCCCTTGCCTGTGCAAACATGTGGTTTTGTGTGAGATTAATTAGCAAGGGGGGAGTGTTTTTTTGATATCTTGTGACATCCATGGCTCATTTATAGAATATGCATCAATAATCCACAGCCATGGAAGAGCCGGATGATCAGCAGATCATTGACAGGTTTAGGTTCCAATGCACCTTTAAGACTATCTAGTCCATGCAAGGGACTCCTCCCACTAGACCAGGTTGCTCAGATCTTGAAGAATTAACACCAACTTGTGTTTCTCCAGTTCACCAAGGGCTGAGTCCCTCCATCACTGCCGCCCTCAGGTCCCTCCTGCCCACCAACACCAGGCAGAAACAATCAGGAAAGAGCTCCCCCTACAACACACCAATTACAAAAATTGAGTTACATACTTTTGGACATCAGGAAGAATTTCTGCCTGGAAAGGGTGGCCAGGCCTTGGCAGGGGCTGCCCAGGGAGGTTTGGAGTGCCCAGCCCTGGAGGTGCCCAAGGCAGGACTGGCCGTGGCACTGAGTGCTCTGGGCTGGGGGACAAGGTGGGCATCAGGCACAGGGTGGGCTCTGGGGGCTGGCAGGGCTTTTCCATCTGCGCTGTCTTCTTGGAAGTATCACTGTGCCAGGTTCCCAAGGCACTTCTGTAACATGCAGTTAAATACCTGAGGTCTAATCCAGCAAAATAAAGAAGCTGCATTTGGCAAAGCTGCCATCAAGAGACTCTCCTCTGAATTGCATTAATGCCAATGTTTAACATCCATTAAAATCATTGATTTATCATGAGCTATCATTGCTGTGCAGAGCAGCCACAGCAAGAAAGTCCAGCATGGTTGCACCAAACTCTTCACGAAGACATATCCCAGACAATGACACGGAAGGGATAAATTTGACCTCTCTAATGTGAGCCGAGGCCACTAATGGGAACTAAATACACTGTTTTTCCCTTTCTTGGGCAGCAGATCATTGGACAAACACTGCTCCTGCTGTTTACACAAAAACTCCTCCCCAAAAGCATCCCCCAACCCTGTTTTCCCTTGTAAAAATTATGTCATTGCATGTTGGTTCAGAAAAATCACATAGAAGTTGCTTCTATGATGATTAATTGTCCCTACGGCTTCTTGTAAAATTTTTCAAAGTTCCAGCTGGTCACCCAGGGTTTGGTTTACAGAAGTGTTGCACATTATTAGATTTTCTGATAAAATGGGCTCTTTTGTGATTCAAAAGCTGCTGCTCCTCCAGACAACTGGCAACCTCTTTGTTATTCACCCCAGAGATGCAGCAGCCAAAATATAGTGCACTCGGATGAAAAAGAGGTATTCCCAATCAGACATGCAGATTAAGCAGCACTTAGGCAGTGTAAACAAAGCAGCACCAGAGTTGGGGCACCTGCTGAAAGGACATGTCACCGTTTGGGTTGGGCTTGCTGCCCTTGCCATCACCCCAGGGGTGAAAGTCCAGAGCTGCTCCCACCCACAGGATGTGATGCTGGAGAAGGTCCTGGCTCTCAATCCTGCTCCAGTTTGGCATTTGTCACATTTAACTTTTGATAAATTCTAATTAAGGAAGTAGAATCCCAGGATCACCGAGGTTGGTAAAGCCCTGCCAGCCCCCGAAGCCCGCCTTGCCCCCAGCCCAGAGCACTCAGTGCCACGGCCAGTCCTGCCTTGGGCACCTCCAGGGCTGGGCACTCCAAACCTCCCTGGGCAGCCCCTGCCAAATCCTGACCACCCTTTCCAGGCAGAAATTCCTCCTGCTGTCCAACCTGATGGTCCCCAGCAAAGCTTGAGGCAGAGGGAAAGCGGATGCAGCACTACCCACGGCATCAGAGTGGTTAAGTCAGAAGGGGCCCCTGGAGCCCATCTAGTCCAACCCCTGACAATGCAGATTCACCAAGAGCAGGTGGCACAGGATCACATCCAGCTGGGTTTTGAACATCTCCAGGGAAGGAGAACTCCATCTCTCTGGGCATCCTGTTCCAGCTTCATAGCCTTCCACTAAACCCTCTCCTGTAGTTCCTTTTCTGTCTTGACCTGGGACATGGAAACCGAAATCCAAGCCCCAAAATGAAGCCATAACAGAAGTACCTAAAGTTTTCCAAAGGAACAACTGCATGTGCAGACAGGGATGAGCCAACAGATTCCTCTCAAGTCACGCACACTCAGGAAGGTCCCACACCAGCAGCTGGACAGGAGCTGAGCTCAGCTGGTAGGAAGGGCAATTCACAGAACAGTTTGGGTTGGAAAGGACCTTAAAGCTCATCTCATTCCCACACAAGTGGCCAGAAGAGCCCTGCACAGATGGGGTGGGCAGATGCCAACGAAGTCCCAACCAAACCTGTCCATGTCAACCTACCAAGCTGCAAAGCTAAACCAGCTATTTCACAGCACCAGAGGGAGTGGCTGATGAAAATGGCAGTAAATTTTAAGCCATGCATGGACTGGGGGAGACAGCCTTAACTTCACAATCAAACTATAGTTCCTGACCTATGACCAGCTTCCAAAAATCATTGTGCTTGTATGAAGGATCCTGCTCAGTAACAAATGGGGCACATTGCAGTTGTGTAGATCCAAGGTGTACCTGCCCATTGAATGCCAACTACAACTTTTTCTCCTTCCAGTCCCAAAGCCAAGTTTAAAAAAAAAAAACACACCCAC
>VWZG01021049.1:814317-827827 GCA_013396735.1 Grallaria varia | reverse complement strand
ACCCCCCCCAAAAAAAGTAAAACCGAAAACACTTTCATGATTAGAAGAATTAGTAAGTTCAGGGGGTGTTCGTTCAGAATAGAAAATATAACAGACAAGAACAAGCTCAGGGGAGAACGATCCACGTGGGGTTTGCATCCTCAGAAATTCCCAGCCTATCACTGCAGACATCTCAGGTCTCATACAACTCCCAGCTTGTTTATCCACAGAACAGAAGATTTTAAGGTTAAAAACTGCATGAGCCACTATTTGCACTACCAAGAGATCCCTGTCAAAGGCACAAGCATTTACTGGTGTCTAAACTTCCCCAGCCACAGTTGTTCCCGAGGATACTAATAAATAATCCAAGTCTCCTCATCCCCTGCTGCCCATTCCCCCCCCACACTTGGCATTATGCAAAACAGCCAAATAGTATCATCCTTCCAGCATCCTCCTTGAAAGGCACGCGCTTCAAATATCAGAAAGGAGTATTGTCATAATGAGGTTAATGACAATAGGGTTTCCAATATCAAAGAGCCAACACACAGCTGCTTTATAGTGTGGAGTGATACAGCACAGAGCTCTGTAATGAGAGAGAGTGAGTTTTTGGGTTACGCATTTTAATGAGTTTGTAATAAGCAAACTACTACGGAAGCTGTAATTTGCATTTCACAGCCCTGTTCTGATAGAATACTTTGTTAACACTACACTGAAGGAGGAAAACAAGCCCAACTTGATGAGGATTTAGAGTGGGGACATGTACAGGCCACTGTGCAGGAGATGATGCACTTTTAGTGCCAAAACTATTGGGCAATACACAAGAGGAGGGAAAACTGAGGGAGGAATGCAATACCTGTGCCTTTTGACCTATGGAATAAGCAGGAGTAATCACCACGTGTTTTATGTTGCTTACACTTCATTTGGTGCCTCAGTTTGCACCCTGCAGTAATGAAGCCCATCAATGAGGGTGGGCAGGCCCTGGCACAGGGTGGGCAGAGAAGCTGTGGCTGCCCCTGGACCCCTGGAAGTGTCCAAGGGCAGGTTGGATGGGGCTTGGAGCACCTTGGGGTAGATGACAGTGTGGTGTTACAGGATGTGACTCTTGGGGATGGACCTGTGCAGGGCTGAGGGTTGGACTTCATGATCCTCGTGGGTCCCTTCCAACTCAGCATCTTCTGGGATTGTGTCCCTGCCCATGGCTGGGGGTGGAGCCAGGTGGGCTTTGAGGTCCCTTCTGGCCCAAACCATTGATTCTGTGATCTCTTGCAGCACAAACCCAGCCCAGTGGTCAGGATACCAAGGGCTGAGGTCCACGGTGTGCACAGATCACCCCATGCTCTGTGGAGCACCACACTGTGCTCATTACAGCTCATTCCACACGGAGATGTACCTTAGGAATGATGCATTCATCTATTAATGCTCCTTATGGGAGACAATCAGCTTCCTTAGAAGTCACTATTATAGGAAAACCCTGGAAACACAACCTTCAAGTACAGGGAGGCAGCATGATCCATTAAAAACCTGGAGGATGTGACTGATATTGGCAGGTACTTACAGGAGCTGCTGTGGGAGGTCAGGCACTCCAGAGGGGTGGCAGCTCCCCTGGGCACAGCCCACAGCCTTTTGGGGGCAGCCAGACCTGGCAGGGAGGGCACTCGTGTGCCCTGGAAGTGAGCAACACAAAGGGGGCTGCAGGCACCACAAGCCACTGAGCACACCCAGGGATGTCCCACCAGGGGAGATGCTGTGCCCACCTCCCACACATCCTCAGGTCCCACCACAAAGTTCTCGCAGCAAACTCTGCAGGAAAACTTGTCTGAAGCCAAAAAAAAAAAAATCCAAAGAAATTCACCTTTGAAGTCAAAAGCTACTAAACTTTTTGAACTGATGATGATGATTTTGTGGTGGGTCATTTTGGCTGACTCCAAAAGCACCTCCAACTCAACACCAACAGGGCCCTTTGCTGTCCTGACAGCCCAAATTTGTTATGAAAGAGCATGGAATGGGCAGATTGGGGTGGATGCCCCTTTCCCAGGTCATAGAACCTCTGCACAGACTGCACCCAGCAGTCACCCAAGCAAGCCAGGGCAGCAGCTGGGGAGCCCCTGGCACAGTCCCATCTCCCACTGTACCAGGGGCAGGATGCCCTCGGGTCGGGGCTGCTGTGACAGAGCAGTTTGCAGAGGATGCTCCACGACAAACACGAGGCCAAGCTCCAGTGGCACCATCCCTTTCCCAAGGCTGAGCATCCTCATCCATGAGGCCCAGGAAATTACAGCCTGTGCTTGGCGAGCTGATATTTTTAAGCCTTAACAAACAAGGGCTTGATCTTTTAAGCAGTTTGGATCCGCTCTGCCTGACACATCCCCAGCAGCAGCTGACTCGGTTTTGGGATGTCTCTGGCTCAGCAGAGCAGGGACTGGGCTCAGGCAGGAGCTCGGGCTGGGGGAGCCACTAAAAGCTTTTCCCATTGCATCTCTCTGGGTGAGAGCTGAGAGCTGTTACTCAGCAGGGCTAATACATCAGTTGCTGTGAAGTCAATAGCATTGATTTTGGTGGGACCAGTGTTTCACTCACTTGCAAATAGTTGTTCCAGTAAGAGCTGGGGAACGGGGAGAGGTCCAGGACTGCCAGGAGCCAGTAGCTCCTGGGGAAGGCTTTCCCACAGGGAACCCCATGGTGCCAAGATTACAGGGACCAGGGAGAAGTGTTGCCCATTTTTAAGTAATCACTATCATTAATCCCACAGGATTTTTCCCACAAGCCAATCTCTAGGGGAAAAAAAAAAAAAAAAGGCAGAGGGCCAACAGACATCACCTGAGTGCCCAGTTTAACAAACACCTACAGCTGGAAGAAAGGCCTTTCTCTTGGAGCAGCTAATTTATGACTTCAAGAAGGAAGATAAAGTACACAGCAACATGAAGCTTCAGAAAGAAGGGAGCGAGAAGGAAACAGAATCCAAGGAGAAAGAAAGGGGCTGGAGCAGCAGGAGCAGCTGAGGGAGCTGGGGGGGCTCAGCCTGGAGAAAAGGAGGCTCAGGGGGGACCTTCTGGCTCTGCAGCTCCCTGATGGATCCAGGGCAGGGTTGGGATCTTCTCCCAGGGAACAGGGACAGGAGGAGAGGGAACGGCCTCAGGCTGGGCCAGGGCAGGGGCAGGTGGGACATCAGGAGGAATTTCCTCATGGAAAGGGTGGCCAGGCCTTGGCAGGGGCTGCCCAGGGAGGTTTGGAGTGCCCAGCCCTGGAGGTGCCCAAGGCAGGACTGGCCGTGGCACTGAGTGCTGTGGGCTGGGGGCCAAGGCGGGCATCGGGCACAGGGTGGGCTTTTCCAGCCTCAGGGATCTTGAGATTCTCAGGTCAAGGGGCAGCTACAGGTTCAGACCCTCGCTTAGTGCCACACAGAGACCCAGCCCAACTTCCCACCTGCAAAGCTTCATTTGAGCATCACCACCCTGCACCCACAGCACAGTCCTGCTGCCACCCAAGCAGCCTCCACGGTGCAGCAGAAGGCTCCAGTTGAGAGAAACCCTCACCTAACATGATCAAATCAAGAGATTCAGTAATTTACAGCAGCAAGCTATAATCTCTTTTAAATAAAGAATTATTGCTTCCTCCTTCAACAAGGACTTCAGTGTGCTGGGCTCTTTCTTTGAAGCCTGGTGATATCCCACCAGGGAGCAGGCAGGAATCTGTTCCAAGCAGAGGGGACATCCAAGGAAAGGCTCAGGGAGGAGGTGGTGCCCCGGGCACGTCATGCAGGTGCTCCCTGCAGAGCCCAGGGTGGGTTCCTCTGCCTTAACCCTCCCTTCCTAGAAGTCACATCACAGCCTGGTGGCAAAGCATCCACCAAGTCCAGCAAACCCCGCACTGGGATGGCTGACCTTCCCAGTCACTGGGAAAACAGGGATCAAAGACAGAACAAGGGGGCACACCAGCCCTGGGGCACTCAGAGCTCTGGGGACATGCTGCAGACATAACCTTTAGAGAGAACCTTTAGAGCCGCGCGTGGGTGTTGTTGGCATTGCTGCCTTTTGTCCGGGGCAGGCACGGGCACACGGGAGATCTGAGACAGCGCTGCCTAAGCCCATGGCCATGCACGCTTAAAAATAGCCCAGGAGAACAACTGTTCCTGCCCCAGAGGGGAGGGAAGGGCCAGAGCTCGGCTTGTTCTGGTCAGCAGGGCTGGGCACGGCACCCACGGCTCAGCTAGAGAGTCACAGGCTGGGCTGGAAGGACCTCAAAGCCCACCCAGTGCCACCCCTGCCATGGGCAGGGACACCTTCCACCAGCCCAGGATGCTCCAAGCCCCGTCCAACCTGCCCTTGGACATTTCCCGCCCTCACAGGGAAAAATTTCCCCCCAAAATCTAATCCAAGTCTCCCCTCTAGTAGTTTAAAAAGTTGAAAACCTTTCTCGGAGGACTTTCAGAGTTGTGACCCCACAAACCACCTTACAAAAAATCAGCCAGTAGATGGCAGGGCTGCAAAGCCTGAGAGCATCCCCCGAGTTCCATTGGCTTCAGCGGGAAGGGCCAGAATGATGTTTTCAAAGGCTAATGTTTTGGTACTTGAACTACCCTAACAGGATCTATTAGTACATCTGTGGAGATATCGGAAAGACTTACAGCTGGAGGATTACAATTAGCGCACCAAACAACCCAGATCAGACAGATCCAGTCAAGTCTAAGCTGATTTTCAAAACCAAATCAAGTCGAGCTGAAAGTGCAGGTAATTCCTCCGCAGCAATATCCAGCTGATTTTGGGCATCAGCCATTCAGGACTCTTGCCACCAACATGTTGTTAGATAGCAAAGACATCAGAAGCACAAGCCTGTGCCCAGTTTCAATGCCACAGAAAATAAATATCTTTTTTCCCTACTTTTGTTATTTTTTTTCAGCAAGGTAAATCCTGCATTTCCCCCCCCCCCCCAGTCACACACCTCCTGCACAGTGTGGATCCCATCTTAATGCTCTCAATACCACTTTCAAACATCACTGGAGTTTTAAACACCACCTTACACAAGAAACAATCAGAGCTACCCAGTGTCATCTGAGCAGCACCAGGTGACACTCCTGCGTGCAAGGGATCAGACAGGGAGGGACCCATCCCACCCCAGCAGCAGCCTCAGGACACGCACGGACTCCAGGATTTCTCCCCAGAATTTATCCTGAGTGTTTCAGGGCACAAATTCCTTACACAGGCAGCTTTGCTCAGCCTACTTTTATATTTACCCAATTTTAAGAGCTTTATGAAATTTTTATTTTGAATTTAATGGCATTTGTAACACTCCTTTCAAGTCACTACAGTTGATGTCTGTATCAACTCATTTCATCTCACTGTGGTGATTTATTTTACTTCACTACTGTTAATTCCTGAGTCAAAGCAGCTCCTTCCCTCTCTTTCCCAAAGGATCTGCAGGAGGGTTTGCTGGGAGAGCTCAGCCAGGGGAGCCTGTGGTGTCCCAGGCTCGGGCTATCTGCCCTGCTGAGCTCTGCCAGGAGAGACCCACAATGGGCAGTTTGGTTTTCTTCCAATGCCCAGGAAAGATATTTCTTGACTTTGGCTTCACTGCCATGGAATTACAGCCCTAAGTTTACGTCCCTGAGGGATTCCAGCTGTAACAAGCAGATACCAGTCCATATTTGTGGACACAAGATGTTCTCCCCATAGTACTACTCCAGGCATGGGATCCTACAAACCAGCCTTAGTAAGAAACTTTCCCCCTCTTTTTTTGGCACTGAAGAGGAAAAAAGTAGCTGTAATTTGCTTTCTGATTTCTCTGCTCCACTTGCCTTTTCTACTTGCATTAATTCACATTTAGCCTCTGGATTTGGGCAATGTTTGTTGCAGAGGGTAAGAGCAGTGGCACAGAGGGTTTTCTTACCCCCTCTGTGACAGAGTCAGACACCCCAAAACCCCTCTGGGCTTCCCAGTAACCCCCTCCCAGCTTTGCCTCAGCCTCAAAGCAGTTCTTAGAGCAAGTTCACCAAAATATGGTACATTATTGTACACATAAGGGCTATTTTCCTCAGAGTAATCATTGTAATTTTACACATGGTCTCGCTAGCCAAAATTAATGCTGGACAGGAGACTTTCCATGCTCTGCTACTCTCAGACACTCACACCAAGCTGCCCACTTCACCTGCTGCACAAACCCAGGGCAGCCTGCCTGCTGCTCCCAAAGAAAGGGCCTCTCCCAGCTCTAAACACAGAGAGGAACAGGTTTCCCCTGTAAGGAAATGACTGAGTCCCCACCAGTTTCAGGGAGGGAACATCACCCTAAGACTGGCATGTTAGACCCATCATGCTAAACTACCATCACACCAATAAACTGAAAAGCCAGAGTCCCTGCACACACAGCATCACAAGACACAGAGGTTATTGTGCTTTTAAAACACCCAAGGCTGATGCTCCAGTCTCTGCCCAGTTCACTTACCGGGAGGAACCCAGCAGGCCCCAGTCATCCCACCAGGACAGGTAAATGCTTCATGTCCCCAGGTCTGGATCACTCACACGCAGAAGCCTCTCAACCTGCACGGGTCTTCTTGTATACAAGGGAACCACCACCACCAGGAGCAACCCTTAGTCCAGGCAATCCCAAGGAGCCCTCTATGTGTAGGAGCCACCAAATAAATCCTGGTTGTCGTTACCACACCCACCTGAGCTTCCCTTCTCTCCCTGATGCAGGACGAGCAGCACCTGGCACAGACCTGCAGCCCAGCCCTGCCTCCCCAGGAGCTGAGGAAAACCAACCCCAGTAATTCCTTACCCAACCTGCCCCTCCACCCCTGCCTCTGTGAGTTTGGGGGTTGCACTGACAGGGGGACATAAAATCACAGGATCACAGAATGTGCAGGTTGGGAAACCCCTCAAAGATCATCCAGTCCAACATTCTCCCAGCCCTGCCAAGGCAACCACTGACCATGTCCCCAAGTGCCACATCCACATGGCTTTCAAACCCCTCCAGGGATGGGCACTCCACCCTGCCCTGGGCAGCTGTGCCAGGGCTGGACAGCCCTTTCCAGGAAGGAATTTTCCCAATATCCAGCCTGAACCTCCCCTGGCAGAACTTGAAGCAGTTTTCTGTTGTCCTGTCCCTTGTTCCTTGGGAGCAGAGCCTGACCCCCACCTGGCTCCCCCACCTGTGAGGGAGTTGTAGAACATGAGAGGTCCCCTCTGAGGGATGTGCTCGTGGATGCCAGCGGGGCTGGCGCCTCCTGGGACAGAGAACATGGGAGCTCAGGGGTCCTGAGTCCCAGCCTCGTACCTGGGGCACTGAAGGGGCTCACACAGAGTCCTCTTACATGAATAAATACAGTAATGTAGATTTTTGATCGAAACATTATTCCTTATCAGTTGGGATCTCATCAGTCCAAACTCGGCTGTTCAGCAGCTCGTCTGGTTTGTGCTCAGATCCAAACACTGCTGAGAATTCACTGAGCAGCAAATCCCACTGCCTGGGGCAGTCGCTGCACAAGGTCCAGCACCAAACAGTGAAGATTTGGCACATTTGTCTAGAAAATAAGAAAATCGCATCAGTAGAAATAACTAATTGCTGGGAAAAAAACTTACCAAGAGCTGTTGTGCATTGTCTGTAACTCACCTTTTTTTAGATCAATAATCGATGTTGTGTCCATGCCTGCAGAGGCCTCGGTGAAGCCCTGGGGCTGTTCTGCTCCAGGGATGGGTCTGATGGGCTCAGTGTCTCACAGAGGCTCGCTGAAGCAGTCCCCAGCCTGTGGAAATCACAGCTCCCAGGATTTAAGCATTAAAAGGAAGTGCGCTGTTATGTGTAACAAGTGATTATATGGCACTTAAACAGGAAATCAGATGCTTCTGCTACTGCTGCACGTTAGGAAAAGAAACACGGTAATGGGTGAGGTGAGAGGTGGTTAATGCCATAATGTTTCCCTGTACGCTACTGGTGGAACCATTCTGGAATATTGCATACAATTCCTAGCATATACATACATGAAAATGTCTCTGAAATATATAATGCTTGGGAAAATGTTGCATGAGGGAGTAAAAGATCACTGTCTGCTCCAGTCTGAGAGATGATAAATACCGGGCAAGGAGGCGGCTTTTTGCAGATGATCAAACTTGACATCATTGTGAGGAGTGGGATCAGCCCGGGCTTCCAGGCTTTGCCCACTGCTCCAGGTGCTGCAGCCACGGCATTCCAAGAGCCCCTCTGCTTCCAGGGGAAACACAGACATAGTCACTGACCTCCCTAAATATTTAGGTTAGTCTGGAAATACCACCTTGAAAGGAAAGATCACAGAATCCCAGGATCATTTGGGTTGGCAAAGCCCTGCCAGCCCCTGGAGCCCACCCTGTGCCCGATGCCCACCTTGTCCCCCAGCCCAGAGCACTCAGTGCCACGGCCAGTCCTGCCTTGGGCACCTCCAGGGCTGGGCACTCCAAACCTGGGCACTCCAACCTCCCTGGGCAGCCCCTGCCAAGGCCTGGCCACCCTTTCCAGGAGGAAATTCCTCCTGATGTCCCACCTGTCCCTGCCCTGGTCCAGCCCGAGGCTGTTCCCTCTCCTCCTGCCCCTGTCCTCTGGGAGCAGAGCCCAATCCCACCCTGGATCCATCAGGCAGTTTCAGGAATGAGAAGGTCCCCCCTGAGCCTCCTTTTCTCCCGGGTGCCACAGGATGGATAAAGAACCAACTGCAAGTCATATTTTTTGTCCCTTTAACTACCTTAGCTCATTAAAGGAAGTTTTAAGCAGCTAAAAGAACCCAAATAACTTGAGGGGTGTTACACTGGGAGCGTGTCTTGGGAAGCCGTCAGTACCCCATTGCCTGGGTCACCTGAACCTGGGCTGGGCAAAGCCCCTGTGGGGCTGCCTGGCATTGGCAAAGGTATCAAAGTGATATAATCTGGGGTTTTCCCTCTCCCATTTCTATTCCTTTTGCTAATTTTAATTTATTAATTTAAAATTAAAGAACAGCACACGGCCACATGTGAGATGTCAGTACTTTTCTCAGGAAGGGATGAAGATGCTGCTGCTGCTGCTGCTGTTGATGAAGCTGCTGATGCTGATGCTGCAGAAGCTGCCTCACACCCCATCCCTGCACTGGACTTGACACCAGGAGCAGCAGGACCCCAGGCTGGGAGAGAAATGCCTGATCTTCCCTCCAAAAGTAGGTTTAATTGAAGGAGTGCGAGGGCAGCTGTAAGAGCTGACAGCTTTACATCCACTTTATAAAGACAGGACAAAAGAGTTTCTCAGCCACTCTAATCAATTTTCGCCTTTTTGTGCATTAAGAGTTCCAGATAAATTGCACTGAGGTGTTTTAAATTCCTGAACAGCTTCAGGTAAACTTTACAGGTGTCAGCTGGTGTCTATAAACTGTCCAAGAGTCCTATAAAATGCTGTGAAACAGGAGCAAAATTAGGAGATAAATCTATCACTTCAAAAATACAAAAATAAATAAACTAATAGAGTGTATTTTCAGTGTTACTTTATAGCAGATCACTGGAATGGAGCATTGCAGGAATCAGACACCTTCTGACACTGATAATATTCAGGATGCACTAATGAATTAATGGAATCATCCCCCAGATTCTTGCTTTCTCAGATTTGTGAGGTCAGCCTGGCCAACTTCAGTTCAGTGCAGATACAGTGGCCATAAGGATTTCTTTTCAAAAACATGTGTCTTATTTCATGTCTAAATTTCACTGCTATTACACTAAAATAAAAGCAATAAATAATAGATAAGCGCTTACCTATATCACACATAATTTCTGTTGTTCAAGCAGTTAAACCTCTGAGCCTTATAAAAGCTGAGCATATGATTGTGAACTAAATTCAGTCTGCACCACACAACTCTTCCTTGCTAGTAATGCAGCAGAGAAGCAGATTGTGGATATAATTCCACCCAAAACAAAGCAGACAAAAGAAAACACACTCAAATCCATTATTTAGTGGGTTCAAAACATACCTCAGCAGGTCTCCAAGGTGCTGACACCTGGGATCAGTCATTTCACCTTCAAAGAACCCAAGGCCTGCATCATTTTTTATCTCGTTTCCTGCTTTATTTGCTGTTTGTGTTCAGTCAAAGTTCAGGTTTTCATGAAGCTGCTCAAAGAGGAGTTCCAGCCCTTTACATGATTTATGCTATAACAATACGTAACCTGAATGGAAGGAAAGAGTGTTGGAATAGTGGGATACACCTGGATGCCTTCCTGACTGGGGTTATGGCTACAGAACGTGATCCATGATCTTCCATCAGCTTGACCTTGAGGTTCTTCCAGCAGGGGAAGGGATGAGGTGTCTGACCCTTGGGACATCCAAGACCCAACAAGGTCCACTGCTGGGATGCAGAACACGGAGCAGGAATAGGAACAAGGGAAGCAAATTATTTCTTTAGACAATCCCATAATTTTAATAGATACAGGTAGGATCTAACAGGAGGTGTCCCTGCCCATGGGAGTGAGGTGGAACAAGATGAGCATTAAGGTCCCTTCCAACCCAAACCACTCCATGATTGATACTATAATATGAACTTGTCAACTCAGGGATCCCAAAACCCTTCTCCAATTTTCCTTCTCATGCCAGGTGCTCCCAAACAGTTCTCCCTCACAGGCACACCCCAGTGTCCCATTGGATATCAAGGTACCACTGTCTGCAAATCAGCATTTCATGTAATATTTAATATTTCATGTCATATTTAATTCCTCAGAAATATTCTCAATATTTTACCTTATAGCTTCTCCTTCTCTTACTTCCTGCTTTACTCAGTGTGAGCTGAGTTACTCAACTCAGTTACGGGTTTGGAAAAAACTGGTTTATATTTATTATTCACGTCCTTCTCCAGGACAGGGACACGGTAAGTGTAGTAATTGAAGCAGATAACTCCGACTTACTCTCCCTGCGAGCACATTGTCATGCACATACATCTTGATTAGATCATTTTCCTTGTGAAAAGGAAGCATTTTTGTACCGTGGTGTCTCGGATAATTTCCAGCAGAGTCTGCTGGTGGAGTTCTCCAATAGCAATATTTCAATTCGATATTCTTCTGGCTGCTGTTTATTTTTTCTGAGCGCTCACGTTTCCCTCCCTCATTCCACCTGTCTCCATCAGCAGGTCGCCACACTTTTGCACTGGCAAACAGGCCTGGAGGCAAACATTCCCTGTCGCTGCTGGTTTCCCTTGGAATCCCTGATAGGGAGGGAGAAGCGGCTGCATTCCTGCACGCCTGACAGCCCGCTCGGGCTGCCGGAGGAGGAGCCGCTGTGATTTGGGCTGCCGTGGTCCCTGGTGGGTCCTGCTGCCACAGGAACTTGTGAACTCCTGGCCACGCGATGAGTGACCTCCCACCCCACGACCCCGCTGCCAGGAGGGCACCGAGCCGGGGGATTCCTGATGGAGCACGAAGACAGATCCTCGAGGAAGGGGCCAGAGCTTCAGTCAGTGTCCTCTTACATCCCTGACACTTCTCACTAAAGTATTTAACCCCCAGCACTGTTGACTTAAAAGGCTGGAGCACGACCGACCTTTCTCTTCCGAGGAGCACAATCAGCATGTGGAAAATAGATGATCTTTTTAAATGTGTAAAAAGTGGGTTGGTGATGCTCCTCATGACAGGAAGAGAGTGGCACCATTAATTTCTAGGCTTTACAGCTCTTCTGAGGGCTGTAACAACATGGGGGGGTGGCTTGACAGGTGTCAAGGGGAAGGTTTTGGGGAAAGCATCACCTGCATGGACAGCCTGCCCGCCTCGGGAATATCATGGGGCTGTCGACGAATCTGCGCGATAAATATTTTGTGAACACCTTTTTATCTTAATGAGACACTAGCTCAGACTCCATGCAAAAAGTAGTTGCTGTTAATGAAAGCAAACTCACCATTGTTTTCCAACAGAATGTTCCTGGATTTGTGGGGAGGTGTTGGGTTGGGTGGAATCCACAGGGCTTGGGCCTGGAGCAACCAGCTCTCCCTATCTCTGCCTCCCGATTTCATCCACGCTGACTTCAGAAAGCCCACAGAGACATTTTATCCTTTCCAGACAGGAATACTTTTTTAAATGTGTGTATTTTCCACTTTTCTAGGCATCAGAATTATAAACTTTCCTTGAACAACCCCCCCTGAACCAAATTTACCAACCCATGCAATCAGGATGTTGTAAAACAATTTAAGTGCAGATCCCTTAGTTAGGCTGTAGGACCTCCTAAGGCCCTGTCAGGTGATTCCTGCTGGATTCCCACACCTCAGGCCAACCCTGCAATCCCCAGGCCAGGCACAAAAACCTTCCCCAAAACACTGAGCCAGAGCCCCTGCACAGCCTGTACCTGTGGTGGGGACACATCAGGACACCGGAGAGCAGGACCAGGGTTGTGTTGTCTTTCCTAGGGCTGACCCCAGCTTTCAACACCTCCAGCACATCTGGCCAGCTGTTTCCCAGGCATTTAAGGAGCAGCTCAGCTTGTCCATGGGTGAACACAGCAGAAACAACCCTGTGATGCTCCCCTAAACAGAAGAAGCTGAAAACTCTGTGGCAGTCACCAGAGCGAGGGGTGGCATTGGCTGCGGTCACTGTCCCCATCCCCACCCCAGACCCGGGTCCAACATCCTCCAAACCACCCCGTCCAGGCTCCTGCCTCTCCACCGGCAGCCTCGCTCCTCTCCCAGCTGCTGAAAACCTTCGCTCTGTACAAATTAAACCCAAACCAGTGAGTAGCTGCTGTCAGAACAAACCTCGAGGTGAATGTTCCCTGAATTTATAACCAAGGCGATCACCAGTAGGTTTATTTTTTATAAATGTAGCTCCATTCCTAAAGCCCAGCTTCGCTTCCCAGCAGGGATCTGCCTCACTTGGAAACCGCTACTTTTTTTTTCTAGATACCTTCACATCTCGCAGCTGTACATCCCTCCCAGAGACGGTGGAGCTCCAGGAAGTATCCGTGGTAGGGGAGAGCTCGCTAAAGATCTCAGCAGTTATCCCTCCTCGAGGATTAACCAATGCTGCAGGAGTTCCCGGGCTAAACTGCGAGAGGGAGGGGAAGGAAGAGCAGGAAGGAACAAAATAGAATCTCGCCCAGCCAGTGGCGTTCTCCACGCGCCGCATCCCCGGCACGGCCACGCGCGCCTCGAGTCAAAGTGCAACGCGGCTGAGAAGTTCTGCGAGCCCAGTGCCGCCGGAACCGCACCAGTGCCGCACCAGTACCGCACCAGTACCGCACCAGTATGGCTGAGGAGGCGAGCGGCGAGCACCGGCTCCGGCCGGAGCGCGGGGATTAAAAGAGTTGGAAAAGATGCGAGCGGCGCCTCGGCGGCAGTTCCTCTCCCGCGTGGGACGCGGGGCCAGCAGCGGTGAGTTCCCACGCGGGACCTTCCCGGGGGTCGCAGCCCCGCGGGACGAACTGTTGCGTTTCGGGAGCGTTTTGCTGCGTGGACGCGGGGCCGGCGGGATGCGGGGAGAGCGGGGATGCGGGGAGAGCGAGGATGCGGTACCGCGGCGGCCCGGGACAGACGGGACGGGCGCGGGGCAGCGTCGGGGGATGCGCGGAGGGGGATGCGGGA
>VWZG01021049.1:793464-798464 GCA_013396735.1 Grallaria varia | reverse complement strand
GCCTAAATTTGTTGTCGGCGTTGAGTTTCGGGTTTGCGTTTCCCTCTTGAGCATCACAAGACAACCTTCCCCCATCTAATTTGGGGGTCAATTTACAGTTTCCCATAAGAAGTGGAACCACTTGGTTAGTTGGCTTTAAAACAAAACAAAAAAAAGAATTATATCCTCTTGGATCCTTTTGTCCTTTGGACACATTTAGCAGCTTTTGACCAGATAAGGCATATTTGTCCCCAGGATATGAACCAATAATTCAATCCTGAATTGAGATCTATGGCCACCCATTTGTTCCAGCCTGCACTAGGAGACTCCATGATAGTCTGAATTGTTTATCGTGCTGGGATAAAAAAAAACCCTCATGCACCTCAGGAATAATAATTTGTTAACAGCGGTGATATTTTAAATAAACTTGGGTAATTATACATTTGGATCCTGCAGTGGGCTCGAAATGCAAAAGCAAAACCTGAGGCCTTGGAAGCGGTTTTGGGTGTCGGGAGCCTCCGCGACCTTTTAATTCACTGGGAATTTTTATTTACGTCGCCTGGATGTTTCTCACGGAGCATGGCTGAGTGTGGAGGCTTTTATTACTGTACACATTTAAGGATCTTCTGGCATTTCAGGGCTGTTTCTCCAGCACAGTAACTCACGTGTTAAAGAACAAACCCACCGTAAATTGCAGCACAGTCAGTAAAAAGATGCCACAGAAAAAGTGTCCCTGGGAAATTAGATTGACCCAAAGAAAAGCAAATAAAAGAAAGGAAAAGGCCCATATTTTCTTTGCGGTGTTGCTGAAAAGGATGGGAGTATCATTTTCATAGTGGAATAATGTTTTCTGGGAAAACACAAAAGCAGATGTTCCTCATTAGGAACACCCATTGTCTACATATCACAACTATGAACAGATAAATCTCTCCTATTTCACCCATACATTCCAAGGGCTGTAAATGATTACAGGATGCCGCTGTAACTGCTAAACCAAAACCACACTCTGTGCTAAAATAATTCCCCCGTGCCACCATCGTGTATTTCCTTGGGAGGGATGGAAATTCCTGCTCGGGTCCGTCCCCTCGACTCCTGGTGGCCTTCCTGGGCTCCTGGCACCCGAGGGCCGGGGGTCCAACTGTTGATGGTGGGGCACTGGGGGCGCGTCCCCGCCGGAACACGCGGCGGTGGCGGCGCTGGTGGGGCTGGATGTGCTCAGCGAGCATCACCGAGCGCCTGCTCTGCAGCGGCTTTCCAGATGGTACCATCACAGTCCTACTGCTAGTTGGCATCTCCGTGGGTAGTAAATACCCCCCTCCCCAATAAATCTGGCATTATTCTATAGAGTTTAGGAGACTTATCATTCCAAGTGTGTCCTACTTCCCTGTATGGAAGCCAGACATCTGCTTATCCCATTTCTTTCATACGGAGTTTGGAATAGCTTTAGTTTGGGGGAATAAAAAGTTTTGTCATATTTAACAGCTGTTACAAAATTTCAATCCCGTAGGCTCTTAAAATACCTTTCGAGTGACCTCAGATTTGGGAGATAATTGACATTGCTGGTAGCCACCCCCCTTAACCTTTCCCTGGCTGTAATTTCAGATTATTTTCCCTGAACGACTTGGCTGTTCGCGCGGAGAGGTTTTTTTTTTAATTTATTTTTTTTTATGATTTTTTTTGACGGCGGCTCGCCGGTGCAGCGCTCCAGTCCCTCCCTGCTCGGAGTTTACACCTCCGGCGGGGTGGCGAGGCGGCGGCTGGAGGGCGAGGGGGGCTTTTTTCGTCAGCAGCAGCGTTTCCTTTCACTTCCCGTCACAAAGGTGAGAGCCGCTGACCTTTGCTGGCAGTCCCGGCCGCTGAATTATTCATGTGATTGACTTTTTGTCAGTGCACACAGTTGTGCTCTGGGACATTTTATTCATTTACCTCATTTAAAGCGCCTTTCTGCACCTGTTCAAGTATTAATATCATGTAATTTGGGCCTAATGCCGATTTTGCTGAACACTCATTATATTTTTTATTAGCTATATTTCCAAACGATTATGTATGATTATTACCAAGCCTTACAAACAGCAATGGGTTATTCCCTAGACCTTTACATCTTCTTGTCAGGTTGTTTTCAGAAGCAAGGAGGATAAACATTTGACCAGTCCCAATGTTTTTATTCCTACTCCATATCCAACCAGAGAACTTAAAGCTTTTTCCCTTATGGCTTTGCGAAAGCATGATTAAATCCAACTCTGCAGAAGCTGTACAAATGCCAGCATTTATAAGGTCAACGCTTTTGTTAAAAATGCTATGTAAATGAGGATCTGCAAAAAGGGACATTAAATAAAATTAAATTCATTGTCTTCTTTAATGTCATTTACATTTTGGCTAAGCCCTGGCCTGTCAAGGAGGATTTTTTAAATAATTTTAATTACACATCATTTAGGGATCCAAGGTTTTCTATTCAGTAGCATTTGGATAACCTGCAAAATGGTGACTGTTTATTAACTTCTTAAATGACAACTTGTCATTTCATCTGCATAATGCGATGAAAAGAGATCAGTTTGGTGTCTTTTTTATTTTATTTATTTTTTTTTTTAAATTCTTATTTTCCTTTAAGATGTGCAGCAAACTGCTGGAAGAACAGACCTTAAAATAGCTCAGCTGCTCTTTTGCTTTCATCGTCCTATTGGTGGTACCAAGTTCAGAGTATATTAAAAAATTACGACTTTCCTGGGTAACCAGAGCTTGAAAAAATTGCCATCAGGAACCCGACATTGATTTTTTCCCCTCCTTAAGAGGGTGGTTTATTGTAGATTAATGGGTGTAGCTGCGAGGGATGTGTTTGCAGTCAGGGGTAGCTGGGTTGGGGTTTGTCGCACGCAGGTATCAACACCTCTCACCTGTTCCAGTATCCTGTGCCAGGGAGGCGAGGGCACAGCACGTGCTGGGTCCTCAGCTATGCATACAAACAGGGGGGAAATGGCAAATCAGAGCCACTGTGTCATTCAGCAGCGCCAGCGCAGGGACAGCCCAGACCCGGGCTCGGCACGGGCTTCCTTCTCCCTTTGGCTCGCCTTCCCTCGGGCCATCGGAGTCCCGGCGCTGACACCGCTCCCTCCTAAGCCCTGCTCCCCATCGCGGCACACCCCAGCCGGGCTGGGGGAACGGTGGGAATACCTGGGATGCTGCGGGAGCGACGCGCTCGCTCGGGGACGGCTCCCGGAGCCTTGTTCCCAAGGAAATCCCAAACGAGCCGGGGGAGATCCTGCACCGCTTTCCCCTCCCGTCTAATACTCGATTATTTGAAGCCCAAAGCATTGCACGGCTGTTGGGAGGAGGGAATAAAGAAAGCCCGTGCTTTTGTGAGAGAGGAAAAGGGGGGGAAGGGATTTGAGAAAAGCTGTCAAAAACTATCCTCCAGGAGGGACCCTGACACAAACCATCCCGGGCTTCTGCTGCAGCCTTATCAGGTGAAACGCAAAGATACTGCCAGAGCCTGTAATTTGGTTAGGATGCCTTTGATGAATTGGATTAGCTTATGGAAAAATCTTTCAAACTCGGGAGTTCTGGTACGTGAGCTTCCAGGAAGTAAATAATTACTCTCAGACAGCAGATAATTAAAAAAAACAACCTGTGAAACACAGAGTGGTAGCGAGGGGTTGAATGGGGCTCCGTTGCTAACGCGGACAGATTTCGGGGGGCCGGGGGGGGAGCGGCCCCGGTGTTGGGTTACTCGCAGGGCTCAGGGCAGCGCTTCGCCGGGGCTGGAGGAGGTGGAAATTCCAGGGGCTGGGAGGATGGGAATTGTCACCGGGGATGCCGGGGGGTGATTGACACGCGGGCCGAGGGGCAGCGGGCGCGGGAGCCCGAGGTGCGGAGCGCAGGCATGGGCAGGCAAGGCAAGGAAGGCAAGGCAAGGCAAGGCAAGGGCAGGGCAGGGGAGCCTTTGCCCGGGTCCCGCTGCCGGGTGTGTCTCACGGCAAACGCCGCCGAACAGCCTCAGCCCGGCGTTAGCGGTGCCCGGCGCAAATCAAGATGTACCTGGAAAAAGCAGAGCCGGGGCCGGGGGGTTTTACAGGCTGGGGGCACTCCGGGCTTTACGAGGCTGGAGTTTGCCCTTAACTGTTTTGGTGCTTTCACGTTGGAGGCTGAGGAAAACTCGCCGGCTCCTTGGCACGTCAGCCCCGTTCAAAGAGAGCAGAGCTGGCTCGGTTCGAGGTTTTGTTTTGGTTTTGGACAAACTCTCCTTATGCCTCCAACGTGGAAAAAAAAAAAAAAGCCAGAGTGTAAACAGCGTTCGTTCAGGAGAAAGGGAACGTGTTTGTCCCACAAGGTTTGGAGATCCTGGCGTGGCGAAGCCGGAGGCGAATTAAAAATAAATAATAATTACTCTTTTAAAAACAAATAAATAAAAATCTGTGATACTTTGAGCAAGAAAAGTTTCCCAGCCAGAAGATTCCAGGGAGCCCGTCCCGGCGTGGCGGCGGGGCCGGGAGCGCGGGGAGCAACTGCAGCATCCACGGCGAGGACAGCGCCGTGTTTTCCCAATAATTCACGAGGAAATGAGTTTAACATGTGTGGAAAGGAAGGGGCTTGCATTCGTGTTGTTGTAAGACATGTAGCATAGGCCCAGCTAGCGGAAGGAGTCGGCTCCAGCTTGTCTCTCGTGAAAGACGAAACACGGTTACACATCTGGTGAGAAAGAGCAGCTCATTTGCCCAGACAGCTCGCTCTGCAGCCGCTGAAAGGAGCTCTTTTGACAGAAACAAAGCCATGGGGGCTGGGGCGAGCGATTAGCGGGATTCTGCTCGCTAAAAACTCCTTGGCCTTAATGATAAAGAAATAGGCAAGGAAATAAAGAAACCTGGCCTAAGCCTCCAGCAGTGTTTAAGGAGGCTTTTGCAAAGTAGGAATACAAACAAGGGCTTCCGTGTCAAACTCCCGCTGCACTTTGTAAAAGTTTCTGGGGAAAAAAAAAAAAAAAAAAGAAAGCCTATCAGAACAAAAATTAATGTGAAAGCTGAAGGAGT
>VWZG01021049.1:768464-788464 GCA_013396735.1 Grallaria varia | reverse complement strand
GTTACGCCTTTTCTAGCATTTTGTCTTGTTTCAAACCCTCGCTGGTTACTCCTGGCAACTAATTGGTTCTCATCCATAGCATCCAAGTCTTGTGGAGGCCAGGCCATCTGAAAGAAATTATCCAATCTTTAACATCCAGAAGTTTACAGTTATATAATGATGGAGAAAACCACAAACCCCGTGGGATGGCAAATTTTAGAGATACTTTTAAAATGAAATTATCCAGCCAAACCTACAAGACAACTCTCTTGTACTTAAGACAATAGCTGCAATCTGGAATTAATTTTTTTGTGATAGGGCAAATCCAATTTGCTTCTTTAACTGTTGATTAAGGAATCAGTTCTACAAGGCTGTCCCCCCTAAGTATTTGCTGTTTATTTGTCTGTGGAAAGCTGCTGGAATCCCCTCCAACTGGGAGTGCTGGGGGAGACGTGGCTATAATGAAGAGCAGCCTGGCAGTGCTCGGTTCCTCTGGCTGGCCTTGTTTGTGTTGAAGAAATAGTTTGCTTTTTTAGCAGCAAGCTGAGCCTACCAAATCACTGCTCGCGATTCAGGCAGCGGGATTTAATGGAGAGACCTGACTTATTTACCCAGGGTACGTTCCAGGATACAGGAGGAAAATGCAGTAAATAACTATTAATTAAACATGACTTCAATAAGAGAGAGTTGCGCTTGTGTTGAAAGCCCGAGGACTCTTCCAGTGTGAGAAGTAAACTTAAAAAAACTTAAGAAAACACGGAAAAATTCCAGCAGCTCCTGTGTGAGAGCGACCCAATCTCCATGGATAAGGGGGTGGTTCCCCTCTGATTGCCCAAATTGAGGCAGAACTAAGCCAGCTGAAAAATAAAATCAGAGCACAGGACTGGGTAGAAGTGCAGATTTAATGTGTTGGAGCATGTCATGGAGGTTTCCTAAATGAAGCCAAGGTTGCTGCAGTAGCTGTGGCAGAAGCCAGGAGGCTCCGGGGAGATTTTGGGTGTCCGTGCCTTGGCTCCTTGGGTGTGAGCCCATCTCAGAGCCACGGCTCCAAAGTGGTTTGTGTGACAGTAAGTGACAATCTGAGATGTGCCTGATGTAATTCTTTATGCATAAGAGTCATATTTACTTATGACAACCCAGCTTGCAAGACCAGATTTCTATGACAGACAGGAAAAATAAATGCAACTGTGTACACGGTGGTGTTTGCACGGTTCTCACTCATTTTTTAAAGCTGAGGATGCAGAAACAAGGCCATGTAAACAGCTGTGCTTGCCTCGAGCCCAGAAGGAGTTAAGGTATTGGAGACATCATGCATATCTCATTCCCTGCTACTTTGCTTCAGTGCGTGCAAGTTTTCTGCTGTCCAGGAAGTGATCTAAGTGTGACTTCCACCACTCCTGCTTGTGGAGGTCTGTAGGATGATTCAGCCAGTTGTCCTCATGTGGGTTTCCCCACTGTCCTTCCTGTGCACATCAACTCCCTGGCATGCCAAACCACAGGGAAAATAAAATTAATTACCTCATGTAGCATCTTTGAACTATTAGACAGCTTCTTGCAGCTTTTCCAGTGCAATACCTTTCCACGGTGGAGGGGCAGCTCCTGCATCACTGTAGGCTTTCCTCTTCTCCTTGGTCACTTCTAAGAATTCATTATAGAATCTTAGAAGGGTTTGTGTTGAAAAGGACCTTAAAGACCTCCAAGTGCCACCCCCTGCCATGGGCAGGGACACCTTCCACAAGCCCAGGTGGATCCAAGCCCCATCCAGCCTGGCCTTGGACACTCCCAGGGATCCAGGGGCAGCCACAGCTTCTCGGCCTGCCCCCCCTCCCAGCCAGGAATTCCTTCCCAATATCCCATCTAAACTGACCTGAGCCATTCACAAACATCCCATCTTATGTTGTTGCAACAGGCCTTGCTAAAAATTCTGTTCTTGAGTTCCTTGGGTTGAAGTGCCCAGGACTGGCTCTCCTGGAGCAGAAGACGGTGTTGGATGCTGCCCTGCCCAGCCCAGCTTTCCCATGCCATGTGCTGGGCCCATGCCACGGGGCTGAGGGTAGGGGCAGGTCTTCAACCTGGGCGAGAGGAGCTGGGCCATGGGATGGGCAGGAGCCCTGGGGGACACTGTGCTGGGGCAGGGCAGTGGGCAGTGTTGCCATGGTCTGCCCTGCCCAGTTGGCTGGGTTGGTTGGCCCCAAGTGAGGAGGAAGAGGGGCTTGTGGACACCTGTGGTGTAGGTTCCTACATGTGCATGTACACAATCAGTCCTGCACCTGGTTGTCATAGAATCATGGAATGGTTTGTGTTGGAAGGGACCTAACAGACCATCTAGTTCCAACCCTGGTGTCATGTGTGCCTCCACAAACACCGCGAGCTGAGCAATCATGTAGTTTTATTTTACATTAACATAACCCTTGGAGGCATCTCTTGGTGTCTCCTCTGGCTGTTGGGTGTTGCTGGTCAAGCTCCCTCAGGCCATGGCCAAACCGCTGCTCTGAGAGGAGCTGTGTGTTTAGGACAGCACGGGGAAGCCACCAGGAGATCCCCCAAAACCCCTGTGTGCCACCAGCCCTCCCACACCGAGAGGCTGCTGGTCACCCCCGGGAGATGCACATCCTGGTGGGCAACGTTGGATTTCCTCCCCACCAAAGAGCCCACGCAGCCCCAAAACACCCTCCCAGTGCTCTGACGAAGGAGAGCTGTGGCTCCTCGTACTGGATTAGGCCCAAAGTCAGTAAAACTAAAATTACAAACATAAAATAACTACTTACTGGCACAGCATGGATGTTTTCACACATTCCCTCCTATTCCGCGAGCTTTCCTGAAGACAGTAATGTAACAGAATATGCTTGAACATATGGTAGAATTAACAATTGATCCGGCTTCTGAAGGCAATATAAAATTTTATTTTGTGTGCTAACATGTCTGTGTGGGTCATGTGGTGTGTGTGTGGTTCGTGAAGTGAAATGCAGACACTTGGGGTTTTTTGAACATAATTTACACCAAATAGTGTCTGTGCCCAACCAGCACCCACATACCCCTCTTAATGTGTCATTTAAACTTCAGAATAATTTCAGGTTACAAACCAATCGTGTCTCTGCCACAGCACTTTGCATGCTGAGCCACCACTGGTTCAGCCTTGGGATTTTTATTGTGTCTTTCTGTGACTCCAGGAGAGCTTCTACTCAGCAAAAATAACTCCACCCTAATTCGCCCTGTTGTGATAAACTCTCCTACTGATTACCTATGATTCCTGTGGTATCATTTTCAGATTACTTGGCTTTCCTGGGTTCTGACTGTGGAAAGATGCTTCCAGCTTTGCATGACATCATTTGAGCTCCCAAATAATCGCAGCCTTTATTAACTGCAGGTATAAATTCGATGTGTTCCACTCCTTAAGATGTGTCCCTTGTATTCCTCCACTGACAGTGTGACAGACACATGTACACAAGGGTGTGAACAATCCAGTTATTTATTTATATATAATTATATATTTTAAAAAGGCAAAGCAGAGGATACAATAATAAATGAATAAATGTAAGAGCAAGTCCTGGTGTCTGTAGTTGCTCTAAGAGCAACCTTGGAGTAAGAGCAGCCTTGGAGAAGGGCTGCATTTCCTAAGGGACTGAAACTTCTTTCCTGGCAGAAACTATCACTTCCAGAAGAAANTTATGTTGTTGCAACAGGCCTTGCTAAAAATTCTGTTCTTGAGTTCCTTGGGTTGAAGTGCCCAGGACTGGCTCTCCTGGAGCAGAAGACGGTGTTGGATGCTGCCCTGCCCAGCCCAGCTTTCCCATGCCATGTGCTGGGCCCATGCCACGGGGCTGAGGGTAGGGGCAGGTCTTCAACCTGGGCGAGAGGAGCTGGGCCATGGGATGGGCAGGAGCCCTGGGGGACACTGTGCTGGGGCAGGGCAGTGGGCAGTGTTGCCATGGTCTGCCCTGCCCAGTTGGCTGGGTTGGTTGGCCCCAAGTGAGGAGGAAGAGGGGCTTGTGGACACCTGTGGTGTAGGTTCCTACATGTGCATGTACACAATCAGTCCTGCACCTGGTTGTCATAGAATCATGGAATGGTTTGTGTTGGAAGGGACCTAACAGACCATCTAGTTCCAACCCTGGTGTCATGTGTGCCTCCACAAACACCGCGAGCTGAGCAATCATGTAGTTTTATTTTACATTAACATAACCCTTGGAGGCATCTCTTGGTGTCTCCTCTGGCTGTTGGGTGTTGCTGGTCAAGCTCCCTCAGGCCATGGCCAAACCGCTGCTCTGAGAGGAGCTGTGTGTTTAGGACAGCACGGGGAAGCCACCAGGAGATCCCCCAAAACCCCTGTGTGCCACCAGCCCTCCCACACCGAGAGGCTGCTGGTCACCCCCGGGAGATGCACATCCTGGTGGGCAACGTTGGATTTCCTCCCCACCAAAGAGCCCACGCAGCCCCAAAACACCCTCCCAGTGCTCTGACGAAGGAGAGCTGTGGCTCCTCGTACTGGATTAGGCCCAAAGTCAGTAAAACTAAAATTACAAACATAAAATAACTACTTACTGGCACAGCATGGATGTTTTCACACATTCCCTCCTATTCCGCGAGCTTTCCTGAAGACAGTAATGTAACAGAATATGCTTGAACATATGGTAGAATTAACAATTGATCCGGCTTCTGAAGGCAATATAAAATTTTATTTTGTGTGCTAACATGTCTGTGTGGGTCATGTGGTGTGTGTGTGGTTCGTGAAGTGAAGTGCAGACACTTGGGGTTTTTTGAACATAATTTACACCAAATAGTGTCTGTGCCCAACCAGCACCCACATACCCCTCTTAATGTGTCATTTAAACTTCAGAATAATTTCAGGTTACAAACCAATCGTGTCTCTGCCACAGCACTTTGCATGCTGAGCCACCACTGGTTCAGCCTTGGGATTTTTATTGTGTCTTTCTGTGACTCCAGGAGAGCTTCTACTCAGCAAAAATAACTCCACCCTAATTCGCCCTGTTGTGATAAACTCTCCTACTGATTACCTATGATTCCTGTGGTATCATTTTCAGATTACTTGGCTTTCCTGGGTTCTGACTGTGGAAAGATGCTTCCAGCTTTGCATGACATCATTTGAGCTCCCAAATAATCGCAGCCTTTATTAACTGCAGGTATAAATTCGATGTGTTCCACTCCTTAAGATGTGTCCCTTGTATTCCTCCACTGACAGTGTGACAGACACATGTACACAAGGGTGTGAACAATCCAGTTATTTATTTATATATAATTATATATTTTAAAAAGGCAAAGCAGAGGATACAATAATAAATGAATAAATGTAAGAGCAAGTCCTGGTGTCTGTAGTTGCTCTAAGAGCAACCTTGGAGTAAGAGCAGCCTTGGAGAAGGGCTGCATTTCCTAAGGGACTGAAACTTCTTTCCTGGCAGAAACTATCACTTCCAGAAGAAAATGTTGTTGAAATATATATATATTACTGGAATAAATTCTAGCAGGAAATAGTTAGCAAAGCTGATGTGTTTGTCCAAAATAAAAGTGCTATTTAATAAATAACAAGAGCAGCTGGACTGACATTTGCTGCATAACAAGTGTCACTTTTAACTTATGTTAAATGCTCTAGCAGAGCGTTTCCTGGCTTCATTTATTTCTGCTTAGTCAAAAGGGTTTAAATATCCCAAACAGTGTATTTTAATCACTTTTGCCATTCAAATTCTTCCAGATGAAAAAAATACTGCGTTTAAAAATAATACCCTGGACTGATGTAAATGTAATTGTTGTAGACCTTGAAGAAATGCACAAGTTGGCAACTCTCCCCCAAGTCCTTTGTTGTTTCAGAGTTTAGCAGTTAAGAACAACACAAATACATTTTGTTTGTAGTGGGTCACAGGTTCAAAGAGACTTTGAAAAAATAGACTGGGGATAATTGGGTTATCAGATGCAGACACTGCAGGGAATTGAGCATTATCTCTCCTTAGTGTTGGGACTACCGGGACACTTCCCCGCTCCCCAGCTCCTGCTCTGGCAGCCTGACACAAGCCAGATGCCCCAAACGGGGTTTTACTAGTTGCCACCCCAAAGTTCTCCCCTTCTCCATCCTTCAACAGGTTGATTTTATGAGCCATGGCCATACTAAATAACACCTCGCCTTGCTTTCTCCCCCATTGATTCAACAGTCTGTAATTGCTTGGAGCACAAGCCAGACCCCTGGATCCAAGTGAGTCTTCCCTCACCTTCCACTCCTGTTACTCATTTCTATTAGACAACATCTAACTAAGCTATTGACTTGCACTTTGACACTGCCACTGCTGCTGTGTTGGATTGCACTGTCAATCTCAAAAAAAATGTTTCAAACCAGCAGTAAAACATGCGATTGTTTAACTTCATTCTTCATAAGCTTTTCTGTCCAACACTTGCTGTCCTGGTGCAGCTCTGAGGGGACACTGTGTCACACAGAGCCAGAGGAGGATGTGCAAATTCAGTGGTTGCAATATTAATTCATTATTTTTCAAGATTTTATGGGGTTTAAGCATAAGCAGATAACGTATACTAATCTACAAGTGTGCTCAATTAATGGTGGCAGGACAATATATTGGTTTACATGAGAAGTTAGACATATTTTTAAGATGGTCCCTTCCTTCCTGCTGCATGGCTGCATGACCGAGTTCTTTGGTGTGTGTGTTCACTCTTTGTGGATTTTGAAGAAAAGAGCCTTAACATTAGCATGTCTATTCTTTAATTAACATATTACCAATATCCACCTATGGGGGTAGGTGTTGCTCCTTGACAAGTAGTTCAAGCTGTATAAGTGTTGGTGGTCCCAGAGCATCTGTTGGAATTAAATCACAGAATCACAGAATTGTGTTGGGAGGGACCCCCAAGGACCATCCAGTCCAACCCTCAGCCCTGCACAGACACCCCAACAATCCCACCCTGTCCCTGTCCCATTGTCCAAAGGCTCCTGGAGCTCTGGCAGCCTTGGGGCCGTGCCCACTGCCCTGGGCAGTGCCCACCACCCTCTGGGGGAAGGACCTTCTCCTGGGATCAACCTGACCCTGCCCTGACACAACTCCAGGCCATTCCCTGGGCCCTGTCTGTGGTCACACAGGGCAGAGATCAGTGCCTGACCCTTGTGAGGAAGTTGCAGACAGCTCTGAGGTGCCCCCTCAGATGTCCCCACTCCCACAGGCACTGCCACTCACTGACACCATGGTAAGGAGCAAAACTGTAGGAAGGGAACCTTTGCATTGCCCAAACTGCACTTGTTTTTCTGGGCAGGCAGAATTTTGGGGATTTATTGTTTTAAAAGGTTACTACCCGTGTAAGAAAACCATGCTAGAAAGCAGTGGTGCTGTCCAACCAACAGCAAGTGGGATGCAGGGTTCCCATCTTCCTACGCCTTGGTCTGTTTTGGGTCAGATCTCCCCCAGAAAGAAATGGGAAGTCTCATGAAACTTCCGTGTCGATGTATATTAAGGCGTAAAATTAGTTGGCCAACATACTGTCCTTCAGTCAACATGGTCGGTTTCCATTCAGAAATCAAGAGATAAAAATGCACCAATGGACTGAAACCATCTGTGCCCTCAAAGTGTAGCCAGGGAGAAAACTATGTTTCAGAGAAGTTTTACTTCTTAAATTAAAACATCATGAAATCCTGGTGTTTGAATCTCTTACTCTTTATTTGATGCAACTCTCTGAATACTGCATTTTCATGATTGGAATTGTTTCCAAACAGATGAAAATAGCACTTTAAATCAATTAATCTTCAGTATTTCAGCTCAATACTGAGAATTTATTGGCATCTACTTCCTTCCTCTCCATCCTGGATGTTTAATGCGAGCTTGCTTGTTATGCCTACTCCGTAAATTAGCATTATCTGCCCTATATCTGCTTGTTTCTGAAGAATTATTATACAAAGCCTCATTTTAAGGAGGTCAGACCCTGCATGATGATTTGTTGTTCATGAATCTACTTTGTGCCAGTTTGTGTGTGCATGTGCAATCAGAAGTGACTTGGAGTGAGTGAGATAATAATCATCTGCTGCTGATATGAAGACTTCCTCTGCCCGACTCCCATGAATCAGCCTGATTCCAAGTGAATGAGATTTTAATCACCTGTCACCGCCGCCAGCACTTTCTCTATATTTATGATAATTTTTTTTTTTGCTCTTTTTATTGAAATCAGTGTTGACTGAATCAAGTAATCCTGATTAGCAATCTCACTGTAGGCAGTCAAGAGTGAAATGCATCAGAGCATTATTGGTACACTGAACATGCTGAAATTGGAAAAAAAAAAGACGGGGCTAAGTGTGCTGGGGTGTTGCCTGGGCTGGAGGGGCGAGCTGGAAGGTGTGAGCTGCCTTTAATTGCTCCCCAGACCGGGAGGGTTGTTGGCTGCGGGGGGATAAGGTGGAGCTCCGGGCGCTGGAACTTACACCGAGGGTCAGCTCTGCTTTTAGTTACACCGCTTGAATCTCGGCTGCAGGAGGGAGTGAGGTCATCAGGGTGGCATGCATGGCAATTAGGGCAATTTAGGGCAGCCTTCCCACGAGGAGGGATTTTATTTTTCTAAGTTTTATACATTACAAATAAATAAATATTGAAACTGCGCAAAAATGTAACATCGAAACCTGGGATTAGAACCACGGTTTTGCTGAGTGAGGCACAATTATTTAGAACCATAGAATGGTTATGGTTAATTTATCTTTATCCATTTCGTGTTGTCTTTATATACTTAGGTTTATTTACCTTTGTGTGAGTTCCTATTTTTTACACACCATGACTGTGTTAACATGTGGTGTCGGAAATGTCATATCTTTAGTTCTATGTGACATGTGACAAATGAGTGCTGTGAAAGCCCTTTTTGTTTTTAAAAAGAGTTTGACCAATGATTCCTTAAGTGGCACTGTCAAATCTGCAGCAGCTTCTGTGACTGTGCTCCCAGGTCCCCATCCTGGTGGGATGAGCAGGAGGGGACCTTGATGGGGTTCAGTGCCAAAGACAACAGGGTGGAAGTCAAAAAAAGGGCTGTGTGGAGTTTTCTGAAGGAAGGGATGGATGGAAATTTTCTGATTACTGTAATTCTGAGCCTAAATACGCTGCAATTAGAAATCTCAATATTCAATCCAGCTCTCAAATCATATTTTGCTACATTACATAGTTATATGTATCATAAGAAATTACATTGCTAATGGTATGATAACTGCAGTAGTTCTGGAGGGAGAATAGTGCTCACTAATGTCTGCCCAGACCTGCTCCTCTCAGTCCTCCTCCCTCAGTGGGGCTGGAGCCGAGGCTTCTCTGTTTATTTATTCCTTACGTTTGTTTTTTTCTGCTTCTTGCTGTTTCCTCCATTCATTTTGCTCAGCTGTGTTCCCTCTTCTCCTCCTTTCTTAATTTTTCTTTAATGCACTTTTAAAAAAGCTCATAGGACGGGCTGCCAACCCCTGGAGCCTCTGCTCCCTCTGACCTTGTCTCCGTCCATGCTCCCTCATTCTCCAGTTCTTCTTCTGCCCAGCATTCCTCTGCTCCAGTATTTTTCCATCTGTTCTCTTCCTCCACTCTGGGTTTTGTTGGTTTTGTTCCACTCTTAACATTTGAGCAGTTTTTGACTCTCTACCACCCTGGTCATCCGACTTCTTTCCATTCTGTCCTGGTCAGTCATAGGCTTCTCTAAGGAATCTTGCCCTTCCTTAGACCTTGGAATTTTGTCTTCTGTGCTGACTCTTCTCCTTTTCTCCCTCCCTGTTCATCAAGCCTTGCTTGGGTTTGGTCCCGTTTTCTCCTCTTTGTGTGGAGTCTCCTTCAGCCAAAGAGCTGCAACTCTCAGCCCATGGAGTGAGTTACAGGGTCTGCCACAGCTCCTTTTTCTCTGACCTACACCTCAGTCTCCCTTTTGACTGTCTCCTGTAGAAGGTTTGCACAGAGGGTGAACTAAAGGTGAGCAAAAGGCAACACGAGCCCCGAAAGTTTTGGAGGAGCCCTCTGGTGCCACACCTGGGCTCTGTCACTCGTGTCACAGCTCCACAGCTGTCTTTGAATACATCACTTCCAAGCCACAGACAAATTCCTCTCCCATACTGTCATCTTTATTTCTTTTCCTTTCATTAAAGGAAAGAACTCTTATCTTGGGAGTCAGGCTTTCAACAACCTCCCTTCTTTATCCTTCTCCCTGTTTTCCTCTCCTGCCCCCAAAGGCAGCTGGAAGCAGCCTGGCAATGGGGTGTAGTGTGGAAGAGGGAGGTGGAAGGGTTGGCCGCTGCTCTGGTGGGAGCAGAGGGGTCCTGGCAGGCGCTGGACTCCCTGGGGTCCCTTCTGGGCAGCCCCTGCCTGCACATGGCTCGGGGGTGCTGTGCAGCCCAGCCCTGGGGCCCGCAGGCAGCACAGCGCCTTTGGGACTGTCCCCAGCCTGGGCAGCTCCCAGCCACAATATCTCGAGGGGTTGAAAAGCCATGTGGATGTGGCACTTGGGGACATGGCTTAGCGGTGGCCTTGGCAGCATCAGGTTTACATCTGGACTTGTTGATCTTAAAGGTCCTTTCCAACCCAAATGTTTCTATTATTTTCCTGCATCTTTCTTTACGTTTTTGCTTCCTTTTCTCCCTCCTCCTCCTGCTGTAACACCTACTCCCCTCGCTGTGAAGCCACTGCTTCTTTGGCTTCTTTTACATGTTTGTTCCAGGCGCTTTCTCGTTTGTCACCGAGCCAAGCAAACACCTGCTTTGCTGTTTTCATCCAGCTTCAAGAATCAACTTTTTCACCTTTTGCTAATTTTCCTCCCACCACCACACTTCATTATTTCTGTACCAGCTATTGGCTGCACGTTCGGTTTACTAAATAATGCATATGGCATGCACATCCATACTGGCCACTCACTATGCATTGCCTTTTAATAGCTGCCTGTAAGTATAATTTTTACAAGCTGTACGATTTTTCTCCTGCAAAAAGTAAAACTTCCTCATTTTTGGGAGTGGGTTTGACCTTTTTGGTGAGAATTTCGGGCTTTCATGAGGACTAATATCACCTACCTCCCACCCAAAATAAAAAATTTGGTTGAAAAAACCATAAATAGACATTGAAAAATAAATTGCTTGATTGCTACAGCTCACAACAGTGGCAGCAGAGCTCCTGATTTGCTTTATGGATTTGTGCTGGTGGTGGTGTGCTGGTGACTGGCCCTGAAGGCTGTAACTGGGGCAGATCCCCAGTGTCAAATCAGTTCTAGTTATTTCTGAATTGTCATTAATCTTTTTCCTTTCCTCATTTACTAATGGGCCTAGTTTCTCTCTTGTCTGCTTCTTTTTAGCATATAAACAATTAGATTCAAAGCACATCCTTTGCAAAGGTTGCAAAGACAAGCATTTAGAAGTACAGCAAACACAGATGCTGTAACAAAGGTAAGCCCTGCAAGCTTTGGTGGGGCTCCCTCTGCACATCCATGAGGACATTGGGTTCTGTTCCATAATCAGAAACAGGACTTCCTCCCCAGCACAATCCCCACTTCATTCAGTTCTAGTCTGTATTTTTTCCTTCATTGTTCAGTGTGTGGTCCTCTTATGCTTTAGTTACTGAGTGCAGTTCAAGTCTGGCCTCAAAAACCTCCCCCAAATTTCTCCCTGAGCCATCTCACAGAGCCATCACTGCTGTGTGGGTCTGCAACAGAGGCCTTGTCTCACAAACATCCCTGCTTTAGAATTGGGAAATTAAGAATTAAGTTGGGAAGTGTTTTGGAAATGCTGCACAGAAGTCTGGGGTCAAATTTCTCACAGCCTGTGCAGCAGGTGTGTACATGTGTGTATAATGCAATTATGTACATACATTATGTACATAAATGTGCTTTTTCTCTGTCCCAAACCGAGCTATCATAGACTTCTGCTGTAGAAAAATGCACAAACCCTAGTTTGGGGTAAATTCGGGCACTGAAAAATGAGTCATATGGAATTAATCAAAGATTCAGTGTAAGTAGACCTGGATAGGGTGATTAGCTGAAGGAGAGTTAAGAGGGCATGCAGAGGGTTGTTAGCTCCTGTGCCCATCTTCCTTTCAAGCTCTTTTTCACAATTTTTAGCATTACCAACAACATTTGTTGATAATTTATTTTATAATCAATCATTCATTCATTTCAGTTATACGAGGAATGTTCTTGCGTATAAAAAGTCATTTTAGCTACACACGCACAAAATATTCAGGAGTGGTTGTTCGGGGTGTGAAAAAAGGCCCTTCATGCAACTTCTGGGTATGATTGTCCCATCCCCACATCTTTGAAACATTCAGATGCACTGCAGAGCCACAGTCAAACTCAGCTGTGGACTCCTAATGAAGAAAAGAGCCCTAAAATTTGCCAGGTATTTCTTTGTTCACTGCAGAGAAGTGATAAGGCTGGAGAACCTCCTACCCCAGATGGAGTGGGAGAGCCCAGTGGGAACACATTCCTCTGCTCCTGCTCCCGGGGAAACTCTCTCAGCTAATTAATGAGTTGCTCCCTGGCTGAGGACCTGCTGAAGGTGCTCCCACACTTTGTGGTTTAGTTTGAATCTTCAGGAAGAATAGGAAGGACAACACAATCCTTTAAGGGAAGATCAACATTGGAAAATAATTGTTTTCAGGAAGTTGGAAAGGAAGATGCAGAGAAATTGCACCTGGATTTGGGATAAGGACAAAAAAAAAGAGCAGAAGGGAGATAAGACAAAGCAAAGAGGAGAGGCAGCAAAGTTATACTGAGTGAGAGGACCAGCAACTGCATGGAAAGAGAACAAGTGATGAATTGGAGGGGTTCCCATCACAAAACTCCTGGGCTGTCTCTTCGCCCGTTCTGCTCCGTGCCCTGTTCCAAATAGGAGGTGACACCAGTGTCACATACTGCCAGCAGACAGGGGAAAATTAAAAAGGAGCTACAGAGGGTCTCAAATTCGGGGAGGTGACCAGGAAACCATGGATTCTAAAATAGACAAAGAAAAAAATAAATGCAAGGAAGTTGCTGAAGTTATTAAAAGATAAGATTTACAGGCAAGTTCATTTCAGTTGGTTGGCTCTCGAATCAACTACTGTTGCTAATTGGATTAGTTGCCAAAATAAGCTAAGAATAGAACCTTCTCTTTCCTTATTGTTAAAGCTTTCCAGGGAAAAAGTCCTTGCGGACAAAAATTAAATCTTTATTTCTAGCAACACAAAATTATCCTCTCTAACACTGAAGGACCTTAACACTTGGTTGTACCTCCCCTTCCACCGAGCTCCCAGTCCTTGCAATGACACGGGGCCCTGGGATGGAACATTCTTGTTCCCCTCCAAATCAAGTGGTTTGTGGTAGATGCCGACTATTGTTCCTCTTTAGTTTGTCATTCTTTCTTGTCCTTTCTCCACGAATTTCAGGGCTGTATTTTCCACAGCTGACTTCCAGCTTTCTGGCAGCGTAAATACTTCTGACATAATGGAACAAGCCTAGAGAAAGCCTTAGGTAATTTCAGAGTGCCCCTTAACGTGAAGAACCCTGAGCATCCATCCCCCAGCAAGGCTTTTTTTTTCCTAAAGCCAGCACAAGTGTTTCCAAAAGAGCTTTCTGAGAAGAAAATCAGGTTCTCTTTCATTTATGTATCAAAGTGCATCTAAATAACAACCTGCAAATAGGTTATGTGCATAATACAGGCTGTGTGCTCTGTGCTGAATCCTTCTGCACTGTAAAAAAAACAACAGGGGCACTGAAACTATAAATACTGTGATGATGGGTATTTATTTTTTTAAACTATTATTAAAACATTATCTAACCCCATAGTAAATATATAGCTCACTCTTTCTTGTAGCCCACATGATATGAACTTTTATATAAGATAACCAGTGCAGCCCTCGGTTTCCAACTTCAATAAGCAGGTTACACCTCTGCTCTGGAGCCAGGCTGGGAGAGCTGGGGGGGTTCCCCTGGAGAAGGGAGGGCTCCAGGGACACCTGAGAGCCCCTTCCAGTGCCTAAAGGGGCTCCAGGAGAGCTGGAGAGGGACTGGGGACAAGGGAGAATGGGTAGGGTTAGATGGATATTGGGAAGGAATTCTTCACTGTGAGAGTGGGGAGGTGCTGGAATAGATTTTCCAGAGAAGCTGTGGCTGCCCCTGGATCCCTGGGAGTGTCCAAGGCCAGGTTGGATGGGGCTTGGAGCGACCTGGGCTGGTGGAAGGTGTCCCTGCCCATGGCAGGGGGTGGGATGAGATGATTTTCAAGGTGTTTTCCAACCCAGACCATTCAGGGATTCTATGAAGATCTGCTCTTCCTCAATTATTGTCTCACATGTCTAAGGCGTGGTTAATTAATCTGGATTCTACACTTAGGTTTTATATTTTCATTTTTACTTTTATTTCAACAAAGAAAGCCCCCTTTAACTTAGAGGTAGAGATGTTCTGAAGTCCTTTACGAAACTCAATCCCAGGTAAAGGACAGAGGTTGAGACTAAAGCATGTGATGAAGTCATATGTGATTCTCCTGGAAGGGCCAAGTTGGTTTTGGCTAATGCTGTTAGAAGGAACACAGGGAGAGTTCACCACAGAAGTTACAGGTGTTGCACTTGAATTAAAAAAAGTCTTCAATTAAACTCCCTGGATAGGTTTTTACTCATGAAACTATTCCTGGAACAGCAGCCTGTTGCTGTCTGTGGAGATGATGGCTTGAAAACTGGGATAGTTTGTAGTAACCTGAAACATGTTCACAGTCTTGCATAAAGGGCAGAATTAATCCATTTGTTTCGTCCATTCTTCCATGAACAGAGATTTCTGCCTTCATTAGTCAAAGGTGGTAACGCTGAGCTGTGTGCAACAAGAAAACGCCTACAGTTGGGACATACTTTTCATCCATTTTCCATCTGTTTCCCTCAAAGGAAACCCTATTTTCGAGGCACAGTGAGCAGGGAACTTACTTCAAAGGCTGAACAAGAACAAAGCACCTTGCCAAGGAAGCCTCCTTTAAAAATAGGCCAAGATCTAATTCTAATTAATAAAGACATCATATGTGAGTGATTATTTTGGACCTGTTTTAAAGTCTGGTGTGAAACCCCATGGAAATGCTGCCTCTGCAGCCCAGCAATGCCCACCGGGCTGTGCCCCCGGCCCGAGGAGCGCCGGGAGGTGGCAGCGACCCCATCCATCTCCCCTGAAAGGCAGCTTTGAGAAGCTGAAGCTGCAAATTACAGCTCTTGCCTGTCGTCAGGCCATTATCAGCTTCTTCACTGCTGAGTCCTAAGAGATGGAGAGACACTTATCTGTCCCAGAAATCCTGTCTCAGATTAGGTGCCAGCATTTCCACCTGCTACTTGCTCATCTGTTGAATTTACTCCTCCCTTAAACTGGGTCCTGTGAAGAGTTTTGAATTCTTCATCATTGCAGAACGTGAACATTCACGGGTGGTGTAAAATTTCATACCTAACTAATTAAGAGGGGGAAATACCACAAAGAGAATTTATTTATTTTTATTCATTGGAATGAAAGTGTCTGAATTAATTTAACGTGTTTAGAGTCATAGAATATTCTGAGTTGGAAGCAGCCACAGGGATCAAGTCCAACTCCTGCCCCTGTGCAGGACACCCCAAGTATCCCCCCATGTGCCAGAGAGTGTTGTCCAAACACAGTCTGAAGCTGTTCCAGGGTCTCAGAGACATTACAGTTCCCCTGGAGAGGTCAGGGACTGTGCTGTAAATACTGAAATTTGACTGTGCCTGACAGACAAAATTACTCTTCATGCCCGACCCAAAATGTCAAAGCTGAAGATTTGGTGGTTTGCAGACACAGATTGAAACAACCTGTGTCAGTTTTCCAACATGGACCTCGTCAGATAAAATATCCAGCTATTTGATAGATGTCTGGATATTAAAGTTGCCTAATGTGGGGATCAACCATCAAATAGCATCTGGTTGTACCTACAATTGGACTGGGACCTGTGGGCACTTACCAGAGGTTTCTGATGAAGGAGACCCCTCTGCAGCCTCTCCGAGATGACCCAAAAGACCAGGAAGCCCAGCTGAGACACATTTGCAGCTAAATACGATCCAGCTGCGTGGAACAGTGCTTATTATGGGGAAAGTTTGGGGAGATACCCAGAATGTCATGCAGTTCCGCTAATATTAGCTTTAGCAACTCACAATTATAATGACTAATTGGAGCCATCACTCATTGCTATTGAGTTCCCAGGTGAAAACTATGGACCAGAACCTCCATTAGCATAAATTAGCATTGGAAAGTCAATTAAGTTACACTGATTTTACACTAGTTTTACTGTCTTTCATAAGGTTGAGGGGGGAAAAAAAAAAGCCCCATTTCTGACTTCAATTATCCGGTTTTTTTCCCCCTCCAAAGAAAATTTTGGTCACATTTCTTAAGGGGTCTCCCAAAACAGAGGGGTGTTCACCTCCAGTGTAGCCCTGGGACTTGCTGGGCAGAGCAGGCCTGCTTGGCTGTTTTCCTGAGCACCACTGCACCTTCCAAGGTGACCTAGGTGAGCTGGATTCTCAGAGTTTTCCTCGGCACAGGATTCAGAGTGGATAAAAGAGCATTTTCTGTGAAACATCCCAATCCCATCACGAGTGGAGAAGTTTTTTTTTCCCCTCTCTTTTGTGTGTGTTTCTTCAATGGGGAGAAAGGGGAGATAAGAAAGAAAAGGATAAAAATATGCAACTTGAATACGTGCACTGATATAAGGAAAAAAGAACATGATAATTTGCATTGTATTTATAACTTAGTGTGTGAATGCCTGAATACATAGTTTTAAAGCAACAGTATTTTTCAGTAGCATAAATCTTAATGGAAATCTGGCAGAAAAGTACAGGAAAAAAATCTGCAGGTTGATAGTATAAATTGCAAGCACATGACTCTAAATTTGCCCTGGCTTGAAGTTATCAGAGACATTCAAGAGTGTTCCTGAAAGGAAGAGAGGCATGTGCAAAACACCAGTGGTTTATCAGCCCTTTCATTCAGCAGAACTGCAGAATAGAGTAAGATCAGATGAACTACGTGACAGTGAAAATAAGAATTAATGGAGGCCAAACAAATCCAAGAGCTTGGAGGACTTTCGAACTGTACAGCGCATAAGTACTGGTTTGTGTTTCCTTCTTAAAAATACGAAATTAATAATTGCAGAGGCAAAGTGCTCAGGGTTTGGGCTCTTTTGTAAGAGATTATTTTCCATCTGCAGAGATGGATCAGTGTCAGGCTGGCCCTGTGCCACCTTGGGGACTGCACAAGAAGAGAAGCCCAAGTCTGCTGAGCTCAAGAGTCTCTGACACAGTGAAAAATTCCCCACAGAGTCATTTTTCATTGACAGAGGCACCAAGGATCTGCCCTGGTCCCCAGAAAACCCTTGTGCCAATATTTAGGGAGAAAACATGAGCTAAATTGCGTTTTTTTACATCTGAAACAGAGGTCAGGTATTCCCACAGATGCTGCAGTTGTGTTGGTGGGCTTTCAGATGGAGGGATGAGAGATTTCCATCACATCTGGACCAGGGCTGACATTTGGACTCCCTCCACTCTTTAAGACATTCCTGGGGGAGGTCCTGCCCATCCATTACTGTCCCTGTCCTCCTGGTTGTGTTCCAGCATCCCAGGACCAAACATAAACCCCACAATGCAGCCTCCACCCTCCTACTTTGTTTTGTTTAAGAATTCCTCAAAACTGTCTTTGCTTCCATTAGTAAAATTTCTGGACAGTTTTCTTACCTCCATCAATGTGAATTAAGTAACGTGTGACTGTAGTCACATGGATTAAAATATTTGCACAGGTGTGACATCTTGGCTGTCTCAGCAAAAATTTGCCTTTATGTTAATGCCCCTTCTGTGGAACGTCCATGTCCTCCAGGTTTTCCCACTCAACAGCCTGGGGAGAAACCTTTCTAGCCACATCCTCATACTTGTTCCCTCTTGTTTTACTTCGGCTTAGACACTAGTTTGATTATTACTGCTAAGAGTTTTGGAGGCACAGTGAGCGTGTCTGAGACAGCGGGTCTGTAAATATGGTGGCATCACTTATCTCCCCATTCCAAGGAACTGGCCTGTTCATGGAATCTCAGACTGGTTTGGGTTGGGAGGGACCTTGAAGACCATCTTGTTCCAACCCCCTTCCATGGGCAGAGACACCGTCCACCAGTCCAGATTTCTCCAAGCCCCGTCCAACCCGACCAGTAAAATAGATTCTTTGCCAAGACAAATTTTCCAATACACTTCAGCCAGAATTATTTTAGCATGGAGAAGACTTCTGTGGGTAAAGCCATCGAGGCTCATAACTTGTTCTTTTGGCTGAGAGAGGATAAATGAGACCTTTTAACTGGTTTTGGCACACAAGATCCTTCAGACAGAGCGTTAAAGGGAACATGAGGACAACCCTGGGACTGCTTCGAGGCTTTGATAAGTGATTTATCAGAGGGTTTTTGATAGTATCTATTGGCACACCAGGCGAGCAGAGCTGGTCCCAGCATGGGCAGGGAGGGCTCCGGCACTTGGATTACGCTGTTCCCTGCGTCCATCTGGATGCCTTGCAGGGTGTTGGGCAGTGTGGGGGAGCCCCACAGGTCCCGGGGTGAGGGCAGGACCTGAGCACGGGGCCCCCCAAACACCCACGGGCTGGCGTGGCCGGGGTGAGACGAGCAGGGAGAAAATTCAGAGTGGAAGCATTAAAACAAAAAAAACAAAAAAAGAAAAAAAGCACCCCAAACGGAGCCCATAGATGGTAATGACAATGTTTTGTTATCTTTATGTTGTTTTCTTTGCATGCTTGTTAAAAAGTGGAGTCAGAGTGTCTGAGACGGAGCCCTAACAAGTTCCTTCTAATCAGCCCCGGAATGCTTCTGTCAGGCACAAGAAAAATGCTCAGCTTGAACAAAGCTGCATTTTTCCCCCAAGAAACACATTTGTTTAAAGATTGGCCTGTCAATTTGTGAATCAACATTTCGGCTTTTTGCTCAGACATCATGCTTTTGCTTTTTTTTCCCCCAAGAAGGGGAAATAATACAAAGCTGCTATTTGTTGTTTGAAGGAAGTAAACTTCATCAGGTCGACTTAGATGTGTGCTTCAAATGTCACTCAGTACAGCTTTCTTGTAATGAAACGCTGCATACAGATTTCTTCCTTTAGGCTCAAGGGGATTAGACCCAGTAAAAGAAAAATTCAGTCTTCCTTGCTGTGGTGCATCAGAGTGAGAAGTTTAAAATCCACAATTTATTCAAATATTGATATTTCTACTTGTCAGAAGAGAGGTGCCTTGAAATTTCCACTGAGCACTGTTGTCAGAAGAATTGCAAGAAATGTGTCAGATAATTCATAAACGGAGTTCACTACTGTGAAATCAGTTGGGAACAGCAAAAAAAAAATATTCTTGTTGATGTAGAATAGGGGCAATATAACAGAAAATAGCACTCACTTTTCCATCATGTCAAGCAAATGCTCAATTTGGGCCAGGTATTTTTTTAAACAGCTTGCTGCTTCTGGAGAAGGCCACAATGCATGAAAAATGTGGGCAGTTGTGCTTTGTAGACAAGGGATGTCGGTTTTCCCCTCCCCGCGGTTCCCATCCCACCCATCGCAGCGCTGCCGGGGAGGGCCCGGTTCTGCATGTGGTTTGCATTAGAGCCTTAAAAAGCTGTGAACGACCGGGCTAATGATGTAAAGCGCCAGTGCAAATTCCAAACTGTTGATAGCGGCGAGGGAAGCGGCAGAAAATCCCGCTTAGCGTTGGTGAAGGCGCGCCATGTGCTGGAGTCATCTCGCCCTCCCCTCGCAGACGGGAGCGCGCCCCCGGCTCCTTCGAACGAAACAGAAACAGAAAATGAGCCTCCCGCTGATGGCAGGGGGCTGTTGACGCCGTCATTTGGGGAGGTTTGAGCCCTGAAACGAGTGACGTCAGGCGGGGACGCTGCGCATTGTGGCAGCAGCGGGGCTGGGTCCAGCGGCGCTGACAGGGCGGTGGGAGAGCATCGGAGGGACACACCGGGAGGGACAGACAGGGAGGGACAGTCTGGGAGGGACAGACAGGGAGGGACAGACAGGGATGGACACACTGGAAGGGACAGACAGGGA
>VWZG01021049.1:765385-767965 GCA_013396735.1 Grallaria varia | reverse complement strand
AATTTTTGAATTCAGTACATACAAATTATCCCTCTGGCATTATACTTCTGTAGAGGAAATTGAGCTAAATACGACAAAATTTACTTCTCTCATACCTTAGCAAAAGTCCAAGAATTAAGGGGGGATAATTCAACCTACAGACTAAATTTGTAGAACGTATATGTTGTTTTTTTCAGCAGCAGCAATTCCAGCTGCTTGAACAGCCCCTCTGAGGAACCCCCTTGCTAGAAAACCCACTGATATCCCTCCCCCAGCATTTCCAGATGGGTTTATTTCTATTTGCGAAGGGGAAGCCGTTCCCTAATCCCCCTTTCATTAGCTCCCTGTATCCTTTGCCTGCTCCGGAGTGGACACTCCAAGAGGCTGACATCCTTGGCTCGTTAGAGCATGGATGCCTGCAGAAGCTGACGTTTTCCACGCCTGCTTGCAGCCTATTTTTCCTTTCCATCCATTGCTTACTGTCTGCTCGGTGTCTGGGCGAATCTGTCATCTGGGCCAGAGCACAGCCCGCTGCACCACTGACAGTAAGAAGGTAAACGCTTGCTGCCTGAATCCCCCATTAACTTTGTGAAGCGTATTGATTTCTTGTAAAAATAATGATATTGACAGGCTTTCCAGGAGTAATTGTTTCCAGAGCACAAAGGTCAGCGCTGAGAGTGAAGGGTTTTGGAGCCGGGGTACTCCACAGACATTTGTGCAAAGTGCTGGGGGATGGAGGGAAACAAATAGCAACAGTTTGAGACTTTAGAAATTTAAGTGCATTGACAAAACACCTCGTAGGGGGCCGGCAGCATTATTGTACTCATGAGTCATTAATAGCAAACAGCTCGCGTTGGGCAACGCCGGGCTTTGGCACAGGCACGTTTGTAGACAAACAATAGCAATAAAAGTCCTCCAGCCTCTGTTGCTCTGCCTCGCCATGGAGGGCTCCTGCTCCCAGCCCTGGGAAACCAGGCTGGGAGCTCTTCTGCTTCCCAAGCAGCCGCCTGGAAACCCCCTCGGATAATTTGGGGCAAATTCCTTCTGATTTTCCAACATGAATGCATCTGTGTTCGTTTGCTCAGGGAAGAGATTGAGCATCCGGGAAAGACAAAGCAAACCAAGAGGTTGCCACTGGCCTGAGCTAATTGTGCTGCCAGAGCTAATGAGACTGGTGATGATCCAGGATCCCTGGGTGTTAATGCAGATTGAGCTCTGAGAACCCCCAGCCCCAAGTGTCTGCTCAGGGGAGGCGGGCCTGGGCGTGGGGAGGAGGTTTTGGACTCAAGAACATGGTCTTGGACATGAGGAGGTGATCCTGGGCACAGGGAGGTGATCCTGAGTGCATAGAGATGGCCCTGGGTGCAGAGAGATGGTCCTGGGCTTGGGTAGAGGAACTTGGGCACAGGGAGGTGGTCCTGGGTGTGGGGAGGTGGTCCTGGGCTAGAGAAGGTGGTCTTGAGTGCAGGGAGGTGGTCCTGGGCAGGGATGCTCAGAGCCGGGGAGCTGCCTGGCCTCGCTGGCGTGTGGCAGAGCAGTAACTCATCCCCACCACTGAGCAAACAAGCAGTAGTTGGTCAATAGTGTTGCTGCAAACTAATTGTGTTTGAAAAATGAACTGTGGTGGCAAATTGCTCCTAGTTTGATATGCAGCAGGGCAGCGTTCATCAGCTGAATGTCCATCTGTTTGTCTGTCCATCCAGGATTTTCCTCCTCTGAGAACAACGTGGAAAAACAAAAAGGGAAAATGTCCTTTTGCCATGCTGCAGCATCCTTGTGCTTTGGCCAGTGCAGGCAGGAACACGTGGCCGGCTCTGAGCCACCTTTGCCACTCCTGAGCTAAAATGCACAGTGCAGGCTATTTCTTGGATAAAATGTGCTCCAAAAATGGGCAGAAAAGCCCAAGCAGACGTTTTTGTTACTATTGTCTATTTCTAAGCAACTGCTCTAAGTGGCAGCTGAAAAAACAGTGATTTAATTTGACTGTATTAAATGTAGGTATTTAAGCATTTTTATTGCTTTTCCCATTCTACTGCATAGTTGTTCCTGTTTAAACCTTTGTTGCTATTTTTAGACAGTAAAAAAGTGACTGGATTAGCCAGGCACTCATTAAACCAGGATCGTAAGGAGGAGAGCTGCATTTGCACCGGGGATTGTGCCAAAGGAAAGGATAAGACCAGGATCACCTTTCTTAGTGGGGATGTCTGGCATGAGAAATGTGAACAGGATAGTCCTCCTGGCAGGGCTGGGAAGCAGAAGAATGATTATCGGCATTACATCGGCGCGTGCTCTGAGCAGTTGCTGTAATGTCATTCCTGGTGTTTATCCACTGGTTGCAAGATTCCTGCCTCCCTGAGCCCGGCCCCTGCACAAGGCGTGGACCTGCGGGGATGCAGGAGTGACCTGGGCAGGTGGAAGGGATGAAGGAGGGGGATGATGGTGTGCAAGATACAAAGGTGGAGAGGAGAGGGATGATGGTGTGCAAGACACAAAGGTGGAGAGGCCCGGGCGGGTGGAAGGGATGAAGGAGAGGGATGATGGTGTGGAAAACAAAAAGGTGGAGAACCCTGGGCAGGTGGAAGGGATGAAGGAGAGGTTTGA
>VWZG01021049.1:755385-760385 GCA_013396735.1 Grallaria varia | reverse complement strand
GGAGGGAACACCCGGGCAAACACACACCCCACGAGTGGGCTGGGAGCCTCCCAGCCTTCCTCTGCCTGCTGGGGGAGAGCTCTGGGAGCTCTCCTTCTCCTGGCGTTTCACAGAGGAGGCTGCATGGATCCAGGTAACAACATTTCTGCATTCCAGTTTTAAGAGTAGGAAATTATGTGGAGAAATACCTTATGGTGGGAAGTCAAACACTGACCATTTTGGGTTTGGCAGCATTCCAGCTGTCTGTTTTAACCTGAATTTCTTCCCCTTCATGGATGCAAGATCTGATAAGTCTTTATCTGCATGACGGCTTCTGGCATCCAGGACCCTCTTCGGGTATGATGCCCACTGTGGGTATTCCTGAAGGTGTAGATCAGGGTTGCGTGGTGAAGGAGACTTCTCTGCACCTTCTTCTGTTCGTTTACTGCTGAAGTTAGGGAATATTTAGTGTATGAGGCAGGAGGAAAGGAAGGGATCAGCCCTCCAGTTGGGTCCTGCTGATTAGTCTCAAGTGGAGTTTCTATGCCTATTTCTGTCACGTGTGTTCTGGCCCATCTTGGACGTGTCACTGCCGGTTTTCCAGCACTGCAGAACCCTTCCTGCCTGGTTCACGGTGCAACAGCCACTTGGAGTTTCAACTGCAGGTGTGCTGGTCTCTCACCTCAGCCTGCTGGTGGCAGGACATGGGTGGACCATGCTATGAAACATTATTCTTTGTGCAGGGTAAGTGGGAGGTGGGACAGAGGAAGACACTGGAAAGCACGAAGTATAACCTAAATAAGATTATGAGATTACTCAGCTGGAGGTCCAGGTGGAGCCAGCCCAGAGGTCTCCACACCCTGGTGGTGGTCAGTGCTAAACCCCACGCGGGTGGCCAGGATGACACCCAGCCCCGCAGAGCTGGTCGCAATCTCTTTGTGTTTCACCCTGACTGAAACCCAGCAATACAGAGGCAATTTCACCTCCTGGAAGGGCAGCGCTGTTAATTCTGAAATGCTTGAACGTGATGGGGGAAATGTCTACGCAGAGGTTGATAAGACATTGACTTAATAAATTGCAAGGTTAGGAAGATGTGCCCTGTGCAAGTCATGGTGCTACATATTTTGCAGGGAATATAAATGTGTGAGGTAATGTTAATCATCATTGCCCATCCGGTACGTGGAGCAGGACAGCTATTCTACATATGAGAAAGTGATAAAATAGAATCAGATAATTTAATACTTATAAATCAATATTATGTGGAGGTTGTGCAAGCATTTGTTACCTGGTGGGTAGTTGACGGCGAGCGTTCCTTTAGCGCAAAGTCTTTAATTCGCAGATATACGTTATTGAGAGGAGCAATGAAAAGCTTGCATTTATTTTGGGACGTTTGCAAATTGATGTGCAATTCCATTTCGAGCGAGAACACAGATCAATGATTTTATCCTCTAACTTCTATAATCATAATTTGCCAGTTGTTTAGTTGGAGGGAGTTTTTAAATTAAAAAAAAAAAAAAAAGAAAAGAAAAAATATGATAATCATTACACCACCACCAAGACTGATTAATTAATTAGGCCTCGCTGAGATATTTAGATGTACCAACTTTCAAAGTGTCCAGTCTGAAGCTAAATTACTTCACTGTTGTTCTGGCGTGGCATTTATGGTAATTTGTCAAGCCTATATGCAGTAATGGATTGACTCATATAACGAAGGCTATAATTGCAGCTGTTAGGTAGGGCCTTCTTTATCTCAGCCTGTCTCAGTCCCCATTCCTGCATGATTTCTTGCTGTGCCGAAGCCATGTGTGTCTTGTTTTGTTTTAATACATTACTGACCCGGGGTCTCAGGTTACTGGGGTTCCTGTCATACATTTAGTTCCACTCTCATAAAGCACTGCACAAAAAATGCTGGAACAAGGTAACAATCATTGCTCCATATACTAAGTATAAATGTCAGAGTGTAAAACTTGACTGCAGGAGAAGAGTGGAGAGGGAGATAATAATTGAAAATAGGGCACTCTGAGCTGTAACGGTGAGGCTGTGAGTTATAAGGGCTCCTATGGCAATGTGTCTGCTATGCCTTGTTTATCATTAAAAGCCTGATATCAACCATCTCTTTATGACATATATTATGTTATATCATCATGTTTTGTTCCAGTGGCTAAAAGTGCCCTCACAGGCTTTACCAGGTTGTGTTCTCTGCCCTAAAGGTGCCACAACATCCCCACCACCACGGTACAGGAGCACGGAATTTAGTAGAATAAAGCATTCCTTTGGTTGTTAGTACTTGAAATTGTCTTGTTTTTCTGTGATCTTCTCTTTACCCTGACAGGCCACTTACTCACTTTGAAAAGTGTGACAACAGATGTTTCGTAAACTTACTTTCTAATAACTTACAAAATTGAAGAAGTTAACAGGTTGTTCACTTAATAGGGATCATTTATACAGGATTTTTTTAATAACTTGCTGGAAGGGGGAAAAAATCACTCTTGGCTAATACGAAGCATATTTTGCATTTATTATGGGTAAAAATTTTCAGGTAGGAGGTGAGGAGACAATTTGGGAATTTTCGTTAGCTGAAAAACTGCATATTAAACATGAATTGTGATTTTCCATCTGGCCCTACTGGTTAGGAAGCTGCAGTTGGGCATGATCTTCACTGTCAATCAACAGTCCCCAACTGCGAGATGCAAACCTCATGACGAAGCCCACCCCAACTCATTAAACCAAAGCAAACTGTATGAAGTGCGCCGCTGTGTGATTTTAATATTTGGTGCATGTGACAGGATCATTTTAGTGATTTGCAGGATTTATCTCCTCTTAAAAGTACTGCCTAAGGCTACTCTAATTGGTAGGAAAGCAAATTCCCCCTTCTCCTCCTGTCACTCTTTGTTTTATTTACTGAGAACTGCCGAAACCTATTTACACAATAATGAGGATAAATCACCGTGATGCTTTCAACACAAAGAGAAATGTTGCGTGAGTTGAAAGCTGTACAATTAAAACTAAATTCAAAATATTTCTGAAGTAGTGTCTGCAGTTAGTGGTAGTGAAATAAAATTAAGACAAACGATGGGAGCATACGTTGCGGACAGACAGCTGAGATCAAAATTCTCGAGGCATCTTTTACGACGGACAATTTCATTCAGGATTGCAATTAAGTAAATGCATGTAAGATGCTGACAATAGCCCAGATGTTCCTCCTCCAGATGGACGTGGCTCTTCGTTTCCTCGTGGATGTGGAGCTCAGCTACTTGCACCACTGTCTGTCTTCTCCACAAGGTGCCCAGCAGCAACTTGTCCATGGGCGAGGAGGACACTCCTCCGTGTGGCTGTGAGGTTGCACCTCCCTCTTGCATTCTGCAGAAGTTACTTGAGGAGGAGACAACAGCTTCAAGCTGAGAACAACCCGGGCCAACCTCAAGGTGAACACTAAGAATTCAACTTGTGAAGCCGTTCCTGTGGATCTCAGCACGATGGCTCAATGCTGACTTAGAGATTCCAGACGAGGATTTCCCTTGACTGGCTCACTCATGGAGCAGAACAGACTGCTGGGGTTGTTGCAGTGGAGTGAACTGTGGACCCCTGCCCCTGGGCCCTGATTCTCTGCTGCTTGCTTGAAGACTCCCACTGAACCAACCGGGCTGCAAACTGGGCTGTTCAGCACCCGGAGTGTTTTACTGCAATCCTGAAGGGCTTACAAACCTCATGTCAGAGGCTGGAACTAGATGATCTTCAAGGTCCCCTTCCAAACCAAACCATCCTATGATTCTATGTATCTCTATCGTGAGGCATTTTATATGTGTTTTGATAAACACGAATTAAAAATTAAGATTTGAACTGCTGAGAGATCTTTGATCTTATTTGATGTTTCATCCAAACTGCAACAACCGAACCTCAGAGCAAAACCAACCTGTGTTTATCAGGGCGAGTGACACCAACAAAACCCCTTCGTACAACGCACGCTCCGTCTGCTCTTTAATTTGCTCTGCCCAGGCCCCCAGGCCTCAAATTAAACCATATCATTGAGACCAAGAACACACCATATGCACCATGAAGAGAAAATCACAGCTGGCTTTTGGGAACAGCCTTTCTGGTTTTTTAAGGACACGCAGTCAGGTTAGTGACGCTCAGCGGTGACAGTAGAGGTGGCAAAACAAGAGGACGATGCCAAATGGTTCTGCCAAGGTAGCACCAAGAAATTGGTGGTGTTGGCACCGCTGCGCTTGTCCCCACGGCTGCTGCTGAGCTCCGGCAGAGAGCAGATATCTGCTCTGCTGTAAAGTGCAGTGTAAGATACCAATAAGTGTAATAATGAATAATTAAAGATGTATCTCTTATTAGAACACAGGTTTCACGTTATCTGTAAACGGACCTTCGTTTTCACCGAAGCGAATGGGAAATAAATTCTTTTCACAACGCCTTCGCAAGGCATTTTTCACCAGTGCTGCAATAAAATACTTAAATAACCTGACAAAACTACAACATCAAAGTAAAAACTTATAAAATATTAAGGCCTAAAATGACCTTTTGCAAGAGCGTGTGCAAATCCATCGATACCAGTGGAGTTACTTTTATTTATGTTGTCAAGTGCTCATTGCATCTGTGTAAAATTTGAATAATTGGCTCTTGGATTTAGAACCCACAATAAGTGAGATCAGAGGCAAAAATCCTGTGAATTTTAACAGTGGAGGACAAGACCTTGCTACAGCACAGGGTGCAGAGGTTGGCCAAGTTGTGTTGAGTGTGGAGAAGTGCAGGGTGGGGTGTGACCTGTGGTCAGAGCTGTGCTGATCCATCAGGCCTGTGGGCAACCACCAACTCCACCCACCAACACCAACCACCAGCCTTTGGAGCTGCTTCCACAGGGAGCTGGATGGCTGCATCTGTGTCAACACGCACATCTTGACCACGTAACTGCAGCTCCCAAAATGCCTCGGCCAACAAACCTCCATGGGGTGATGGAGTCAGTCGTGGCATCCGGACCTCTGGGAGAGCCACACTGGGCTGTCCCTACGGGT
>VWZG01021049.1:724532-732032 GCA_013396735.1 Grallaria varia | reverse complement strand
ATTGGTGTTTCAGGAGCATCTTACCACATTTGGGAAGGCTGTTCTGTGTTAAAAAATTCTGCAGTTTGTGCGTATGATACAAAATAAAGCAGGCAAAGCCAGACCTAGAAAGGCTTGAGTTCTCATTCCATTGGAGCATCAAAGTTTGAGATGTAACCAAGCAGAGCTCTGATCCAGGTCCTTGCTCCTTGCTGTGCCACTGAGACCTTGTCTCTGGAGCTCAGGGCTGGCAGCCAAAATGGTTGGGGTGGTAGGGATGGGTTTGTAGTGCCCACGGTCCTTGCTGGTCAGAGGAACAACCAAGTCAGTCGTCTCCTCTGGGCAAGGAGAAACATCCTGCCTCTGGGAATGTGGTTTTTAACTTCAGTTGTCTTCCTCTAAAAATCTTGTCTTGATGCCACCTGTGCCCCATGAACTCTCAGGGAGCACAGATTAAAGCATGAAATAAAATAGCTCAGTATCAAGAAACACAGTGGAGCTGAAATACAAGTGCTGCTCCCGTTCACCCCAGCCTTGCAGTCTCAATATTTAGCCCAGTGCTCAGGGCCATCTAAATAAACTTGATGATGTCTAATTTCACCAAGAGTGGGTCCTTTTCACCAAATAATTGAACAAATACCGGTTGCAGTTGATGTTTAGTGAAAGGGTGCTTAATGGCCCTTTTTCTTTGACAGGATGTGAGCGCTCTGTATAGAAACAATTCATCATGAATGCTTCACGCTAAAAACAATCCACGAGGAGCAATACTTAGCATTCCTAGTGCACAATTCATTGGAGAATTTCCGAGCAATTTACAAACATTAGCTCAATAAGCCTCACAACACCCATTTGAGATCAGGGGGGAAAAAAAATAAAAAAAAAAGATAAGACACTGCTCTTCAGCCTGGATGTGGCACTAAGGAGCCTAAAGCTGGAGGCTGTCCCAGCTCCTCAATCCCCAGTGCCAGGTGGTCCTGCCCGTGGGCATCAGCTGGTCCTTGCACATCCTGGCACTCTGTGCAGTGGAAGGTGGGCAAAACCAGAGGTATGGCAGAAATGCTGCATTTAGAATCAGAGAATCCTGGGATGGTTTGGGTTGGAAGGGATCTTAAAGACCATCTCGCCCCGAGCCCCTGCCGTGGGAAGGGAACCTGGCCTACACTCAGTTGGTCTGGAGAGAATAAGTACCTTAAAAAAGTGCAGACAAATTTAGGGGGGAATTGTGTCTAACACAGATGCACTTTTGTAGAGTTGCTGATAATGCCCCTGCAACAGCGTCCTGAAAACCTGGGCATCCGAGCTTGGATATCACATCAAGCACCGCAGAAATCCTGATCTTTTACAGCTCGACAGCTAAAACCCCTTTACAGGTTTTGGGATAGGAGTTTTCCAAGAAGTGTGCATTCAGCTGTACTGAGAGCATCGATTTATTTATGTGGTTTCAGTAAAGCTGGTTGTGTCACTTGCCTCTCCGATAGGAGAGATCTCTCCTTCAGCATTAGCGTCCTGTAAGAATATCAGTGTCCTGCTCAAGGTTTAAAGGAAAAGGAAGAGCTGGGATTAAAAGCACTGGGTTGTGATTTGGGGATAATTCCATAATGCTCCTGTATGACCCTCGAAGCTTCTCAGGAGTGGGCACGATGTGGTGCAGCCAGAGTTGTTCTTTCTGTTGGCCATGGCTGATTTGGGTTGGGACTCAGGAAGGGAAGAGGTGCCTTCGTTGAGTCCTGCCGGGAGTGCTGTTGGCACAGGGAAATTTCTCTGAGGTGTGCGCCATGAAAATAGCCACAGTCACTTATAAGTGCTAACCTGAATGAACAAATGATAGTTGTTCGTATTCTAAATGTGAGAGCTCGGGCTGAGCTCTCTGTCCAGCGTGCCTGAGGTTGGGCAGCACGAGCTGCTGGACTGGAGCAGCTGAGGAGCTCTGGGTGAGGAGAATGACCTGAGTTTGCTCCTCTGTAGCTGTCAGTCATCAGCCACCAAACAGACCCATGGACCATTTTTTAGTGACGAAACGTGAAAATAAAGTGATATAAGGAAAAGATGTGGTGTCAGACCATGGACGTCCTGCCGTGTGATGGCAGGACAGTGAGGGTCCCCCATTTTGCTTCACCCGAGGGTGGACACTTCCCAGCTCAGCTCCTTCCTCCAGTACAGGAGGGCGGCACAAAGGAGTTTCCATCTTTCCAAGCTTTCCCCTTTCCTCTAAGTGCTTGCTGAGTTCCCCTGAGGCAGCGTTGCTGCAAAAACGGTTTATGGGGAGATGCCTGGATGATAAGGGTTAGTCCTAAATAATTGCTGGTTGCCGCTCAGCAGAAATAAGCTGGATTTCAATCCCTGGGCAGAGCGACTCCTCACAGCTGAAGGCTGGCAAAGGTTGAAGGGGTCGTAAGACAGGGCCTAATTTGCCATGTTCCTTTCCTTTCAAAAACAATGAGGGAACCGGGGCCTTGCCGGTGGGCAGATCCTGCCTGGATCTCCCTGGAGTCAGCAGGAGTTGGATCGAGTCCCTTTGAATAGCGAGAGTTTCCAAACCGGAGGCAAAGCCAAGTGTTTTTCAGAAGACTGATCATTCATTACCTTTGGAATTTTTAGATGTAGAGGTCATTACTGCTAATATAAGTTGAGAAAAAAATAAAAAGTATTAAAAAAAATGGAGACAAATCCTCATCTGGTGTAAGTCATTGCCTTTGAAGTCAATGAGTCATTGAGATCAACTTTCCCACACCAAGCTGAGGATATGGCCTGGAGTCAATACATTTGTAGTTGTTGAAAAATTAAAAATATAAATTTGCCTTTCCTTGGCAATAATGTTCTGTTTATGACAGAGATTCTTATGCTTTAAAGTGAGTTCATTAACGAAAAGGAAAGTAATATTTCACTACCAGTATTCTTTTGGGTATAACTATTTATGATTAAATTTTATTAAACTTTTTAAAAATTGGATTTACATTTTGATGAATCTAATAGATTTCAATTTTGTATTTTTATAGATTCTTTCTAAAGTTTTTCCTCAAGTGCAATCAGAACTGTTTGAAGAATGCAGGCAACCCACGAGACATGCGAAGATTCCAGGTACAGATCCCTTTAAAAGCATATATTATATAAAAAAAGACTTAGTCACATCTTCATTTTGAAGTTTTTATAGTGAAAAAACAGCATCAGCACTTCTACTTAGTGTAGTTCCAATGCTTAAATAGAATTGCTGTCCGTGTTTTACATTTCCCCCTCTAATTTAAATGCTGGTTCTGCAGTGGATTGTAAGGGATGAGTGCTGAAGCAAGTGGATCTCTCCTTAGAAAGCATTTCCTTGGTTTTCCGTCCTAATAACACCTTGTGGAGTAGTTTGGAGTGTGCTCAGACCTGCAGTGGTTTTACGTAGCCCAAGTAGTTTGATCTTACTAATGACACAAGCGTGGAACACGGGGAAGTTTGGATCTCACACAGGGGTTTTTCAGGTTCACAACTTGTAAACCCACCAGTGGTGGCCCAACCCACATGTTTTTGTCTCAGTTGTGTTAGAAAATGTTTAATACTTCACTTTCTCCTTACAGCTTTTGGTATATCCTGTGGTGAATCATAACACTGCAGAGAGACAGCTGACGGGACGGACAAGTGATTTCCTCTGTATCTGGGGTCATTCAAAAGGCTTGTTAGGAAAGAAATGCTTTTTATTTCAAAATATTTCACAGTGATTCATATTTGATTCTAATAATAAAGTACTACTGAGATGTTCAAGATTTTCTCAGTTTGGAGAAGAATAACTTGTGGTTAAACTTGATAGCAAACCATGTGACATCTGCTTTCATGCACAGCCAACCAGCCGGGGAAGCCAGCACCCTTGAGCCAGCCAACAGAAAGATCTGTAGCTGGGAAAAAAAAAAAACAACAAAAACCCCCCTTCAAAACAATAGAGCCAAGCTTCCATTTTTCATGCATCTCAGCTTCATGTGGCATCGGTGATATTGATCCATCTGAACAGAACAGAAGGTCAAACCTGGAATGAGTGGAAATGTCCTCTTTGTCTCACCGATGACTAAATGAAGCATCAGTCAGGAGTGGTCCTGTGGTCGACAATGGAGTCAGTAGGCACTAGAAAGACTTTCCTGGGTCTCTTTAGCTAATCTTCCTGCCTCTCAGAAGGTTTAACTGGACTTAACAGGATGTCAGATCTTGAACAGTATTTTTACCTGGTTTCACTGTCTCAGCACCTTTCTGGAGGTGCACTGCAGGAAGAAGGCGATATAACAAAGCATAGCACGTTGACTTTCTTTTGCTGAACTACACTATTTTCCCTTGGTGACTGACCTATATATACATGACAGAACAAAAATAGTTGTCATTTTCATATACACCTTGCTCTGTCTTTTTAATACGCTGTGTTCTAGGAACCAAATCCAGAAATCTTGGCTGAAAATCACCCTTGTATGTTTTGCAATATTTTTTAAAGTCTGGGAATCTCATTAGGAGTGAAAGCCGATAGCCCAGTGGCCTGGCAGCAGCTCTGCGGCCGAGGTGAGCGTGCAACCTCAGCAGTCTCCAAAGTGGATGTTGACAAGAGTGCAAGTGTCCACTTGTGGGAGGAGGGAGCTGGGGAGGCAGAGCAGGCTGGCAGAGAGCTGCCCTCGGGCTGTTCTAAAGGGTACCGCAGATGGCTGTCTCCAAGGAGGCAGGATACACCGCAAAGGTGCCGGGGTAGCTGAAAGCTAATTACGGCTTGTGAATAAGAAACAGGATCAGAGGTGATCCAAAACATAGAAGCAGACAAGGATTTTCTTCTGATGCCTTGGACCAGCTCTGTGCAGAAGGAGGCTCAATTCTCCCCTTCCATTCGTGTTTGTAAAGTGGTCGAGTTGAGGAGCTGGTGGGCGAACCCTGCAATCGTCTTTGTTACATCCACAAGTAAAAGAAGTGGAGGGTGAAAGCTAAAATTTGCCCTACCTTTCGCTGCCGTCACCAGTTGGGTTGATAAGGTCTAACTTAGCCCTTGACTCTGTGGACTCTACTAACCCCAAAGAAATTGCTCCGGTGGCCGCTTCGTGTGGAAAACCTGGAACCCACAGCACAGGGCCCACGCCAGAGTTATTTACATCAAATAAGATGTAAATGTGTCTCTGGGATGGCAGTGCTCGACCCACGGAGCCGTGTTCCACACAAGCGCAGGCGCAGCTCCCCATTCCCGCCTTGGCTCGCGTTCACGCGCTGTCGCTTCTGGAAGAAGTTGCACGGCTCTATTGTGGAGGTGTTTTGATGGGGAAGGTTGCGCGTTTTGCGTATGTTCCTTTGCCATTTGCTACTGAGAAGCAGCTGGAAGCCAAGGGAGGCCCTATCCATCATCTCTTCTATGGCCGGACTCTGAACCTGGACACAAGAATAGGAGCCTTTCACTCAAAAATAAAGGAGGAAATTCCATTGACATACCAGGGTCAATCACCATCCAAATGAACTTGAGAAGGGATACTTTTCATGGATTGAAAACACTTTCACTATTCATATTCAACTCGGTCTTTTCAGATGCAAAAAAGTTCATTATCAGACATTAAATGTAATTGTAAAACTGACCTGGAGATCATTTACTGAAGAAAAAATGGGGAGTTACGATGGTTCCTGATTTATTAAGCTTTTTTTTATTTGAAATCCTCACAACCCTTCATTTGAAGACAGTCTCAAGTGAACAAATTTTAATTAGATAAACTATCTAATCAATATATCAACAGATCAATCAAAACAGCAGCTTTTAAAATGAGTGGCTAGAGGGGTGTTTCTGAAACTAATGGCTAGAAGAATATTTCCCTGAATTGAATTCATTTGTTAGCATAATAGGAGATTAAACTCTAATTAGTGTAGCAGGTTCTGAAGAGAAACAATTGTGCTTTAAAAATCACCAGCGGTCCCCACGTAAACAAAGATGTATTCAGAGGTGTCATTCACTTGGTTTAAATAGAAACAGAAAAGTAACAGGGTGTCGCTGTGCCTTAGGAGACCCGATTCGGTGCAAATCTGCAGGATGTTTTAAATGTGGGGTTTTGTTCTCTTTTCCAGGTTGTTGTATCAACAACAGTCAATGTGGATGGCCACGTGCTGGCTGTCTCAGACAACATGTTTGTACACAACAATTCCAAACACGGGAGGCGGGCTCGCCGCCTTGACCCCTCAGAAGGTACGGCCCCTTCTTATCTGGAAAATGGTAGGCACACATTTACATGTCTTTTTTTTTTTTATTTGCAATGTCTTTTTTTATTTATTTATTTTGTTTTATTTTTAAATTTTTTTTTTGCACCATACTTTATGTTGAGACACCACTACATTTACTTTTATATCATTTCTTCTCTCATCCATCAAACCGCCCATTAAAAAAAGTCCATTAGTATCTCTCAGCCCTTGTCAACTAGAATATGGACGCTTCTGAATTTGCTTCTGACTCCTTTCTTTATTTAATACTTACAGTTTTGCAGTCACAACCAATTTTTCATCTTTTCCTCTTTATTCCTTTTTATTTATTTATTTATTTATTTTTATTTCAGTCTTGTTTTGCTTGCAGCTTTTTTCCTGCTCTTTAATTTGACTTGCTTTTATTTTGGCTTGTCATATTCCTTGATCCAGAGGTACAGTCTCAGGTTATGTATGCAAGTTTAAGTGGATGGTAAAAACATGACCGAATCTGTAAAGAATTTACTGTGAGGTCAATTTCCTGTGGCTGGGCCTTACTGCAGATTACGGCAGGAGGGGGTTTGGATGAGAAAAACAGCAGAAAATGTTTTTCTTCAGCCTGACTCAATGTGATTGACTTCTTGCCTGAACTGCTAAAAGAAGATAGTCTGAGATGAAGAGGAGAATGGAAAGTGTCTGTGGAAATCCAGAGTTGTGAAATCCTATCTTTCTGGAGCCCATCAGCCTCCGAATCACTCGCACGCAATCGCAGCTGCGCCCGTGCACGTGAACACATGTATTTATTCCCCTGCAAAGCCCCAAATAGTCATTTGGATTTAAATATCACTTTGTTTGCACTGTAAAATATACCAGGGTAAGGGTATAAACCAGCTCTCAGGGAGCTTGTTTTTTAATAAAATTAGAATAGGTTAAGGTAAGATAGGATAGGGTAGAATAGAATAGAATAGAATAGAATAGAATAGAATAGAATAGAATAGAATAGAATAGAATAGAATAGAATAGAATAGAATAGAATAGAATAGAATAGAATATTTTCCCTTGGAAGGTTCATCCAGTCCAATGGCCTGACCGCTTTAGGGCTGCCCAAAATTTAAATGCACAGGGATTAAATGCATCTTCAGTTCTGAAAGAGTTAGATTCTCAGACCACTGGGACCTGACGCGGCCAGGCCACACACACCAGTTTGCGTGGGACTCCTCTTGAGAGTTGTTACCAACATATTGACAGGATCGTGGCTTTTTACACTAATAAAATTAATTAAAGTGATAAAAATACAAAGCTACTGATACAATCATTGCCAGTTTAGGTTTTCAGTAGTATTTACCAATGGGCAGAGAGGTAAATGAA
>VWZG01021049.1:717032-719532 GCA_013396735.1 Grallaria varia | reverse complement strand
AACTGTAACATTTTTTCCATGAATGATTTTAACAAGCTGTCAATAGGCTATCGACATGAGGTATCATGAGGTTTTGTTTCACGGTGCCTTTTTAACCATGAATTCGCGTGTGACAATCGACTGCCCGGCCAGGGATGTACTCGAGGCACGTCATGGCCCTCTAGTGGAAGGCTTGCTGCAGGAGGTCTCCCAGTACAATTGGACAATTAGTGTTAAAATTACCAGGAGTAGCCTTAAGGAGACATATGGAGGCAATTTTCATATGAATGATGCCCTGTGGCCTTTCCTGCAAACGAAAACCAAGGATCGTTTACAGGGCTTTTTGCTTAAAAAAACCTTGTAGGACCCACGTCTTCCCAAGTGACAGCGCGAAGGGAGAGTTTGGAGACACGGAGCGCCATTGAAAGTCATTTTTGCGATTGTGTAAACTGGCCGGCATCGGCCTTATCGGTGCCATCTTGATTTAAGGCATGTTTTCTGTGTGATTTTTATAGCTGATAACGCCCCACGCCATCCGAGTTCAAACACCACCGCGGCACATTCCAGGAGTTGTTGAAGTAACTCTGTCCTACAAATCCAAACAGTTCTGCAAAGGTGCTCCCGGCCGATTCGTCTACACTGGTGAGTGTGTGCTTTCCTCGCTCCTTTTGGCATCGCAAATCCTGTCTCTTAATGATGCAAAGGCGACCAAAAAAATGCGGTTAAAAATTGGACGTGTCTTGCAGGAAATGTAACTTGTGGTAGGTGGACCTCAAAATACCTGTTCCTGTGGGCACCCAGGAGCTCTGGTGGCCATCCAGCCTCTTGGGTCCGAACAATGACTCCATGTCCCATGGGATCAAGCTCTCTCACAAGTTGGCTGTTACTTCCTGTTTTCATATTGGCCAGAAATAGATTAACAATGGTATTTCCTACTCTGCTCCAGCCAGAGAAAGGAATTAAGAAGTACTCAGTGATGAAAAATATTTTTCAGGCTATCTATCCAAACTTCTTGAACTTCCCTAAAGGTTCAGTTGAAGTTTTAGGCACCAGTTCAAGGAGCTTTTGTTGGATCCAAATGACTTTATCCAACCCTATTCACAATCTGGCTCTGAAGATTCTCTCAGACCTGAAACTTGGGATACAGGCTCGTAAGCCAGGGAATGATATATTTGTGCCAATTCTTTTAAATGCATTTGATTTTAATTTACAACAGCACAAGCAAAAGTCGGAACTTTGTGGTTTCCAGTGGTTTTAATATAAAAATTCTTACTTCGGGATGAAGTATTGATGGCTTTTTATCTGAAATGTCTATTAGAGCTTTTCTGGCATTTACCAATGAATTGAACTGAGGTGCTGGGAGGGAAAAGGGAGAAAGAGTGATTTAATTTACCGTATTTTTGGATGGGGATTCTAGGTAATAAATTTGATCTGATGAATCAATCTCTTTTTTGAAAACAAAGAGCCTTTAACTGTTTACTCGACAGACTGCAGGGATTTGGGGAGAGTCCTCGCTGCTTATTGGGTAGATAATGCAGATTGCAGATGATGTGCAGATGATGTGCATTTTGATGAATATTTTCCCACTAGACTGCAACTGTTTCTATCTATTAATTTAGATCTAATGGGAAAAGTGTGTTCCTGGGTAGTTTTAAGCTGGGACTTATAAAACGGTTAACACATCATGGATATGTTTTTGTGTCTGCCTAAATCTATCGTTGTAAAGAACTTTTAAATGATGGTACCACCTGAGATTCCTATATTCTGTCTATTCCCAAAGAAATCACAACCTGAGCGAAAACACTGGCAGCCAGACCTGGGTGCCTCACTTCTGGCTGACGAGGGAGACAATATTGACATTTATTGATCTCTGGGATTGGGCTTTACCAGAGTTTCCAAGTGGAATGGTGGTGACTGGTGGTTTTGGTGCTGATGATGTATCTCAAAAGCAAAGGTGGTGAGTGCAGGTGGGGCCATCACTATTGCAGGCTTAAAAATGCTCTTATGAACTATATATTATAGATAAATATATATACATATATATGGTGTGTGTATGTGTATATATATATATATGTGGTGTATGTATATATATATATATATATAAATATATGAATATTTCATGCAAAGCTACAGCCGAGTAACCTGATGAGAATGACAAGCTAAGATAAGTGTCCAACAAAATCAAAACTGAATGAATTAAAAGCCTCAGCCCAAGCCCCAGATATTTGAGCTGCTGGGAGCTGGTGCAGTTCCACCCCGTGCAGGGAAGTGCTGCAGATTTGAACCAGATGACGCTCTGGCTCTCAGGGCAGAGGCCTGGAATTTTGACTTGCTTTAGAGTAATGTCTTTAACTGATTTCTTAGGTGCAGATTTTGCAAATTTGGCTAATTTTGCTGTTTTGAACTTCTTTCTAATGTGTAACTGCACATGTGTATGGAACTGTGAGAACAAACCATTTTTTTTTTTTTTTATTTTGCTGGGGTTGTCTTTTTTCTTTATCGCTGAGTAAAGATGTTCAAA
>VWZG01021049.1:709532-712032 GCA_013396735.1 Grallaria varia | reverse complement strand
TGAGTAAAAATCTCCAGTGTTTAGTTTTCTCTAAGATAAAAAACTTCAGTATACAAAAATATTTTTCTTTTGTATATTTTTATATACTAGTATATTTCAGTATGCACAAATATTTAAAAATTTTCACTGAAACCAAAAAAATAGTTTTACATAGTTCTGAACGGTCAAAATGCTAACAGCACAGGCCTTCTCTTTATTTTTAAAGTGGCAACATCCACTGTGCTTAAGCATTTAATAAAGATTTTATAGACTCATTGAATTCTGTTAGCTTTTTGAGGCATTTTTTCCAATATCCACAGGAAATACAGAGATTTCATGACTTTGAGTGAGATATATTTTGTTTAAATTATTACACAACAGAGGCATACAGTCGTAGGAGCTATGTTAGCTGATATTAAGGATCTGATTATAAATCCTATTTGTCTAAATATTATATTAAAATATTACAGTATTATATTCTTATGCCGGGTGAATATAAATGGGGGGAAGGTGTGCAGAATAGCAGCTCTTACAGATGTTTGCTGAGGCATCACAGATTTCATACGGCTCTGAGATGGATAAATACCTTGAAGAGCTCAGCCAGTGACGAGAGGAAAACGATCAGGTTTTCCCTTTGCTGCGATCAAGCGTCGTTTCCAGCAGAGCACCTGAAATTCTTGTATTTCACTGCTCTTGTATTCAGAGAACCCGAGATCCGTGTATTACACAAGAATTGTGTGGTCCAGCTCTGTGGCACAGGAGGAATTCCTGTGCTCCCAAGGCTCCCGTAGCAGAATTCCAGCGTCATCACCAAAGTGTGTGTGGGGGAGAAAGAGGATGCGGATGGATCCACTCAGACCCATCTCTAAAAGGAGGTGTTTATTCAGCTGTGTGGCCTAGCAGAGGAATAAACTCCCAGATAATACCTCAAATACAAAAATAGATAAAAGCTCCATTTATTCCAGTAAAATATATCTTAATTAGGAAAGTACCTTGGAGTATTGAATAGTTGAAATGTAACGTTTTGCTGCTTTGATGTAGTACCACATGGTAGCACATTTACTAAATCAGTAATATGCCTTATTTTTTGGAGTAGGATATTTTGTTGTATTAGTCATATTATGTTGTTTTCATAAAATGTCATCTTTTTATTGCCGTTCCATATGTTTCAGGCTCTGGTACTCACTTGGCATGATCAGAGCATTTACGATTTTATATCACACAGGTCTCATCCTTTCATTCTTCACTCCTTCCCTTGCAATGTTCCCTGCTAAAAACTGGTAAGATCATGGAATCCTGGAATGGTTTGGGTTGGAAGGGACCTTAAAACTCATCTCATTGCACCCCCTGCCATGAGCAGGGACACCTTCCACCAGCCCAGGTTGCTCCAAGCCCCATCCAACCTGGCCTTGGACACTGCCAGGGATCCAGGGGTGGCCACAGCTTCTCTGCCCACCCTGTGCCAGGGCTGCCCACCCTCATTGTTAAAAATTCCTTTTGTGTGTGTTGCTGGGTCATGTAGAGCTTCTCAACAACCAACACCCCCAAGTCCTTCTCCTTGGGGTTATTTTTTATGGGTATGATCCTTAATTTCTCGCGATCTGCTCATTCTTTAAGTTTAAGTGATGGTAAATATGTAGATATTTGACATGGTCAACTGTTGCCAATTTGAAATGTGTGATGTGTTCAGATATGGTAACTCGGTTGACCAGTGCACCAAGTGGGTTTCCTGCAAGTGGTTTCCTTTCCTTACTTCATACTCCACCTTTTAAATAATTTTTCTAATCCAATATCACAGACTCTAAATATCTGTAACAGCCGCAGAGTGATGTCTGTACAATAGGGTATGTTGGGTTGATATCTCAGGTTGTCCATGTCCCAGGTGAGGTTCACTCCTCCCACAAATCCAGCCAGGCCAGACACGTGATCCATCAATCCCAGTGCTCATCCAGTGGCCCTGGAGGATTTTACAAGGGAGAATGCACAGCAGAGGGTGTCACCTGTGTGGCACCTGTGCTGCTACGGTGTTCACTCATTTTTAGTGGGTTGTTTGGTGTGTAAAGGTATTTTCCATTCATTCTCCCTTGCCTTCTTCCTCTCCCTCTTCTGCTCCTTCTCCATCTCCTCCATTCATTCATTCATTTAAAGTAAATCTGCAGCTATTATGATGGTAATGACTTTTTTGGCAAACGTGAGAACCCGGAACACAATTGTTCTCAGTCAAAGTGGAAATACAGATGTCTTTGAGGAATCCAGGGTCATGAGATATTGGTGCTGCACTTGTGCCTGAGTGCCACTACCAAAAGGTGTGCCAAGAGCCCAAGGCCTGTGACAGGACAGCCCGGAGAGGCCAGGTGGTCCCTGAGGATTGTCTGGGAGTGATGGGGAGGCTGGAGACCCCCATCAGGGTCTTGCCATCAGGGGATTCTTGGCACCCATCCTTCCATGACGGTGCAGCAGCCCTGCTGAGCCTCCAGGAGTATGTTGGAATTGGGCTCTTGAAGATCAGGGGACAGATTAT
>VWZG01021049.1:699532-702032 GCA_013396735.1 Grallaria varia | reverse complement strand
GGCAGAGCTATAATAAAGCCCTATGACTCCTTATAAAGCTTGTTAAACACAATGTGTGCAGTCTAACTGAGTCAGGATCATGATTCATGCACTGTACACAGCAGCATGTGCTGCTGATTTATGACCAAGCACAGTTCATAGTCAAAATTACAATTTGAGGGATAAAAAGATTAATTACTATTTGTGGCCTGCAATTTCATGAGGCTAGTGGATTGCAGCTGTAGAATGATAGTGCTCTACATCAGTTTGTAGTCAGCCATTCACAGATTATTAAAGCTTTGCAAGATTAAGTGCTCCTCCTGCCTGGTTTGTGCTCAGGCAATATGCTAGACAAAAAAGGACCACAGGGATAAATCTGAAGCTAGCAATAGCTGGACATATGTCATAATTGCCAGTTTCCCATAAATCCACAGCCAGTATAGAAAGCAGCCCGTGATGCAGACATCATATCATGACTGTAGTGATTGCTATATATGGCCTCCAGACCTGTAACTTTGTTACTGCGCTATCATTTTTGCAATATATTGGATAACCCTTTGACTATTTTCCAGTCTAATTATAAATAGAAGTAATCATTGCTTTGTGAAGGGAGGGGAAAAAATAAAAATCTCTTCCTCAGGACAGGTTGTGAAATGAGGTTTGCGGCCAGGATAAGGTCTGAGGAGAAAATTGCACGTTGGGTGTAAATTTGTGCTCCCAAACAGTTGCTGGGATATAGATCTTTATTAATATAAACCACTTAAATCACCTCATCTGTTTGTGTTCCAGCACTTAATGAACCGACCATAGATTACGGCTTCCAGAGGTTGCAGAAAGTTATCCCACGACATCCAGGTGATCCCGAAAGGTTACCAAAGGTTAGTAAAGAGTCAAAAAGAATTTGTTGATTTTCTCCTAATTAAATACATGTTGCTAAGCGATGCCATACGCTGCTTATCACTTGTAAAATAACACCACCTAAGGAGTCCTGCTGATCAACTTCTGGGGTAGGTACATCAAGCTGCAAAACAGAGCAACCCCTATGCTGAAATGTGACCCCTTTTCCACGTTAATTCTTTGCCATTAAGTTAATCGACAGTTTTTAAGATCACACCTGATACTTGCGGGAGAGTATTTTAAAGGAGGAGAATGGATTTTCTGATACAAATATTTTGGATTCTACAAGAGGGACATAAACTTCCTGCGTAATGAAATAGTTCAATTAAACATTTTCCACTCCAGTAGCTTGTAGTGATTTCAATCTAAGCAGCCCCACTCTGATCTGTGATTATTTGACTCTTGTTTTCCTTTCATTTTCTAAAGCTCGATTCAGTTTAATCTTTTGTTTACAAAGCTTTTGTTATAAGTCCCTGACTTAGCAGGCTAACAAATGAAGTCCACATATTAATATCTAGAGGGACTTTTCATTTAAATTCAACAAAGACAAAAGCTGCCTGTGTTGTTTATGCACATGACACGTATCACAGAAATTTCATTTTGATGTAAAACATTAAAGATAAGTCATGCTTATAATTTTCCCTTTTTCTTTGATATAATATTGTCTTTTTTCCTTCAGCACAATCTCTGATTTTCAAGGCAAACTTGAAAACGCAAATGAAAAATGAAGTCGTAACATTATGACTGATTATTTTGTATTCTGTTCCTGTGTGCATCAAGTCTTGACCACCTCTGAGTTTTATTAACACAATAAAACCTTTTAGACATTACCTTTTAATGCTCAGCATGAACATAAGCAATATCATTAGGTTTCTCTTTTAATTTGTGAGCGTGCCAGCAACTCATATCGGATATTCACTGTCACAATAATTGGAGGCAGACGGGAAGGTTTTTCAAATGGGGAGTGTTTCAATGAGGGGTTTTTGGTCCTGAGGGCTGAGGCCCAGAAGAACAAGTTCTTACATCCAGAAGAATTGGAACCACCAGTCACCCATAGGGCTCTTCCTGCCATTGTTGAACCCCTGGGTTAATACAGGTATTAATGGCATCACTTCTTCTTGGCTTTCCATATATATATAAATATATATATAAGATAGATACACTCATATATAGTGTGTATCTATGTATATGTGTATATATATATATATATGAATGTTGTTATCACCCTGAGTCTAAAAGTCCTTGTAAACACACAGCCATTTCCATCAAGAACCTTCTGACAATAAATTAATGGAAGATTCGTGATGATCTCCTTAAACTGTTTTGGAATTTGGGGGGACATTTTGGACAGAACCCTGGAGAGACCCTCAGTCCTGCTCAGCTGGACATGAATTTCTTCACACCTGCAAGAACAGTGGTTGTGAATCAGCAGCTCCACAGCCACCTCTGTGGAAGGTGAGGGGTGTCTTTGGAGGGCTGCACTTGTGACATGGGGACTTTTTGAGAGGCAAAGAATTTAAAACAGTCTCTTTTACTCAGATGGGGTCAGCAGGGAAGGGAACCTCCATGAAAAACAGACTTTTTACAGGAGCATGGAGGGACAGGACGAGAAGGAATGGATTCA
>VWZG01021049.1:692032-694532 GCA_013396735.1 Grallaria varia | reverse complement strand
ATTGCCGAGGCGTTGTACAGCGTGCCACGCAACCACAACCAGATCCCCACTCTAGCCAACACTCCCGCCCACACCGGCATGATGGGGGTGAACTCCTTCAGCAGCCAGCTCGCCGTCAATGTCTCTGAAACATCACAAGCCAATGACCAAGGTAGGTGGGATTTCAAGAGTTAATCCTTCACCTTGGTGACTGCTCTTGGCCAGTGCCACCAATCCGAGCTGATGTCACCGCCGTGTCCTACCTCCTCCTCTCCCCGTAGTCGTGTGTCTGAGCGCGCAATGAAACGCCGTCTTTAACTTCCTCGTAATATTTAATTCTTCCTGTTCTTTCATTTACTGTTATCATAAAGCATCTCCGGAGGGGGAAAAAAAAATACAATTGGCAAAGTGTAGAAAGCTCTTTGTTATTCACAGTAAATATACAACGTGTATGGTTTTCTTTATAAAATAATTATGTCTAGGTATCTCCACCTGGTTTCGGAATATTTACACAGATAAATCTAATTTGATGTCTGTGATTTTAAAATACTTTGTTTGTAGGCATGTGTGACATATATGTTACTAATAAAAGTAAAAGTTGATTTAATTTACCTGTTGTAATTGAAAACGCATGTAGCATATTGCATTTAAAATTAATTTTGATACTAATGAAAGGAGGGAAACAGGATTATTAGATATGTTCAAACGCATATTTTTTTTTTTTTGCTTGCAACATAATTATTAAATTGATTGCTCAGATAGGAACAAATTGTTGTTTAAAATCCTGGTTCTGCTTATGTTTCCTCTTCTAAAAAGATTGTCTTTTAATGCATTTCCAAGCTAATAAGCCTTATAAAATTCTGTACTTGCTCTTGAATTAGTTTTCACCGATGGCTACACCTTACGAAAGCTCGTTGTTAGCATAAAAATATCAATCACAAAATGAAGACCCCAAAACAGCCTTTTAAAGTAAATCACTGCAACAAAAAAGTTTTTCTTGTCAGCTCTGGCATTTGAAGGTCTGGAGAGGCTGAAAGTTCACGCAGTGTGTTGGTACAAAGCGGGACTCGAGCCTGTTGATAATTGCTCCTAAAGACAAACGTGAAGGCACCTGACACAGCTGGATCGAAGAGAGCTTTTGTTGGCTGTCTGTGCTAAGAGGAGAGACAACATAGAATGCTCGCGGATGATTTAAGTAGGGTTGGCGTGATAAGGTTATCTCAAGCTGCAAGAGTTGATAGGGCAGTGAGAGACAACTCAGAGCAAAGCTGTGCAATCAATTAAAACTGTGTAATATATGCTGCATGAGGAAACCCCCCAGCCCTAAGTCTATCTTATAAAATAACATTATTTTTTTGGGGTGGGGGGGTTTCTAACACAGTAGGTTACAGTCGCAACACAAGCAGTGTTTCCCCGCGAGGATATGTTCCCAGCAGTACTCCTCAGCAGTCCAATTACAACACAGTCAGCAATAGCATGAATGGATATGGCAATGCCGGCATGCCCAATCTAGGTGTACCAGGTTCCCCTGGATTTCTTAATGGCTCCTCAGCTAACTCTCCTTACGGCAGTAAGTGTCTATTTTTGGTAACACATCATCATATAGATTCATATTTACTACAAAATCAACTCCTTGCATTGTTTTTGATTTCCTCTATTGTCAGCTACTGGATAAAAGGAGGGGTGACTCTGGAGGCTGGACGTAAAAATGAAAATAATAAATTGATCTGTTTTGTGCCAGAATACAATCTCAGATAGAGAAAAAAAAATAACCAAAAAAACCAAAAACCAAACCAACAAAACAAAACAAAAAAAAAATAAAACAAAATAAAAATTGGACTGCGCAATTTGTAACAAAAGTCCAACACAAAAGAGTTTGCCTGTTATCCAGAGAGTGGCCAAGCCAAGGCATTTCATTTTTATTTTTTTATATATATTTTTTTTATATATATATATATTTCTATATATATTTTAAGAGGCAAGGCCCTATCACTCTCTTTTTCCGTGTTTGCCGTGAAAACCTCAATCTGAGTCCTGATTATTTTTGCTTTATTGCAGTAGTGCCGTCAAGCCCTACCATGGCAGCCTCTTCGGTCACCCTCCCTTCAAACTGTAGCAGTACACACGGCATTTTCTCATTCTCACCTGCCAATGTCATCTCTGCAGTGAAACAAAAGAGCGCCTTCGCTCCTGTTGTCAGGCCCCAAGCTTCTCCACCACCATCTTGCACCAGTGCAAATGGAAATGGACTTCAAGGTGAGCTGCATCTCTCTCAATTTTCTGGGTATTGCTTTTTTTTTTAATTTTTTTTTTTTTCTTTTTTGGTGCATACGCTCAAGTCCTGATGGTTTCTTTGTGAGAAAGGTACCTGGCTGGGTTTTTTTTTTTTGAGGTTTCTGGTGCTCTCGTAGTGATGCAAAAGCAGGGGGAGAAATAGGGTAGCGCGAATGGTCTGCTGGGATTTTTGGTTCATTTTTAAAACTTGCATTAGAGGAAACACTAGTCGTTTTTCTGGCGTCTT
>VWZG01021049.1:610561-691945 GCA_013396735.1 Grallaria varia | reverse complement strand
ACAAAACAAAACAAAAAAAAAATAAAACAAAATAAAAATTGGACTGCGCAATTTGTAACAAAAGTCCAACACAAAAGAGTTTGCCTGTTATCCAGAGAGTGGCCAAGCCAAGGCATTTCANATTTTTTTTTTTCTTTTTTGGTGCATACGCTCAAGTCCTGATGATTTCTTTGGGAGAAAGGTACCTGGCTGGGTTTTTTTTTTTTGAGGTTTCTGGTGCTCTCGTAGTGATGCAAAAGCAGGGGGAGAAATAGGGTAGCGCGAATGGTCTGCTGGGATTTTTGGTTCATTTTTAAAACTTGCATTAGAGGAAACACTAGTCGTTTTTCTGGCGTCTTCCCTTAGGAGTTCGTGCCTTAAATTTTAAAGGCATACTGTATCCCTGAGTGCCTCTTGGAGGGTTCATGTGCTCCTTGTGTTTATGTTTTCTGCACACATGTTTGTGGATGTTTAAGTGCAGCAGCGTTCCAGCAGGGCGTGGTGTGATTCCCTCGTTTTGCATGGGGTGCTGTAGTGATTTTAATATGTCACATTAACATAAATCAGGTTAAGTGCTCACTCAGTGAACTGACCTTCCCCTGGACTAGGCAGGCACCTGTGCAGTGGTTTGCATACCCTGGTGGTCCCAGCTCGCTCTCTTACTGCGGTGTTAGGGTGATTCCATCTCTAAAGGAACTAAGTACTTTAATTAAGGCAGGCAATTTTAATGTTTTGCCTTTATTTTGTGACTTTGTGTGGGTAGTGAGAGGAACAACTTATAAACCAGTTGCAGGATTCCCATGGTCACCTGCTAGGGGTGGGACAGGAGGGATTATGATGAGGTGGATGTTTGGTGGAAGAACAAAAACAAGAACCAAGAAGTCTGCCCGAAAAGGAAGATTTAGGTCCTATTATACCACTTTTATTGCTTATTTTAACACCTAGCAGATAAAACTGTGGGTGGCTTAGAATCATTGGAAAGATCTGTTTGCCTCTGTTGAGTCTCATTGTGCAGTGAATTGAGGCACTTCCAAGTCCATGGCAATGAGGAAGGGCTGGGGCCACTCAGAGCCTGGAGGTCCTCACTGCCCTTGGCTTCCCAGTTAAGGAGCAGCAGCACAGTGTTATTTATTCTGTGTGTGACAATGGGCACTCACAGGCAAGCAGAGGACAGATACCTGAATTTACCAAACTAATTCTGGACACCTGCATTCTGTGGGATCTGAGGGCGCTTTGGAGAGACATAATCCCAGTCTCACAGAACCGTCTGGCCACCACGAATCCAGACCATTCCAGATCAGGATCTCAAAATGAATGTTCCTCTAGCTTGTTATTCACTTCTTGGCCCCAAAAAAAGCATCTGAGAGTTTGTAATGCACTCAGGTCAACAAAGAGCTGAGGATGCCGCCACACAAATGTATTGTAGGAGGAATGTTAAAGAAAAGGATAATTACATCAACAGTGTATCTCATATTTCTTTGCTGGAAGCTTCACTATGTTACTACTGCAAGTAGAAAGTTATATGGATATTCTTAGAATGATCCATTCATAAAAGAATCCAGTGTCCTACTTCCCTTTCTGTAAAAAGACACTACTATGAAAAGTAAATACTGAAATAAAATCATGAAAGTAAAGTAATGATAAGCATATGATAAATATTATAAAAATATTAAAAAACCAGAAATAAAATAATAAGCTAAAATAAACATAGAAGACAATAATAAAATAAACTATTAAAAATGAAGTAATATAAATATGATAACACGTGACAGATCTGAGGCAACTCTTCTGTAGCAGATGTATATGTATTCATATTAACTTGTTGATTTTGATTTACTCTGAAAAACATAATTATTTAAAGATCTAAACTAAAATGGGCTGACTTTCTGTAATTTCAGTATGTAAATACGGGGTTTCACATCAGATAGTCAAGGGTTTAGGAGCTTAAAAGCTGTAGATTGCTGCCAAGTGGGGTTTTAAGGAGAACTGGGTGGGCTGGATGCTTGCACTCAGCACCCACTAATTGTATATCTCCATCCTCAAGTGCAAAAAGCTCAGAAAACAACTCTGAAATGGCAAATACTGATTTTGTTGAATAGGTCATGAATGTAGCTCTTAGGCTGAGCCCAGCCCTGCTCTGGACTAAGATTTTTCCATGGCCAGACAGCCCAGTGAAGACCTGTCAGTCCCACCAGCCCCTGATTTTAGGATGTTGTAATCCAAACAGTAGACCTGGTGTTGTTCTTTTGGGGTTTGGTTCAGCAGCCAAACTGAAAAGAAATAGAAAATAAACAAATAAATAAAAACTGTGATTTTTTTCCTCAACTGGCTGAACTGAATAATTTTATGCTGAGAAGAATGACCCAGAAAAATAGGAAGAATGTCCTTCTATTGTGATAGTTAGAGCAGCGAGTTGCAGGGTTGTGACAAAAAGTTGAATTATTTATGCAAAATAGCATCACAAAGCGATGCTCAGCCTCCTGAGAGTTCAGAGACTGACGCAGAATCATGGAATCCTGGAACACGTTGGGTTGGAAAGGACCTTAAAACCCATCTAGTTCCATCTTAGGGCAGGGACATCTTTCACCAGCCCAGGTTGCTCCAAGCCCCGTCTAACCTGGCCTTGGACACTCCCAGGGATCCAGGGGCAGCCACAGCTTCTCTGCCCACCCTGTGCCAGGGCCTGCCCACCACTCCACCCCACCCCACTCAGGTCCCTTCAGCTTCACAGCAGAGGCACCACCACTATTCCCAACCAAAACTATTGAGTCAGTTCAGACTGAACTCACAGAAGGTTTCAGGCTGACAACGCTCCACCCAGTTGTCCTCACAGATCTCAACCACTGCCTTGGACTGAACTGCAGCCAGAACGGAGTGACAAGACAGAGCTGAGTTTGTCATCTCCTTCCTCTATGACATGTCATAAAGAACAGCCACCACCACTCTGTTGGTACTTATTTACACTGCATTTGACCCATACAGTTATTTAGGGAACTTCTGCTTCTCTATTTGTGTTTTCTTAGTCGTTTGTGGACACTGAGCCCTTTTAAAAGTTTCATTGGTTGCTTTCTGGCCACTGTACAAGCAGATCCAGAGTTTTCTGATCAGCACATTTTCCACACTAAATTAAAATTTGAAATTCTAGAGCTGTAGTTCAGTGCAGCAGAAGCTTTTTTAGTGATCTTCAAGTACAGCCTCATCACAGAAGGGGAAGTGAAGGAGCTGAGTGACAGCTGAGGAGGCTGCACTGCCAGGAGGGGCCACACACATTTAGTCGAGCCAGAAGGGCAGTCAGAGCTCACTGCAGTGTCTGAACTAAACCTGCAGTTTGTGGATAAGAAGGGATGTGGATAAGAATGCAGACATGGGTGGTCTTTTGGCAGGGATTTGGGGTTAATTGCACCAATCCCTTCTGGGTGAACCATTGCAGGACACGTCTATGTGTGGAAAAAGTGCCATTCCTGGCACACCGAAGATGGTGAGAACACAAGAGCAGAGCTGTGACACTCTGCCTGGAGCTCAGAGGCTTGTTTTATCTCCTAACAAAGTATAAAGCAGGGGCTGAGCTGATGGACCTTCTGCTTTGTGCCAACATCACCCAAAGCCTCAGGACCACCACCCAAGCCCTCCACATTAGAAGCAAGGTCTTGCTGCATGACCCCAAAACCCACTGCACTGTAGGACCTACTGCCCAAGAGCAAGCATGGAGAGGTCTGTGGGCACAGGTTTTGTTTCTAAAGAGATCCAAGATGCCTTCTAGTGAAAGGTGTCCTTTCCTGTGGCAGTGGTTTGCAATGAGATGGTCTTTGAGGTCCCTTCCAACCCGAACCATTCTGGGATTTCATTATTCAACAATGAAGGAAGAGGCTAAGAATAAAAAAGAGGACAATTTTTTTTGAGCTCTCAGGGAGGTGAGGCTGCAGGCCATGCCAGCCAGAGCTGATGTGTTGCCTTCCCTCTTGCTGCACTCGTGTCAGCTGCACGTCCATCCTCAGCCAAGCGGTACCTCAGCAGGGTCAGCGCTTGGAGCTGCGGCTCACAGAGGAGACACCTCGCTCTCTGTTGTCCCGTGGCCGTGACTCACTCCTGTGAGTAATCCTACAGAAAAGGGCCTTTGGGTCATTTCCAAAAAGCCACAATCTTGTTGACTCCATATGACCTCCATTGCATAATCCACGGTCAGAAAGTCAAGTACTCCCACACTTTTTTAAGAGCAGGATCCTACTGTATGTGCTCCTTAGGGCAAAGAGCCTTTTCCTGTTTAAAACAATAAACATTCAGGATATAAAATATTTTTTTAAGTGAGAAAGTGCTGGCTTGCTGCGAAGTTGGAAGTACAATATGTGTTCAGAATTTGGTTTTCAATCGTAATTTGCTTTCTATAGATTGTGAAAGATATTGCTCCCTGGTTATAGGACTGTAATGCAGAGCAAAAGGGTCTCTATATTCTTTTAAAATTGCATCCTGCTTAATTTTCTGGTCTTCCCCTGGATGAAAGTATTAAAATTATTATTAAAAAACTAGCCAGCTCATTTTTCTTTAAGAAGGCATTTGGTATCAATTTGCACAGCAGGCAGCACAGCGCAGGAATTCACAATTGTCAAACGCTGCCACTAAAATAAACAGCGAAATCAATGTCTGGAGCACTAACCTTGCCCCCCCCTCCCATAGTGCTGCAGAGAGAATTCGACAAAAATGGTCAAATTAAAGAATTCAGACCCTTTCCCCCACCCCAGACAACTATGCAGCAGATAATCTCATTTTACACACAGTAGAATCCCAGAATCCCAGAGTGGTTTGGGTAAGAAAGGACCTTAAAGCCCATCCAGTGCCACCCCTGCCATGGGCAGGGACACCTTCCACCAGCCCAGGTGGCTCCATGCCCCGTCCAGCCTGGCCTTGGACACTCCCAGGGATCCAGGGGCACCTGATGGTGATTTTGCCTCATGACACTGGAGGACACGGATAGTGGTGAACATGGTCATGGTGCTGGTTGGTGGCTGGACTAGGTGGTCTTAAAGGTCTTTTCCAACCTGAATGATCCTGTGATAACATCTCAGAAGTGCCTCCAGTGTCCCCCACTTGAGGTGCACCCCAGGGAACCAGGCTGATGTGGTGCCAGCGTTCCTGCTGACTGAAGCCCACAGGAGATGCCAAACTGAGCAGGGGCTTGGCAGGTCCCAACACAGGGCAAGGTCATCTGCTGGCCTGGGCTGATGCCAGAACAGAGGAGATTTAACGAAGGGCTGTTTTAAGTGGTTTTAAAGAGTGTTCAGGCATGGGAAGGGGCTGTGCAGGGAGGTTTGGAGTGCCCAGCCCTGGAGGTGCCCAAGGCAGGACTGGCCGTGGCACTGAGTGCTCTGGGCTGGGGGACAAGGTGGGCATCGGGCACAGGGTGGGCTCCCTGGGCTGGGAGGGCTTTGCCAGCCTCAGTGATTCTGGGATTCTGTGATAAGGAAACGTAATATTTTGGATAGAAACAACATTCTCCATATGGATTTTCTAACTTCAGTTGCTGTTTAGCTTTAAAACATTCAGTATTATAAATGATGCAAAATTACAACTTCTGCTTAGATTTTGACGTATTTGACACGTCTAACTGGGGAAAAAGTGGCAGAGTTGGAAAACTTTAACCTATCTCAAGAGAATCACTTTAGCTGTGTTTTAGAGAACTATAGTCCCATTCAAATCCTTGCCAGAAATGGTGCCAGCAGGACAGGAGCTGCCCAGGGCTCTGGGGGCAGTGCTGGTGGTGCAGACCATGCTGCTGCAGGAGGTTGTGTCACCTGTGAAATGTGTATGGAGCCAGCTCTTCCAAACTGTAAAGCTGTAACGGTGAATCTGAAATAAATTAATATTGTTGAAATTAATGAACTGAGAAATTGAAGTTCACATCACTACACGAACAAATTTATTAATATCTGTTGTACATAAATTAATGAGAAATATCATTATGGCAAAAATTAAACAACACTAAAATTAAAGACTGTCTAAATTATGTTTCTTCCAAAGAGTTAGCCAGGAAAAAAGCAGTAGTTGTTGGCATGTTGTTAAAAAACCAGGATATGACTGGTCAGAGCTATTAATAGAATTACAGAATCACAGAAGATGCTGAGCTGGAAGGGACCCACAAGGACCATTGAGTCCAACCCTCAGGACCAGCCTCAAGAGTCCCACCCTGTGCCCCAGAGGATGATCCCAAGGCTCCTGGAGCTCTGGAAGCCTTGGGGCTGTGCCCACTGCCCTGGGGAGCACCCTCTGGGGGAAGGACCTTTTCCTGAGATCCTACCAAACCTTGCCCTGCACATCTCCAGCCATTCCCTGGGTGCTGTCTCTGTCTTTTTATCGTGTTGGAGCGCCAGAGCTGGGAGGAGGTGATGGGTCTTGGAAAGCCCTTGGCTTGTTGTTAACACCAAATCCAGTTGTGGAGAAGGAGTTTTTCTGCCCAGGTCTGGGCACGAAGTGATGGTTGGTGGGGACATCCCCAGGGAGTGCTGTTGTGGCCAGAAGTGCTGCCAGGAGCCTGGAGAGCCATGTGCAGGAGTCAGAGCCCTGCCCAGAGCCTCCTTTCCCAAGGAGGAGCCCCTCGTGGTGTGCTGTGCTGGGCAGAGTGGTGTCCGTGGTCCATGGGTGGGAGGATGCCACGGAGGAACCCAGCCCTGCATCCTCCCAGCCGAGCATCGCGGTGCCTTCGAACCGGCCGTGCCTCCCCCGGCGTGACAATGACAATAACAGCTCCTTTTTCTTCTCTTTTCTCTTTTAGCCATGTCCGGGCTTGTAGTCCCGCCAATGTAAAGTCACTTTTGTTTACCTACGTAGCACCAAGCTGCAGAGGATGGGCTTAGGGGACAAGTTTAGTATATTAAGACATGCTGATGGAAGCAGTATCTTCACGCAGAATCAGCAACAAATCGAAAGGCTACAGGAAAAAAAAAAAACAAACACAAAAAAACAAACAAAAAAAAAAGAAAAAAAGACTTTGTTTAAAGATTTTATTTAAACTATTAAGAATCTACATGCAAACAACCTACTTCTTCATGAACAATTCCATTTTATTGACTGAATTTTTCTCATATTTTCACATTTCTCAGTCCTGGAGAATAAGGAAAAAGCGACGCCTATTTTGTATAAAGTTTCTGATTACGTCTTGGCTATGTCTAGTACTTGCTATGTGTTGGGAGAAACTTTGTGGATGCACCATTTTGATTATCATGAAACACTGATGAAAAATGCCTCCGAACATTTTTCTGTACTCATAACTAGATTCACAATGGTTGTGTATCTCTATAATGTGAAATATTTTTTTGTGGTGGAAAAAAAGGGGGCCAAGGAGGTTATGAGCCATCAAACTGGAAAAAAAAAAAAGAATAAAAAAAAAAAAGGATGAATATATGATTAGAAAAAAAAAAAAAACACACAAAAAACTGGGGCGTGGGGTGGGCACGGGGGGGTTTATCGTTGCTTAACTTCATCTTAATGAAATGGAACTTTGTAACTTATTGTAGTTAGAAATTGTAACTTTGATATTGAATTCTCTTGCCTTCAACAAGCACACTGACAGAGAAAAAAAAAAAAGAAATTGCTACTGTCTGTTGGTTTAAAAAATGAAAAAAATATACTTCCACTGCTAGAGCTTCCTGTTAAGCAAGTGTGATCTGCAACATTTTTTCAACTTTTGCTAGCACTGTATACTATTGCATTTTAGGCTACTGTGAAGTCTATGTTTCTTGTACCAGAAAATTGTCCTTTTGACTTCTAGATCCTTCTTCCCTAATGTGTTTTGTATGTGGTTATAAAATTGTAGACTTTTGTGATTTTGCCAAAGTTGTAGCTAAATATTTATACACTTGTCTTGAATTTTTTTCAGATCCACTTAAATATTTAGAAAACAAAAAGCAGATTTTATTCCTTATGAGGGCTATAAGGAATAAAATAGTCTTACCCATCGCAACACTTTCTTTCACATAAACACTTGCAGTCACTAAGGGAATTTATTTTGTAACATATCAACTATAAATATTGTATTTATCTTTGAAATTTTGTATATTGCTTTTCATAATTTTTTTTTCCCCTTTTTTTTTTATGTTCTTGTATGTATTGGTTTTTGTCCCGGCCTGGTATCGTGATGCTGAAAAAAGCATTAAGCCAAGAACCGTCGCCTTCATGTTTTTCTTTTGAATAAATAAGTGTCCGTGCATTTCATTTGTACTTCATAAAGTTGCTATTGTTTCACCTTTCCATCCTTTTTCTTTTTTATTATTTTTTTGAGGAAAGTCAAATTCATTGTTTATTTTTATATTATTTTTAAGTTATCAGAACAAATAATTTTGAAAAAACACGTTGTTTGTTGTATAGTCAAATCAAAATTGTGCCACATGGCTGTAATGAATACTAGTAGAATATGTGCATGTGATACAGCCACAGAAAAGATGAATCTATTTTGTGGTTGCATTTTTTATTTCCTTTTTTTTTTTTTTTTTTTTTTTAAATTTTTTTTTTTTNTTTTTTTTTTTTAAATTTTATTTGTTAAAACTTTTTTTAAAGATTGTAAAAAGTCATTTTTAGCTGCCACCCATGACTTTGCCACATAGCTGAACTGTGTTTACTGGAAAAATTCAGAGGCCTAAAGTTTAAAAATAAATTCACTTCTGATGTTTTAATGAAACCGTTTGCCACATGAACTTCTCTGATGCCTTAAAAGTGAACTTCTTTGAAGAACTTTTGTGCTGTTTTATCACAGGCTTACACCGCAGTTGTTAATCACGACTTCATTTGGATATTTCTGGTGTAAAAAAATAAGGGGAACAAAAAGCACAATGCCAGTGTCCAAGTGTCCCTCTCCTTTTTCTGCTGCACTCTGCATTCCCCACACCCCGCTCCAGACCTGGAGAGTTTCACGGGAAATCAGCACCACACTGAATTTTTAACACCTGGGAGTTGTTTTTTGAGGTTTCTTGTTTTGGTTTTTTTTTTGTTTGTTTTGTTTTGGTTTGCTTGGTTTTTTAGGGAACTTTTTGTAACCGACCAGTGGCCGACTGTACTTTTTAAACTGGAACGACCTCTGCCATATTCCGTGGCTCTCGGGGCCAAACCCAGCGTGGGGCTGGTTCTCTTTGTCCTTTGCACTAACTGGTTTGCCAGCACAGCACTGCGAAACACGTTGCAAACTGCAGCAGAATTCACCTTTTTAACCAAAAAGGAGGGATTTTTTTTTTTTATTATTATTATTTTTAGTTTTTTCTTTCTGGTCAAAAAAACCCCAAAATGAACATTTTAGTAAAGCTTTTATTAAAGGGTTTAGCAGAACGACACAGCTCTGTGAGCACGGCCAAGGCTTAGCTAAGTGGGAAAGCCTGAGAAGTCACTTTGGAACTGAATTGCCTCCCTTCTATTTTGTCTAAGTAAGGTTTTGCTCTAAAACAAACAAACAAACAAACAAAAGAGGTCACGTGTACATGTTAAGAAAGTCTGCAAGTTCCTTCATAAATGCAATCTGTTTGTGTTTTAGATTAATTAGTCAATGCACTCATTGCTTCATTGTCTCCAGACAAAAAGCTTCACTAAATGGTAGATTTTACTGTTAAAGACCCTACAATAAGATTGTTTTATCTGTACATTTTTTCATATATTTAACTGTATAAAAAATGTTCATTTTACACAATATTTAATTAAAGTATTTCTTGTCTGTGAATTTAATTTTTAGTACTTTTATCTGGTTTGATTATTAAAAAAAGTGACTAAAACACAAAACGAAAAAATGCAACATTGGGGGTTTCATTTCTAAATATAAGAATTTTTATTTCTTGGTTATGAAAAAGCCTTGACATGGTCTTTTCAGTTCCCTGCGAGGAGGATGAGGAAGGAGACCTCTGCTCCATAGAGGAGTGACTTGTTGCTCAGCCTTGCTGAAGTATTCAACCAAAATCATTCACTTTCTGTGAAAGGAAAGTAACAGCAGAGTGTCTCTTTTTCTCATTTAACCAGAACCATGCACTTTAGACAGCTTTTTTGTAACGTGAAGGCAACAGTAGATTTTTTTTAATTCTATTTTAATATTGTATTGTAAAAGTCTGTAAGCAGGAAAAGTTACTTTAAACAAAGCACAACCCAAATTTTCCATGTGGCCGTTGGACACCAAAGGTCAACTTGCTCGTCTTTAAACTGCTGATAAGGAAGCAAAGGCTTTGGCTAATTACGATACTGAGCACAAATATTTCACCCCCTGGACCACAGTGTGTGATATTCATATAATGAAGTTAAAGTATCTATCTATCTATCTATCTATCTATCTATCTATCTATCTATCTATCTATCTATCTATCTATCTATCTATCTATCTATCTCTATCCATCCATCCCTCCATCCATCCCTCCATCCATCCCTCCATCCATCCATCCATCCATCCATCCATCCATCCATCCATCCATCCATCCATCCATCCATCCATCCATCCATCCATCCATCATCTAACCTACAGAGGTGGGCACGATGCAGCCTCCGACTCGGAGAGAGTTACAAGGCTTTGCCCTGATTCCAGGTCTGAGTTCCCCACCCCAGATGCCAACTGTGCTTCTGCATCGTTGTCTCTGACCAGCACCACAAAAGAAAGGGTTTTTTTTACAGGAATATGGGTCTGGCAGAGCAATGGAAGTGCCTGTGGTGGTAAAGCGGGGAGTTTGTTATGGCTTTTGATCTGATCATTAATCAGAGGACTGCTGACAACTTTGAGAGGGCACTGAGAAACTCTGAGCTCCAAAGTAAATACATGGAATGGCGTGTGTGGATATAGAGCCAAATGACACGGCGTGTGCCAGAGCTCCTCCTTCCCCACCCCATGTCTCAGTGCTGGAGTGTGATGGGAGGGTGACCTCTCTGTAGTCACCTCCTGGATAAACAGGGTATTTAACCATGGTTCCTTTCTCTCCTACATTTCCATAGTTGTCATGTTGGATGAGAACAGGTGTGATGAAAACAGATGTTAAAGCTACAGAGCACTTTGGATTATTATTATTATTATTATTATTATTATTACTTTATTATGCATTGAAAACTGTTCCACTTTGAGAGTGTATCGGTGTTCCGTGTTTAAACAGCAGCATAATCAGATGCATCCCACCAAAAAAATAAGATGGTTTTACGGGATGAAAGTCTGCGTGATGCCTACTGGCGCTTTTCCTTTTAGCTTTGTTTCAAAGGGTTGAATAACGAGCATCTAAATGGTTCCTCTAACTTTCAATGCAAAGAAAACAGAAAAGGAGAAAACCCACATAAGCCGTGCTAGGAGTGACAAGTCCTAGAGCGATCCACCACCTCCGTCTGTAGCTGGGTAAGAGCCCTGGTGAGGAAATATGTCGTGTCAGCCTACAGTGAGTTTAGACATAGGAAGATGATAAAAATTCCTTAATCAAAACTGAAGGAATACGAGTCTCTCAAAGTACACGCCAATTATTGCAGAACAGCTTTTAAAAGTCTTTCAAGCTTTTAAAGATTATTCAAAGCACTTGAAATAGGCTTCAATCTAATGCCTCATTTCATTGCATTAAACAGCCTAGTTAATAAAGAATCAATATATTCAAAGGGCAAGGTTATCTTTTGTCTATAAGGGGTGGTGTCATTCTGAACCTTTTATAGTTCAAATGCTGAAAAAGACCTCATGAAATCCATACTCATCAAGTGGGTCAACTAGAGCAATAAAGAGGCCTCTGAAAGAATGGCTGCACTCCTTTAAAACAACTATAAGTCTTATCTCCCCACATAGTCCTCGCCAGGCTCCGGCAGAAAATGTCAATTTCTCATCAAGACAAGAGGCGCGACGATAATTTTTTTCCAGAGAATACACACAATTAGGAGAATGCAGAAAGGCCCCACCAGTGATTTGTAGCTTATTATGTCACGGGCAAGCTGCGATCCGCCGCTAAGCAGATAATAAGGGCTGTTGATAACTGAAGTGTCGATACGGCCCAGAATGATTTTTGAATGTGAGCCCTTGTGCTTCCCCTCCCTCCTCGCGCAGATCCCGGGGCCGATAATGGTGCATCTGCCAACCGACACCGCCCGCCGGACCCACAATTAATGCCGCGAATAAATAGCACAAAGGAGCGCAGAGTCTTTATACTCTCTGAGACAATTCCCTGTTTTACCCTTCAAGGAGTTCTTTTATGTGCGAATAAGGTTGCTTTTAATGAAATTTAAACTCATCAGAGGAAATCAAAACCCTCAAATCAGATTACAAATTGATTTTTTTTTTTTCCCCCTTTGGCCACTTGTCGTTGTACAATGCAGTGCCCTAAGTTTTACAGGGCAAGGAAGAGAAAGCACCCAGTCTGGAGTCAGGGCAAGCAAACAACCTCTGCAAAAGCAGACAAAGGAAGACCATTCCTGTAGTCCCACAAGTCATAAAAAGTTTTTAGAAGTTGGGGTTATCATTCAAAAAGTGATTATCTTTACATAGTTACTCCAAAAAATGTAAAAGTTTTAAATTAAACTAACTGTCCTAGAACTTCAAATTGCAGAAATTACATAGTGGAACCCAAGCTATCTCCTTTTCTCATATATAATGCTAAATGTCATTGTTATGTACAAGAAATCAAATACAATTTCTCAGTGCTTAGGTCAAAATAAAGAGATGTATTTGAGACCTCCTGATCTGGGACCCCACTTCAGCTGGTGACACCACCAGTGCACTTTGGCCAGTTGAAATTTGATAGAGACAGAGGAATATTATTATATTTTGTTTCTCAAACCTTCAAATTAAGCAAGAGTTGCACCTAATGGTTTTGTTTTCTCTTTATTAACTTGGTGCTGCTACTGAACGGGCATCATGGATTAAAGGCTGCAGTTAATTAGTCACAAAATGGTACATGTTTGGTGTCCACAAAGCTTTTTAGAAGATTTTGCTTGTTACGTGACTCCTTTTTTAAAATTTTTTTCACTTACCTTGAAATAAAATAAGCTGTTTGAGAAATGATTTTGTGACAAAAGAAATCAACTGCTCCCAGAACAGACCAAGAAGGGGTGGTGAGGGTGCAAGGAAATTATCTGAAAGATGCTCAGCTTCAACCTGACAAAAATCAGAGATTCCTTACTGTGTAGAATCTAAAACTGAAAAATCAAGTGAAAAAAAGGAAACTGAGGCTGGATTTGGTCTGGGTAATATAGTCAATCTGCAGTTGCCCTGTATCTACGATGAAGGATGGGAACACCAAGGAGAAGATGGAGAAGAAAGGAGGAAGATGTGAAAAAAAAAATTGTACAGTGAAAACCAATGAAGTTGTATTTAATGTTTTCTGTCCTTGTGCTGTGGAGTTCTGTTGTGAGGCAAGTGCTCAGGGTGGGCTCTGCAGCTGTGGTGGGTCTGGAATGGTTTGGGATGGGAGGGACCTTAAAGCCCACCCAGTGCCACCCCTGCCATGGGCAGGGACACCTTCCACCAGCCCAGGTTGCTCCAAGCCCCGTCCAACCTGCCCTTGGACACTGCCAGAGATGGAGGGGCAGCCACAGCTTCTCTGCCCACCCTGTGCCAGTGACCAGTCCAGGGACACGAAAGTACTTTGAAACTGTAATGAGTCAAAATAATAGTAGTAATAATAATAATAATACAGCATCTAATAACTGTCTCACAAGGCTATTTGGGCAGCCCAACTCAGTCCATGGTGCTTCTTCACCTTTATGGTTTATCCACATGTCTCATGTTGGAGCAAGTCACGAATCCAACAGATGCTGTGCTGTCCCAAGGACCTGTCCAAGGACTTCCAAGAGTTCTCCTTAACTGCTCCCTCCCTGGATTCATCCCTTAAGGCACAGCCTGAACAAAGGAGCAAAAGCCAAGCACTGGGCAGGGACCAGCCAGAGGCTCTGATGAACCAAGGAGTGACTGACTGAGAACAGGGAAAATACAGAGCAGGAGGAGCAATTTTTAAGAAAAAAATTAAGTCCTGAAATAAACCTTCTTTAGAGTATTTTTATATAAAAATATCAAAAATTCTCTGCTTTCAATGTTTGCAAAATGCCGTGACAAAGACAGTGGAATAACTCAAAAATTAATCAATATTTATAGTCAAGCAACTGGCTCCTTATTAGTGATGTAAATGCAGGAATCTGCAATAAATCATTTTGAACATGGTCTTCTTTTATTTTTTGAAATTCAGATATTTTAAATTAGCCCAGCAAACAACTGTCAGAAGGTAATCCTCTGTTCATGCTCGCCAAGTGCAGCCCACAAATATAAAATAAGCCACAGGAGCATTACCAGGAGGACAGTTTTTTGTTCCTAAGCCATGTGACAGGGAGGGCCATCACCTGCCCTGCATCAGATGAGGGGCTTTCACAGAATCACAGAATCATTAAGGTTGGAAAAGACCTCTGAGATCATCAAGTCCAATGTTTGACCAAATCCCACAGCGCCACTAGAGCTGGCAATGAAGAGCAAAGACTCAACAGTTCCACACTGTAGGGATGACACATTTTGAGTCAAAGATAAGAAAACAGAGATTTTTTTTTTTCTTTTCGTGATGAAATGCTCTGCTCTCACTGGAAGCTGGCGTAAATAATTCTGGTTTGTATGAACTTTGCACTCAAACACAAGAGACAACAGGAAAAGCAGGTTGGGATGCTAAAACAACCATGCCAGCAGTCACAACTGGATGTCCTCCTGGTCAAACTTACATTGTCTTGAATCATCACTTCCAATTTTCTCTTGTCCTTAATAAAAAAGTATCTTGTCCCACATTATTCTGATGCTTTGGAATCACAGAATGGTTTGGGCTGGAAGGGACCTCAAAGGGGATCCAGTGCCATCCCCTGCCATGGGCAGGGACACCTTCCACCAGCCCAGGTTGCTCCAAGCCCCGTCCAACCTGGCCTTGGACACTTCCAGGGGCCAAGGTTGGCATTTCACCCATCAGTTGGGGTCAGGGCAGGGGGTGCCATGGGAAGGAGCCAAAGGGAGCTGATAACTTACAGAAATAATTCAGATTAAATGCAAAACAGGCTTAGGCAGGAGATACTTCCTGAGATCATTTGAGGTGGTTCAGATGAGCGAGGGGGCAGAATCCAGCTCAGCACCAGGAGCCAGAGTTTGCTGCAGTGATAAACTTGGTGACATCAATTGCAGAAACAGCAGAAAGTTGGGTGGATTTTTTTCTTCATTTCAATGTATTCAGCTGGTTCAGGTCAATGACTAATTCACTCAGAACTGAAAACATGATTGGGAGCTGGAAGAGCAGAAAATGCGTTTTCTTCTCCCTATCTATGAATGAAAAATAGATTTGAAAGGGTAAGATCTGCTGGGTTTTAGTGTCTTGGAGGATGTGATGATCAGAAACAATCTATTATTTTTTTTTAAACCTATAGATAACAATATCTCCTTTGCATTTTAACTTTTTATTAATGAAACTTATTAATAAAATTTATTATTCAGGTACAGAATTTCGCATCCAGTGCTATTTTGGTAGGTCTGCTTGGCTGATGAAATTAATGCTGTTCTCACCACAGTGGTACCGAACTCTCATTTCCATCCAAAAAGGACTTGACAACTCATATAATAAAAAAGAAATGCAACATTCAGCATTTTCAGCCCTACAAAGATATAAAACACATAATCAGAGTACAAGCAATAATTGCATACATGAATGTAAATAGATTAAATAATAGAGGGAGCTCCCTGATTAGCCAAAGGAAGTGCAAATTCAGTAAAACCCTTAGATTTGAACAATAATAGTTAAAATTCATTGATAATGGGAATAATCTCCCCCTTAGGAGAAGGAGCTGACATTCTTATGGAAAAATTAATAAAATCTGTTTCTGAGAGTACATTTTCCCTTATTTTCAGCTAAAATCATATTTGAAAGCATCCTTAGTGGTGTTTAGATTGAATTTTCTTTACATTTTGAGAGAAACAGATTTATATTTTACTAAAAAAATACTGTTGTCCTTCTGGTAAAGTTTTGGGTTCCTTTTATCCTTCTTATTCTTCTTCCCTTCCTTTTTTCCCTTGGCATTCCCCTGAAGGGGGTGTTTGGGGCAGGAGTGGTGAGTGGCTGGAGGCTGGGGGGGCAATGGAAGAAGGAGATTTTGAATCTTTATTTCCCAAACAAAGTGACCCCATGAGCCTCAGCCTTTTGACTTTTCCTTGTCTTTCACAGAAAACCACCCTTTTTCCTTCGCTTGACCCACATCTTCCTTAATTGGGATTTGGCAATTACCCTCCTTATACTACTTATTAAAACCACCTCGCATTTGTCGGCTTTCCCATCAGAGCCCTCCTGTCTCTGGCTCTGTTGTTTCATCTGGCACTGGATATGGAAACACTAAAATTTGGGATCAACGCAGGAATTTCCAGCAGCCCATCTGGGGAGCAACCCGGGCTCCTCCAAAGCTACTGTAGGGAAAGCACTGATGGCCACCTTGGTCCTGCAGTGGAGTCATTGCCCTCTCTGGGTCACAATTTTCCAGTACCTGATGATGCAAAGGAGAGGCAACATGATGGAATCACGGATGGTTTAGTTTGGAAGGGACCTTAAAGATCATCCAGTTCCAACCCCTGGCCCTGGTCAGGGGCACCTTCCACTAGACCAGGGTGTTCCAAGCCTGCACGTCATGTGTGTGCTGCAACCTGCAATAATTAATCTAACACTGCTTTTAAAATTATTTTTTTTTGCTTTTAACTCCTCTAATTTTTTTTAAAATCCCCTTTTTGGAGGTCATGTTGTGGTAGAGCCAATCACGGCTGTTTGGTGACGCTGCCAGGATGGTTCAGTTCCAGCCTGTGACGTCAAAGCTCTGACACCACAGCAGCTGCTCCCGTGGAATTCTGTTCCCAGGCTGCTTTTTGCTGCCCCACTAAAGCTGAGCTGCCCCTACCCCTGCCCAGCCTTTGTTTTCAGCAGGAGGCTGAGCCTGAGCTCTCTCCTGGAGCATCTGCAGCGTGGCGTTGCCCAAGGGCGGCCGATGATGTTTGATGTTCTCAACAAGGCAAACCCACTCACCTTTCACCACCCCTGCCCACAGTCACTCAGCCACTCAGCCCAGGCTCCCCACGGTGTGGGATAACCCATCCCAGCCGGGGCTCACTTGCTTGGAATACGTGATGAGGATCAAGGGAAGCCGCCTTGGATCCTGCCCCAGCGAGGTACAGGCACAGCAATTAGTAAAATCAAGGTGTATTTCCTACATCATGCAGCTGGGGGGCATTTTGCAACTCATTTTGCGGGAGAAAAACTTGTTATTTAATTGCCTTTGCTGCTACTGCTGGATCGGATTCAAAATGAGTGGGAATATCAGGTCCTGCCAGATATATTCAATCATATTCCTGCTTTTTTTTCCCCTGACTGTGTTCGACGTGCCAGTAAAGCAGTGAAGCAGTTAAACAGGGACATGTGAATGCCAGCTATGCTGCCATCTCCCAGTTAACACCCCACCAGGATGAACGAGGAAAACCAAACTCTCCCTCGGTGCCTCTCGTCGTCCCCGTGGCGAGTTCAAGGGGAAGAGGATTCATGAGGGTTCGGCCAAATGCTGGAAGGAGGAGATTTCCTGTTCATGCTGCTAAACCAAGAATAACACCTTGTGCAGCCCCAAAATTGATAGATAATAATAAAAAAGACAGCTTGAATTTAGAATGATGGGTGAGGTGAGGTCAGATTTGGTGAGGGCAGTGGAGATGGGGCACAGTGGTGGCATCACACCATTCCTGTCCCCACCAGAGGGGATGGGGCACTTCCCACCACTGCATCCTCATACTCAAGTGGAACTGGGTGGAGAAGGGGAAAAAAGATCTGTCTAAATGAGTCCAATACTGATTATTAAGTTCCTAAGAGGCAATCTAATTTAGCTATATAAAATCATGAAAGGGAAAGAATTAATTGATACTAATGAGTTCTATGAGATAGCATCATAATTAATTCCTAAATAGAAAGAGGACATAGGCTGGAGCAAGGCGGGGGAATCAGACTGGCCTATATATCGTAATAGATTACAGAGGCTACTTGAAATGAGAAACAACCTGCCAAAGTCAGAGCGGGACTGAGTTAGGGAATCCTTTCCAATGCAAAGAAAAGTCTTTTCAGCAAGTCCTGGAAGCTGGGCAGCTCATGGACCATTTTGCCATACCCTTCCTGGCCCCTCCATGGCATTGGCGCCGGTGACGCCCTGGCCCAGCACAAACACAACCCACTCGTGTGGTTTCTAAGGCAACTACACGGAGTTGGTTTGGGTTTTCCCCCCTCAAATAACGTCGAGTAAATCAGTGGATAATCCCACGGTGACTTCACGGAGCGTTTCCAGCTCTGATGTTGCTGCTGCAACTTGGACAAAGAGTTGGGATGTGATACTTGGAATCGAGCTGCTCTTTCCTGCTCCTCTTCGGACCTGCTTAATCCTTTGGGGCATAAATCACAAGTGACCACTCATAAGGTGCAGGGCAGAAGGCTCTGATGAGTCACAGAATTATTAAATTATATAAGGAGAGGGAATTATTTCTGCAAATCCCATTAAGTCACATGTTGACTCCATGTCCACAACATAAGTCAGAGATCTCAGCAGTCTTTCTCCCAAAAACAAGCATTAGAAGTTGTGTTTGTTTTTAGGTTTTCCAGCTTAGGCTAAAGACAAATTCAGCTAGCAAAAATTAAATTTCAGTTACATTACTGCATGGTAGAGCCCAAAATATGTACATTTATGAATGCTGGTCATCTTCTTTAGAGGAGAAATTTTGAATTTTATAGTTGCGTTCACTGAGAGAAGAAAATTGCAAGAGAGCTGGAGAGGGACTTTGGACAAGGGCATGGAGTGACAATCTCTCCTGATAACCTTCCCCTACTATAAATAAATAAAATACAAAATGGAAATAATTGGATTTACAGTTGTCTTGTTTTGGATTTGCTTCCCAGTTTAGTGCTGCCACTGGTATTTCTTTCCCATCCAAACTCTTTTGGAGTGGTGAATGTACCAAACAGGCCACATGTTTCCAAAAATTATACCTCAAATTTGGTGGAGCCCCAAGGCTCCTGAAAAACAATTCGAACAAGGGAAATATTTGAAGAATATTGAGGAAGATGAGGAAAATGATGAAAATGAACAAAACAATGAAAAAAAAATGATGAAGATGCAGAAAATGATGAAAAAATAATGAAAATCAAGAAAATTAAAACCATGATGGAGAGTATTATGAAATACATTATGAGGATGAAGAAATGATGAAAAAATGACAATTAAGGAAATTAAAACAATGATGAAGAAAATGCTGAAAAAAATGATGAAGAAAATGATTAAAATTACAGAAATGAAAACAATGGTGAAGAAAATGAAATAAATGTTGAAGACAAAGAAAAAGGTGAAAAAAAGATCAAAACTTAGAAAATTAAAACAATTATGAAGAAAATGAAATAAACTATGAAGATAAAGAAAACAATGCAGGAAATGATGAAGGAAATTATGAAAGAATGATGAAAAATATATGAAAATGAACAAAATGATAGGAAAAAGATGAAAAAAATCAGGAAGACAAAGAAAATGATGAAATAAATGATGATGAAGAGGAAGAAAAGATGATGAGGAAGAAAAGCTTTCCCATTTCCCAAGCAGAGCCAACCCACCAGGATCCCGCTCGCAGGTGGAAAAGCCGCTCGGACGCAGGCACGGAATGAGCTGCTGATAAATCTAATCCTGAAGGATTGGAAATGAGGCAAAAGAAATTCTGATGAAAATTATGTACATGTACTTTGACAAGCTCATAAACACTGCAGCCATGATAAGTTTTCTTATTTTTTTTTTTTAAGACCCGCCACAACTGTATAAGCCCGAACTCTAATTTTTACAGCCCTGGGTTTGGAGATCTGTCATTGGGAGATATAATGGAAAGAATAATTGCTTGGTGGCTGCACAAACAGGAGATGTGTTGTCAGCCTGCAGTTTGGAGGCTACATCTGGCTTCGGAAATGATTGATGCTGTCTCTGTGTGTGATTCAGGAAACCATTTTTTCTTCTTCTTCTTTTTTTTTTTTTTCCCCCCCGCTAACACAACGACCATGCTGAACCTTCAATTAAATCAGTATTAAAGAAAAGTTTTTATTTATTCCTTCTGCATCCTCGTGGCCGAGGTGGGCACGTGATTCCAATCTGAAATTAAAAAGTCATGTCTGAATAACACAACAGCATTCTCATTTCCTAATACTCCGCTTTTTACTACTTTGCATTCAACTGTGAAAAGTCTTTTAAAACTCTGAACAGCAGTAAAACTTGAATGAATTTTTGACCCATTATTGCATAGCGGGTGCGCTTTCCAAGTTGGAGAGACTGCCAAGTTCTCCCCACCTAATATTTCCACTTTAATTGTGCCACTTGAGAAATTTACGTGCCTCAAAATATGGCATGAATCTTACGCTTATTGCAGTATCATTAGCAGCAACATTTAAGCAACATCTGTGTGCTATAGAACTAATTGAAGTAGCAGAAGTGGCAGCTGTAAATCCACAGGAAGATGGCAGTTTGCACCCAGCACTGCTGAGTTAGCGGGGAACTGTCAGCCTGTTCCTGCAATCTGCTCTCGAGGACTACGGAACAGGCACACAATGTCCAAAAAAATACAGCGAGGAGGCTAATGATCCTATTAACCACTTTGCTGCACCAATTTGGCTGTTTTTCCAGTTTCCTTGTTGAATTTCATTATATATTTCACCGTTCCAGTAAAAAAGTCCGGTTCGAGGCGTGTTCGCTTTTTCGCCGCTTCCTTAAGGCAGGGAAGCTCCTTCTCGTTCGAATCAACACACAAATCACCTTTTTTCCCCCTCTAAAATTCTGTCCATTTCTCTGTATATTTCTCCGCCTTTCCCGTTGTCTAATTTTCCCCCATCACACACGCCTGGGCGAAAAAGAATTTTCCCAACTGTTAATGCTGGTATTTAAAGCGATGACATTTTCCTCCCCGGGATGTAACATTTCCAATAATCAATAAAGCCGGGGGGGGAGAGTAGGGGAGGATAAAGTCTTTTTTAGGTGCGAGGGTTGAAGCACATCTTCATCGGAGCCGGGAGTGCCGCGCATGGCCGGCAGCGCGTCAGCCCGGGCGCCGATGGCACTAATTGGTGATTACTGGAGGAGGAAGGTGTTTAAAGCAGCATGTCCTGGTATTACCCACTAATCCAGGCACAGGGTTCAGAGAAGTTCGGAGCGGTGCCACTCTTTCCATCTCCGTTTGCTTCTTGGGTGGGGAAGAGCAAGTTTGGAAACGCGACAATCCTCCAATTAGCGCAAGGGGCGGAATTGAACGTGGAGCAGAAACGGTTGGGTGCGAAGGCAGTGGGTTTTTGGGAGGTTCCCTGTGGCACATCCCCCCACTGCCACCTCTGGCCATGAGGTGTTTGCCAACAGCCCAAGTTCATTAGAAGCTCAGCACGTCCGTGGGGCCTCCTTGTGACAGCGCGGGAGCCGCCGGTATTTGTTGTCTTAATGCAGAAGTACTCGGGGACTGAGCTGATAAGGCAGGAACTGCTGGGAATCTGCTGCACTACACGCTCAGGGTGGCGCGGGCCCGGCGATATTGAAAATCAATAGTCACGTGGTGGTTTAAAGGTTAGAGGTCTCCTGAATTAACTTTCTGGTACTAAATTACCAGATTTCGTTATTTATTTATTTACCTGTCTCCGCCTGTTTCTTTATTTGTTTCCCCATTTTGCGGTGGCCGGGGGGGATGCGCTGACTTTAAAGACTCACAGATCGCACACAGCCTGGAGTGAGGGAACAGCAAAACCTCCTGCGAACTGGTGTGACAATTTCAACGTGAAGTTTTCACTCATGAGCAAATTCCGATGGGATCAGAAGGCTCAGAGCAATGTCCAAAATGGCGATGGAGCCACGAGCATTAATAATGACCTCAAAATTAAAATATTACTTCATTCTTTTAACTCACACCTTTACAGTGCCCATACTTACATCACATGTAATGTTTAAATTAATCCATGTTTTTTTAACAACAGCATTTAGAAAATGTGAAGCAACGCTATTGTTTACAGTATTTTTTCATTAGGAATGAACAAATAATATTGACACAAATGAATTGAATGTTTAGAGTTGAAGCCTGTGAGGACTTACACATTGCTTTTCACCCATGAGCACACTGCGCTCCCAAGGGCTGCTCCAGCGGGTAGCTACTCACACCTGGAAGCACATTCACGACTGGTCCTTAGCTCCTCCGCTCGCAGGTACTGCAAAACCCATGTTATTTTTTATTTCACTGAATAGATTTGTTATTTAATTTATTCCAGTGTTTCCCTTCCCCTTGTTTTCATTCCCTTAGGTACGCTGGGAGCCGGAATGTCAATACCGTAGAATCACGGAATCATAGAATACCATGAGCTGGAAAGGACCCACAAGGATCCCCAAAGCCCAACTCCTCGAATATTTACACAGGGAATATTTGCAGCCTGGATTAGTCTTCCTCAGCAGGGCTAAGAGGGATCTGGGTCCCAGCAGCCCACTGGAGATGGGACTGTGGATTAGCAAACACCTCGTGGGACAACCTGGAGGGTTCAACCATCTTGGCATGAATCAGAATCCCAGACTGGTTTGGTTTGGAAGGACCTTAAAGCCCACCCAGTGCCACCCCTTGCCATGGGCAGGGACACCTTCCACCAGCCCAGGGTGCTCCAAGCCCCGTCCAGCCTGGTGGGGTGATGCAGCAGTGCCAGGGCTCTGCTGGGGCCCCCCAGGATCCCCCCACCCACCTTCCCATGGGAACACCCTGCTGGGCAGGGCTTTGGTCCCCTCTGTGCTGTGTGACCCCAGTGAGTGAAGTGAAGGAAGACATGAAGGGGCCACCAAGGCTTTGAAGCAGGTGATGTGGCAGGAAAAAACACTTGAAGGAATTTTAGACACAGAAAAAGCTTTTTCTTTCTGGGTCACAGACACTTCTCCCAAGACTTTTTTTCTAGAAATACTGGGTTGTGTTAAGATTTATTGATTGCTACAGCTTAAATCTAATTTTCTCTTATCACTGTGTGTCCGTATCCATGTACTCAGTCCCAGCTGGGAAGGGACACCCAGCAATGTCAACAGCAGGGCATGGCAGCTGGACCAGGGGCATGGACTGCAGGAATAAAGCCCAAAATAGGGGGAAAAGATCCAAGACAACCACTTAAGGTTCACTGAAGGTCTAAATGAAGCTCCCCTACAAACCCTTTGTGCCACATGTTGCAATACTTGCCAGACAAACATCAAGCCTCTTCTTTCTAAACTAAGTTATTTATTTTTAAATTTTAAATTTTCATGATATTATTACTTATAAAATATATTATGATCATATTATACACAACATATTAAATAATATAATAATTTCACAGCATTACAATATTCTACAATATATAATAAATATTATAAATTAAGATTTAAAATGAAAATTAATTTCAAAATTAAAATTAACCTTTTCAGCTCTGGTATTTCCAGACTCTTGCTCATAAGTGTGAGACCCATCCCTGCCATGGACACCACTAATTTCTGTGTATTTCCAGGTGCTTTCCACTTTCCACTCACACATTGAACACACGCTCCCAAAAAGTCAACACAAAGCACACGTTGCATTTTGATAAATACTCACACAGAAGGGTGAAGGCAGGATATATTTAATAAAATAAAAACCTGGTGCTAAGAGTCAGCTTGGGTGGTGTTTCAGGCAATTCTGAAGCCCAGACACAATTCTGCCCACGTGGAGAGCAGGACACAGGGACCCCCAAAGTCACCCCTCCATGGAATTATAACAGGGTACAAACCAGAAAAATCTTCCTCTGCTCATCTGAGTTCTCTGACCTTGTAACATTTGGATCAGACAGTGGGTATATTGTGGCTGCCCCAGCCCTGGAAGTGTCCAAGGCCAGGCTGGAGCCACCTGGGCTGGTGGGAGATGTCCCTGTTTGGAACAGGATGAGCTCTAAAGTCCCTTCCAACCTAAACCAGTCCACGATTCTGTGTCATATTACAGATAAAAATTTGTAGTGGACTTTTCTTCAGTTGCTGTATTGATATAAACCTATGGATTTCTGACATGTTACCCGGGCATGGAAGGAGCTGTTGCTAGTATTGGTCACACTTTAGTGCAAAAAAGGGCTAGAGTGTTAAAAACATAATTTGAAGGCATAGCATGAAGTACCATCTCCTAGTTTGCATGTACACAAAACAACCCTACAGAAACGTTCGGATTTATTTTTTATAACTGTCATTCTCCAGTAGCACACAAACCCCCTAATGTTTATTTCTACCAGCAATCTTATTAATTCCCATACTACTTCTGGACCATGCTTGCACCACAGAAATAATTTTAATTGAACATTTATTAAAATAAATGCTTTGTCAGGATATACCCACTCCATCTGGCTGCACTGGACAGGCATTATTTCCTGGATGTGTCTGCTTTATACAACGTCTTCTCCCACAGCTCTCGCTGACTACCAGAGCTGATGATTAGATTGGGGTGGGTTTTGCTCAGCAGTGTTTTCTGCCACAGCCTTGTCTCGTGGACATTAACTCACATCCATGCTCTCCACAGGACTCTTCCTCTTCTGCTGCACACAACAGGGTTTATTTGGGATCAACATCCACAGCCCACCAGTCTGACAAAAGGCAGAGATCTGCTATAAATAACCTGCCCTGCCAGCCTGGATGGGCTGGATTTTTTTTATTTTTTATTTATTTTTTTATTTTTTTGGTGGTGTATGTGCAAGCTCAGTTCCAGAGATAAGATTTTTGATAAGAAATAAAATATGAATTGGGCTCCTAGCATTACGTTTCTGCCCTTGAAAATAAATGCAGCCAAGCTTTCCCCTCCCTCCCTCCCTCTCTCCCCAGCACAGTCACCTGCTGGCAAACAGATCCGGGGTGCTAAAAAGCCCTTTTTTAGCTCACTTAGCAGCCAACCATTCTTTTTATTGCTGGCACCAGGACCAAACAGCAAACAATTCGCAGAAGGGCAGCACTGCGCAGTTAATCCTCCATTCACCGGCGTATCAAAGCACTTTTGTGCTACTTTTGCTGTGCTTCATCCTCATGAAAGCCCCGGTTCTTACAGTGTATCTCCTTCGACCCAAACCCGGCGTGGAGTGCTCGGGACTCCTCTGGCCAGGGAGGGGGAGATTTAAGGCTCTTCCTTCGCACAAATAAGGGAAGTGGTGTTTTCTGAAACTTCAGAAGGCAAATTAATATTCATTAAACTGGCTGGCTTTAATTTATTTCTCATCCAAAGCCTGTGTGGTCTCTGTAAGAGAAATTGCCAGTGCTGTATCACCCCCAAATCTGAAATTTCTTCTCTGGGCTCCAGTCATTTTCCACTCTTTCTTTGGCAGCCTTGAGCACCTGCTTCATCAGCATTCTTTGGGGAGGTTCTTACATTTTTAGCATTTCTGTTCTGGGATTCTGGGATCCTGTACAAGGTAGATGGATCACCCAGCATTTTGTATTTCCAGCAGCGCTGGGATTGGTGGGCATTGGACAAGCTGGGACTTCCCTGTTCCCAACAATGGAATAGGAATGGGATATCTCAACAACTTCCAGAGGTGTCTCTCATCAAGAACTGAAGTACCTGTGGCCTGCATTCTGATGTTCAACGCTGGTCCACCATGGGGAATTGAGCCACCAGATCCTCTGAACTTGGAGCAAGACCAAAGTGTCACCTCTGAGCAGCCTGACACTCCAGGTTCCCAGATATCCTACCAGCTGCTCCCCGAGTGTTTTGGTTGTACGGAGTTTTTCAAAGCATTAGAGCTGCAATATTTCTATGAAAAATTTAATTTGAAAGTGCTGGAATAATCTTGATGTAACAGGATGTCTGCCTTCCTGGATGGCACATGGAGTTGAACCAACAGTGGATGTATTTGGTTTATTGTCGGACAGGGAAGGGAAGGCTGTGACTCACACACCGTCAGAACACGCTGTATTTTAACTTCTTCTGAAAGCCTTTCTGCAAAATACTGTTGGAGTCACTCCCTGTCCAACGAGGTGATGAATTCACTATGGAAACTGGGCATTAATTACTCTTCTGACCGTGACACCGATAATAAAGCTCATTTTTTCTTAAAGAAGTGTAAATAAACATGACTTTATATAATTTTCCATAAAAACTGGTTGATATATTTGCTTGTTATCAAGTTACAGAATGAATTCTGAGTGAAGATGCCCAGGCTGAGATCCAGGTGGGGACGGTTTTTGAGTTGGAGGATGTTCAGATCCGTGACTGGGGTTCAGGATCCTTGTCCTACAGAGTTGAACAAGGGGATCCATAGCCCGACCCAACCATGTCCTGATGTGTCCCAGCTCTGTGGGGTCACATCAGCTGGATGGACCTTCTTCTGAACGGTGCCCCCACGGCATACAAAGAACCCACCTCGAATTTCGCTGCCCTGCTCATCAGTGGCAGCAGATTGGTGGAGATCAGGGACCTCTAAGGCACAGGCAGGGAACTCACTGCCAGATGTTTTGGCTCCAGCACCAAAGGGCAAAGCCAGAAACCAGTTTGGTGAGACCTGCACAGGTTTTCCCAAACTAAAAGGGTTTTATGGTCGATGGTGCAATGCAAAAGTGAAGTTGGCAAAAATTATACACAGTTTCAGTCTGTGCGTTGGGAAGCACCTCAAATCACAAAATCTGCTGGCTTATTTTGTGAACAGAAAAGGCCTCCTGCTTAAAAGGCTAGACAGAAATTTAAAAGGCGGCTCGCAATGAAAGTCAAGTTGAGAAAAAGAGAAAAAGAATCCGAGAGACATCCCTGAGGAGAGGAGAGAGCACAGCAACGTGGCCATCAGGTACTCATGTGTCAAGAACAGATGATCTGCCCATCATAATTAAAGAGAGAGACTTAAAAAACCCTCAAGGAAGCAGGAGGTGCCAGGAAAACTTCAGTGGAGCGGGAGCTGTTGGCTCAGAGAAGGGGAGGGGAGGAGGAGAGGAGGGAGTGCGAGGCAGTTCCCAGCAGGGACAGCCACCCTGAGCTGACACAACTTCCCGGGCCCTGTGATTAATCACAGACACACAAAGCAGCGGCTGCGACCAGGAGCCATCCTCCTAATGCATGTCACAAACTTCATAATTCCTCTCGGAACGAGACAACAGCAAGTTAAATTCCTGGATCACTGTCACTGTGTCACTTACAGAAGAAGTTGCACCGGGGAACAGTTGGCTACTGGAGTAATTTGAATGGAAATGTCAGTTTTCACAACCTGTGATTTGAGGTGAGTGCCCTGCTATTATCCAGCAGCTCTGTCAGGCAGCCGGGGCTGAGTGCTCCCTGCCACCTCCCCTCACATCCCCGAGCCTGCTCCATCCTCCTGCAGCCCAGCGCTGCCAGAAAAGTCACATTTCCTTCTCTGCAACACCCTTTGTGATCCCAGCAAAGAACAGCTCACATGGATGAACATTCACCGTGTCTTCCCACATCCTGGCCTGATTTTAATCCTGATTTTTCGTTCTGGCAGAGGTCTGTTCTTCCCAACCATCCTGGAAGAGCGAGCAGTTTCTGAATAAATCGATTAATGGAGACTCGCACTGACCTCTGGGCAGGTTTTGCCTGAGTAAGGGCTTCAGAATATGGTCAATATGTCTTGCTGCTAAATACTTGCAGGAGTTGCCCTGGGAGGTTGTAGACACCTCACATACCTCTGTGACAGGTTCAGTCGATTCCCTGCGCTCCGTGGGGAAAAAATACTCACAGTGCAGAAGTACCTGCCCTTCAGCACCACCTTTATGTATGTTATATATACATTTATTCAGATGTCATGGGGTTTCACAGGCAGCACATCCACTGCACCACTTGGGCACTGCTTTGTCTCCACTGACTCAGGAGGAAATGGACTTAAATCAGTGCAGCTACCCAGAAGGAGCTCTCAAAAGTTTAATTGGATCAGTTAAACATCAGTTTATAAGGGCTTAGAAGGATCCAAACACAGTATTCCATTCCCACCATAAGTAAATTGCAGCCTTTGTGAAACCAGCATAAATGCTGAGAACCGCTGGATGGTTTGGGTTGGAAGGGACCTCCAAGATCACCTCATTCCGCCCTCTGCCATGGGCAGGGACACCTTCCACCAGCCCAGGTTGCTCCAAGCCCCGTCCAACCTGGCCTTGGACACTGCCAGGGATCCAGGGGCAGCCACAGCTTCTCTGCCCACCCTGTGCCAGGGCCTGCTCACCCTCCCAGCCAGCAATTCCTTCCCAAAATCCCATCCACCCCTGTCCTCTGGCAGAGGGAAGCCATTCCCTTGTGTCCTGTCCCTCCATCCCTTGTCCAAAGTATCTCTGCAGCTGCAAACCTGACTTAAAACTGGAGAAAATAAGATCAGGAGACACTGGCTGTGAGAAGTCCAACTTGCAGATGGATGGAGAGAAGAAGGGGAGGTGGGAGCTGAAGGGCATCACAGCCAGCCCTTCCCAGCCAGCCTGCAGGGCACCCAGCCCTCAGCCAGCCTGCTCAGGGAGGATTGCACAGGCAGGTCCCACACAGGTAACACAATCCTACATCTGCAGTTCTTAAAAGAGGAGAAATAATTGCCCTGAGAGATCCTCTCCTGCCTCTGGATGAGGTCGCTGAGCTGTGGCTGGCCCAGCGCCGCTGCTGGGGAGCCGCAATGGGGTGAGTGCCTCCTGTGGGTTTCTCCTGGCTGGCTGGCTGAGCAGGATGCTCTGTTTTATGAAAAATAAACAGCCTCATTGCTCAAAAGGGGAGATGTGACGGGGATATTTGGGCTTTGCCATCCTGCATAGGCAGGGCACGATGAAGAGCCTGTTTATACGTTGCCCATGGTGAACATTGGGGTATCTGCAGGCAAATGCGAGGCACAATTACCACTGTTATTTTTACTTTGAAAGGAGTGGTTTCCTGAGTCAGTAAATCTAGGGTTTTTTTCTTTCATGCCAAACACAAATACGGCAGGAGAAATCAGCTTCTCTAACACACGAAGCGAAAAAAATGGAAAACACGGCAAATTTAGATTTTTTTGCCTGCAGGACAATTGACAAACCAAGACGCTTTCCTGGCTTCAAAACAGCTCCTCAGATCACAGGTGGTTGGATTTTGAAGGGTGCAAAGCAAAGCTGTCTCTTTTCCCAGTCTCCTTCGCAGGCATCCCTGTTCCATCACAGCCACGCAGCTTTTATGTGTGCCCGGGCAGGGGAGCCTGGATCCTGCTGCAACACTCTGTTGGACTATAAACCAATGATATTTGCTTTACCTGTGCACTATCTTCCATGGAACAAAACAACATTTACATCTGGGATCAATTTCCTTGAAATTAAAGTGCAGCTGCTATATCTCTTCTGCATCAAAAGTGTGGTGTTAAGGCTATAACACACAGACAGTTACACATTACTCGGCATTGTAATATTTAGATTTGTGTCATTTTCCATCTGAGGTAAAAAGCATCTTTAAATAAATGAGTGATCTTAGACTACATATTTTATGGGCTGTGTACTCGGTGAGATATATCTACATTTGCAGTGTGCATGTTCTCAGCTCCAATTGCCAACTATGTGTTTAGGCCTTGAATTTTAATGCCTTGACAAAAATGTGGTGTAGCAATAATTGGGACTGTGAGCTCAGAAAAGCTGGGCTGTGTTTGTATAAGAGGGCTGGATGAGTTTTGGGGTGTTCTCAGGTGAAAGGTGAGCTTTGCCACTTGGTTACTGCAGGTCCTTCCCCCTCCTTAGAAGGCTCTGGGGGGATCAAATTGTGACCTTCCAGTACCTGAACAGAGCCTGCAAGAGAGATGGGGAGAGGCTATTTACAAGGGCCTGGAGGATGAGAGGGCTGCAAACTGACAGAGGGCAGGGTTAGATGGGATATTGGGAAGGAAATTTGGAACTGGAACCTTAAAGTCCATCCAGTGCCACCCCCTGCCATGGGCAGGGACACCTCCCACCAGCCCAGCTTGCTCCAAGCCCCGTCCAACCTGCCCTTGGACACTGCCAGGGATCCAGGGGCAGCCACAGCTTCTCTGTCCACCCTGTGCCAGGGCCTGCCCACCCTCCCAGCCAGCAATTCCTTCCCAGTGTCTCATTTCTGCATCTCAAAGCATCACCTGGGAGAAGACAATGGGTTTGGGTTTGGCTCTGTACCAGGTTGCCATGGACAGGACCTCTCTCACCCGGTCTGTGCAGTTTTTCTCGTTGCCATCAGAAGTTGCCATCAGGTCCCAAGGCTCCACCTCCAGCTGTGTCCTGCTGTGCTGCTGCTGCCTTGGACCTCCTGTGACAGGTATGGCACTGGCACAGGGCCCACCAGGATGTTCTCCACTGGGATGGAGCCTGGGGTGAACACACAGATAAGACATGTCCTATTGCTCTCACATGTTATTTACCCACACAAAGAGGTCCACATTTGTTGGCATTAAATGGCAAAAGGCAGCCAGCAATACACACCTTGGAGCAACCTGGTGAAGTGGAAGGTGTCCCTGCCCAGGGCATGGGGCTGCAACAGGATGAGCTTCCAACCCAAAGCATTCCATAGTTCTGTAATTCTATGAACTCCAACACACCCTTTCCTTATGTCTGGGGATAACTTGGCTCTGATTTTCCAGTCAGTTTTACCCAACACTGCTCCCTCAGAGCTCTGTATTTTAGTTCCTCCTCAGATCACCAAATTCAAGCCTGATATTCTCACATTGTTTCACTGCCAATGGCAAGAAACAATTCCAAAGCCCAAGAAAACACTGTCCAGGGTAGCAGCTCCTGAGCAGGGCAGTTTAGTGGAATCAAGCTCAGTGGTTATGTAGGTCATTCCAAACACAGAATATTCTACCTGAGAGCACAGTGCATTGGTTGAAACAAAAAATGAAGTGCAGCATTTCCAAGCTACCATTTCCTCCTGGCAGCTGCAATATTTTGTGTTTCAGTGAAGATGAATCAGGTTTTGTGTTTTTTTTTGTAGCAGTCACAGACAGGCTGCAGCCTCTGCTGTGCACTGCTCAACCCCAGCAGATGAGAGGCTGTAGGATCTCTGCATCTTCTGCTCCAGCTTTGGCAAAAAAGGACTTTTCCAGAGCAATCCCGCAGTGGTTGACATGACATAAAGCTGTGAAAGACAGGATGCTGCTCATCTGAAAGAACCAGACTATGTACCTGGACTTTATCCGCTGCCTGGAGAAGAGAGACAACCAATTAGTCCAACACAGCTTCTTTGCCATACCCAGGTTGGAAAACAGATTGAAGGGGTCAAAAACATTCAGAAGGCTCCACATGATCTGACATTTGCCTTGTCACAATTTTCCTGACAACCAGAAGGTTGGAGACAGTTTGCTGGTCATCAGGAGCGGCGGAACAGGGAGACTGATTGCTGAGCTGGGGATGAGGAGCCGCTCAATTAACAGCCTGCTCCTCCTCGAACCAGCCACTTCTTCAGCAACCCAGGGTGGGTTTAGGCTGCTCGTTTCAGAGGACAAAGGGGCTGCAAACAGCTGCCGGGGGGTACAAACACGCCTGCAGTCTGCAGCCCCCGATATCTCCTCTGTGGCTGCAGAGGTGATCTCCAAGTCAGGCGCCGCACGGAGGTTCAAACCTCATTTCAGTCCCATCCTCTTTTGCACTTGATTGTATTTGCACAATAACCTGCTGCCAAATGCAGTTGCAGCGACTTCCATGACCAATATATCCATTCCATTTCAATTTCTGCTTTTACTTCCCAGGTTGACTTTGGCCACATTAAATACCACTTTGTGCAGAATTAATTCTTTGTATGGGAAGTTTCTCAGCCACATGGGAGTGGACATTCACCTCATATTTATGTAGATGATATGGATACGGATTTATCTATCTGCCTATTTTACAGATAAAAATCAGGATAGCTTTTTATTTCCCCAGTATTCTGTGTTATTCCATCCCTACTGCCACCCATCCATCACAGTCCCTGGGAGGGGCTGGGGTTCATCCTCACTCACCCACCCTATCACCAGGATCAGACAGAAAGCAAAAAGGACAACAGTCCCATGAACAGGAATTTTCTTTCCGGTCAAAACCAGGATATTTTGACAGGCAGAGCTTAAGAGTCTTTTTACTAACCCACTTCCTACTGATCCTGCTCCAAACTGGGGGAATGGTTCTCCCAAAGTGGTTGCACCTCTGCTTCCCCAGTGGTGGATTGAGGTGTTTGGGATGGTGCTATTTGGATAAAGGTTTGAAAATGCCCACCCTAATCCAAATAAACCCTCCCAGAGGTGGAAATCCAGTGCTGGTCAGAGGTTTGTCAGCTTTTAACAAAGAGGGGTCCCACCACAGTTGGTCTTCTCCTTCCAAATTAATTTATACTTTATATATTATTCCATATGTACACACTGCATATTATTATATATTTATACATTATATATTATACAACTAATTTTTATTACAGTTTCAAAAAGCCTTTCAAAGGTCCGTAAAACCGTCAGCACCTCTGCCCGAGGGTCTGCATTGACGCCAACTTTCCGCAGGTTCTAGATAAAATAAAAGGCATTTTCTCTCTCTCCTCAGCACGGCCCTGACCCCGCCGAGCCCTCTGGCTGCACGAGGTGGCTCTGCTGGTGTCCCCTTGGCTGCTGGGGCGAGGGTGGGACATGATCTCCACCGTGTCCCTGCGAATTACGGCGCTGGCCTGTGGGGTCACCCCTGCTCTGCTCCTGCTCCCTCGTTCTGCTGCGGGGACCCGAGGGGGGACCTGGGGACACAGCTGAGGCCGAGGGGACAGGGGTGGGCACAGCAGCTGCTTTGCAGCCGTCCCAGCTGATTACCGAGGCACGGTCCACGCTCCAGCCGGGAACGCCAAGTTGGCTCCCGCGCCGCTCCGAGCCCGCCGGTAAATGATGGCTCGGCGCAGCAGCTCACGCTGCAGGGTCCCACTAATTCCTACAAACCTCCGGCTCCACCGAGGGCTCTGCCCACACAATCCCAGGCCTCCTGCACTTTGGGGGAGGTGCTGCCCTGGGGCTCTCGGGAGACGATGATCTAAAACTAAAAATTAAAATGGTTTTGTGATCAAGTTGTGCTCCGGAGTGTTTTGTTCAGGCAGGGCCAAGATTTCTTGCCGGGCACTGTGAGGAAACCATTTCCTTGCACCAGTTATTCTGTTATTTAACCACTGAAAGACTTCTGTGTGCCCACTGCCCCAAAATTCAACCTACATTTACCATGCACATGGTAGTTCCAAAAACACGTAAAATGGGTTGGACTCATAAAAGCAGAAATAAGGACCATGTTTGAGGCTCACACTTTTAGAAATTGTGGGCCATAATCAACACTGAACCTCCTAGGAAGGGTCAGCCATGAGAATGAAGTTGTGGAAGCATAGAGTCGTGGTTTGGGTTGGGAGGGACCTCAAAGATCACCCAGTGCCTATGGCAGGGACACTTTCCACCAGCCCAGGTTGCTCCAAGCCCTGTCCAACATGCCCTTGGACACTTCCACGGATCCAGGGGCAGCCACAGCTTCTCTGGGCAATCAACCAAACCACCAATTCTCCAAGATGTCCCACTGTGCACCAATGGAAGTACAAAGGGCTTTCCTTCTGCTTGCCAGAGTTTCAAAGGTTTAAGTCAAGCATGGATCAAAACCCACTTGGGATTCCCCTGTCCTGGTGTCCTGCCCTTGTGCTCCAGGCTTGGATCAGAGAGGGGCTGGGAGGGCTCGGTGGAGCCACACGGGCGAGTTCGGAGCCAAATTCCGTATCGACTCTGATGTCCTACTTTGAACCGAGAGAGAAGGCTCTGTGTGGAATTAGGTCATCTCAACGCTCATCGGAAATGAAAATTACCTCATCGCGTGGTTGCTCATCCTCAGATGGAAGGGTTGCAGCTGTTTTTCTCGGCCTTTCTGTGCTCGGGGTCACGCTGAGGGTTATTTTAATGAAACACCACCTCCCTCAGCCCATCTGACCTCGGTTGGTGCCTACCTTGGGTGGAGCCCCACCCCGGCACTGGCAGAGCCCCCTGCTCTGGGCTTGACCCTCACCTTCCTCACTTGCGCCCACGCCAACTTGGAGAGCAAGAGCTCCTCTCTGAACCCCACTGCTGCAATTTGCAGCAATAATTTCAGCCAAATAAGAGCAATTCCACCTCAAATAACACACCCAGCAGCGGATGGCTCCATGTGCTGCCCCAGCACCCTACAGCACCCGTGGACAGCACGGAGGGGATGGACCAGCACCCGCCTCCCTGCAGGTTGGATGGGGATTGATCCAGGAGAGGAGCCCAGGAGGAGCCCCTCACGCTCCTCACAGCCCTCGTGAGTACATCCGCCAGGAATACTCACAGCAACAAATAAAAAGCCCTGTTTAAAATAACTAAATAAGGCACTTAAAGAGGTTTTAAAAATTGATAACTCCACGCACCGTACGGGATCAATCTCAATTACTGCCCAGGTGGAATTTTTTTTTTATTTTTTTTTTTTTTTGTCTTCTGGCTTTTTTCAGCGCAAAAAACCCCCTCCCCCAGCCAAGCCAGCCATTAATGAGAAACGTTAAGGGCTTGTTAACAATGTCCTTTCATCAGCCCGAGGTGCTGCCAACATCCCGCGCTCACGTCAATTTTCACCTTGCGGCGCAGCTACCGCGTCTGGCGGCGCCGGATGCAGGTGATGGAGCGCAGAGCCCCGGCTCCGGGCAGGCTGGGGACCCCCTCGCGCCCCCGGCCCCACTGGGGGCTGCCACCCCCCATTCCCTCACACGGGACAGGGGCTGGGGTGGATCAGGATGGATCCTGCAGTGCTGCCAGTCACCAAGGAGCCAACGCTGGTGGCTTCTCCCCTCGCCCTCCGGTCTGCAGCGGTGGGGTCAAGGTCCTCGGTCACCGCAGAGTCATCATTTGGGGAGGGAAAAGGGGGTTTTGGAGAGTGGGAAAAAGGAGCAGAGGATCTGCCGCTCGCTAAAAACGAAGCGCGACAAAAACAGCGGTGGGGAAAGGCAATCACCTGGAAAAGGCAGGCTGGGGGACAAGGACCAAGGGGTCCAAGGGTGTTGTAGGACAGACCTCCCGGGGAAAAAAAATGAGAAAGAGAGGGGGAAAAAAAGGAAAAGGAGAAAAAAAAAGGAAAAATAGAAAAAAAGAGGAAATATAAAAATTAGGAAAAAAGGAAAAAAAATGAAAAATAGGAGGAATGTTCCTTTTCCAAGGCACAAACTGCGTGTGTGTATTTGCTCCTTACACCCTCCACATGTTATTTGAAACCCAAATAGCAGGCAGGCCTTTGACAAGCTGCGCTTGCACATCAGCACAGCCGAAATCTCCTCTCTAATGGCCAGCGAGGGGCTGTCAGGAATATTTTCCATTGTTTTTAGAGGCGGCGCAGTCGCTGGGAGCGAAGGGCACAGCCCCTCACACGCAGCCCTCTGGACCACAGTGCTCCTCAATTTCTCCAAGAATATAAAAGCAATTACAATTAAATCTGTAAACGCAATTCTTTGAGGATTTTTACATTCCTGTAAGATTCTTGTTGGGAAATTATTCTTGAAATAGTCCATAAATCTTACAGGATTCCCCTCGGAATACTATGCTGTAAGTTTTTAAGGAATTTTCTATAGGTTTACTGTTTTATTGCATTTTCTTTAAGGAAGCAGGTCTGCACCCACACCTTCCCCAACAACCATTCTGATACCAAGTCTCTGAGCTGGGTGCAACACACACCACAAATAATACAAATTTAAAATAGTGGGAAAAATGATTAAAAGCAACAATCTGTGATTTTTCTGGTAGAGATAATAATCATGGAATGCTCTGGGTTGGAAGGGACCTTAAAGATCATCATAATATTGATAATAATGACAACAACAATCACAATAATACTGTGATGTTAAGAGAAGCAATAGTTTAAAATTACCATTCCTTGTCTATAACTTAATATAATTTGGAACTGATACAGCAAATATCAAGTTCCACTTAAAAATGTTCCTGATGCCTGCTTAGAAAAATTAGATGGAAATTTAAGGGCCAGCTTTTTCTTTCCCTGATCAGATGACTAATTCCCCTAATTCCAAAGAGAAGGAAATTCGGGCACGTATCTAAAAATGTCCCCAGCACTCCAATGAATCGGTTTTCTGTTTAAGATGCTTCCAGTCTGAGCTCATTACGCCGCAAACTCGGCGTGCATGGAAGTGATCTGTAACAATCCTGGAGCCTGGGGCCCTTTTCCATTTGGGATTGATACATGGGATGGAATCAGCATTTTTCATCCCGGCATCAAACAGTACAACCAGTGTGGCTGCAATTCTGCTGCAAATCCGATGCAGGAAATACAACAGAGTCCTTCACAAATATTCCTATTTGCCTTAGAGTGGCTGCAGAGCCTGTTTGGATGGAAAAAAAAGGGGGAGGGGGGAAAATGACCCACTGCAAAATTCAGTTTCTTCCCTGGTCAAGGGCATCTATTTCATTATAAGCGCAGTTCTGCCAAAACAAATATTATTTTCGAATCTTTCATTATCCCAGGCTCTGGAAGGGCTGGAGCAGCGTGTGCTGGTCCGGGATGCTGCGGGCCTGGGCACTCAGTGGGGCAGGGAACCCAACTCCCAGGAAGAAGCACAGCAGTGGCTCCTGCCAATGGGGAGGGAGTGGGTTTGTCACACACCCAGATCCGGGGGGCTGTTGATGTGTTTTCTTCAGCTCTGTGTCCATACACAGCCTTGACCCCCACCCCGGGGGCTGAGGATGGGGAGGGACCCCTGGGCACCCATGGGGGTAGAGAGTGACCCAACCCCAACCCCAACCTCTGCACTTCCTTGGTATTATTTTATTTTATTTTATTTTATTTTATTTTATTTTATTTTATTTTATTTTATTTTATTTTATTTTATTTTATTTTGTTTTATTTTGTTTTGTTTTGTTTTATCTATGTATATATACTGACATACATGCATACACATATATGTATCCAGACATGCATGTATACACATACACACATATATATTTATACACACACACACACGTGTACATATATATGTATATGTTTATACACACATACAAACATACATATACACACATATTCATATGTACACACATCTATAAATGTATATATATGTGTATACATAAGTATACATACAGATAAATATGTATACATACATATTTATACATACACACATATACATATAAATGTATATATATGTATAGATACATAATGTACACACACATGCACATAGATTTATATCTACACACACATACATATATAAATGTGTGTGTATATATGTATATATGTATATGCACATACATATATCTACACACACACATATATGTACACACACACATATATAAATGTGTGTGTATATATGTATATGTGCATACATACATGTATACACATACATATAGATTTATATGTACACACACATATAAATGTGTGCACACATATATATGTATATATGTATATATACATACCGACATACATGTACACACACACANATGTATATATACATACCGACATCATACATGTACACACACACACACACACACGTATTTGTACGTTCACGCACACACATATAAACGTGTGTCTGTTTATCCGTGTGCGTAGGTGTCCCATGTTCACACCGCCGTGTGCCCCGGGCTCGGTCCCGGCTGTCCCCGGGATGTCGCGCCGGGCTCGCAGCGCCCCAGCCCAGCCCAGCCCAGCCCAGCCCAGCCCGGGGGATGCGGGACCGGCCGCGCCCCCAGCCCTGCGCCGGGGCGCCCTCTGTGGGTCAGCGCGGGAACTGCGCCGGACCGACCCACTGACCCTGGCCGTGTCCATCCCCGACCGGCCCGACCCACTGACCCTGTCCCTGTCCATCCCCGACCGGCCCGACCCACCGACCTTGGGTGTGCCCATCCCTGCCTGTCCCTGCCCATCCCTGCCTGTCCCTGCCCATCCCGGATTGTCCCTGCCCATCCCCGACTGTCCCTGTCCATGCCTACCCATCCACGACCACGCCTGACCCTGTTCATCCCGGACTGTCCCTGTCCATGTCCCTCCCCGACTGTCCCTGTCCATCCTGGACTGGCCCTGTCCATTATGGACTGTCCCTGACTGTCCTTGTCCGTCCCGACTGTCCCTGTACCAGTTCATCCCAGACTGACCCTGTCCCTGTCCATCTCCAACCACCCCTGACTGTCCCTGTCCCTCCTGGACTGTCCCTGTCCCTGTCCATCCCCAACCACCCCTGACTGTCCCCGCCCATCCCTGCCCGTCCCTGTCCTGTCCATCCTTGCCCAGCTCAGTCCTGTCCATCTCTGCCCCTCCAACTGTGCCAGTCCCTGTCCATCCCTGCCTGTCCCTGTTCTTGCCTGTCCCTCTCCTCCTGTCCCTGTCTATCCCTGCCTGTCCCTGTTCTTGCCTGTCCCTCTCCTCCTGTCCCTGTCCATCCCTGCCTGTCCCTGTTCATGCCCTGTCCCTCTCCTCCTGTCCCTGTCCATCCCTGCCTGTCCCTGTTCTTGCCCTGTCCCTCTCCTCCTGTCCCTCTCCTGTCCCTGTCCATCCTTGCCCATCCCAGCCCACCCTGCTGCCTCCGCCACCCAAACCTCTGTCCAAGAACAGGATTTTACTCCCAAAGTTGGGTGTTTTGCTGGGAAAGGCGTTCCCTGCCCCAAACCCAGCACTCCCTGCTCCCATCCCCGTGAAAACAAAGTCACATCCCCTAAAAAAGCAAAAATACCCCAAAAAAACCACCGAGGGATGCAAATGTGGGAAAGGTGAAAGTTGACATTTGCTGCCTACTGCTTTTGGAGGCAGCATGTATTAGAGATATAAAAAAATAATAAAATACACCCAAACTGTACATATTATAAGGCCATATTTTTATCTCAGGGTTCTGGTGACATGTACAAACCACTTGAGCTTTGCTTCCATGGTTTATATTGCCACGAGAAACCCTTGATAAAAATACAGCTTTATATTGTACAGTGGGGTATAGTTTATTTTCCCCATATATCACCCCCTGTGTTTTATTTATAAACAGACCCAAAGACACTTGCACATGCAAAGCAGTTTTTTTATTGAAGTAATTCCAAGGTATCAATAATCCTGGATTAACTAACGCATCGCCACACAATAATTTTTTGGGGGTAGCAATGGGCCTTCTAAAGAGACATCTATGAAAATATGATAAAACACATAAAAAAATCAGTATTTCCATGTTACAATTTACGATTCCCATACTGGAAATTTCAGCTTCTGGTGGCTTGCACTCACAGAGAACCCTGCTAAAACCACCTCAAAATTTCGCTTTAATGTCTCTTGAATCCTTCCTACGGAGAGGCGACAGGAAATAAAGCTCTGGATAACAGAGAAACGTGGAAACCTGAAGGAAAACATCAAACTCTAAAGGAATGTGTTGCTGCTAAGGATGCAACAACGAAGAGCTTTTCAATATATTGCCTCATCTGGCTAATCAAGCTGCTTATCCAAAATACCCAATTCTTCAGTAGCATCTCTTCTGCTGCTTCACGCAAAAAAAAATGTATTCCCATCTCACAATCCGAAAAGAAAAGGCAGGACCAAGGAATTCAATAGCTGCCTGTTTTTGAATAGATCTCACTGTGCTCTGCTAACTCCTGTTTAGGTAAAACACCATTTTATGCCCCAAACTGGGGAGGGGGGGCTGGGCAGGAGCTGGCAGGGCCCTCCGCGAGCCAGACGCTTCCTTAGGGGGAAGCCTGAACCTCACATTTGCCACGTCCCTCCCACTCCCTTATCCCTGCTTTAATGGACATTAAAAATAGAACAAAACAGGACTGGAGATGGGAACAAAATCCGTGCACAACAGGCCTGGATCGCTGTAGTCATTCTGCTGTAAAATGTAAAAACAAGAAAGGGCAGCCGAGCTGCCTCCCCCAGGACACAGCCCGCTTTTTTAATACAGTGGTGCCACCGCACATTTCACTTTGGATGTTGCATTATATTTATATGTCACTCAAATATTTACCATTTTTCTGGATTCTGCCGGGCGCTCTGAGAGCTCGTTACGAGCCAGGGCTCCGTGGCTGTGTGTCTTGGCTGCTCAGCGGCCGCATCACTCCGGCACCTTCTCCTTCTGGAGCCTCTCGTGTGCCAGCAGCCACTCCTTCAGCACCTGTCCCGCGCCGTAGTTGCCGCTGTCCCCGCTGCTGCGGATCACCCTGTGGCACGGGATGATGATGGGGAGCTGCAAAACACACGGCAACAAACCAGGGAGTCAAGGGGGAGGCGCCCACCACAACGGGACGCGGCACCCGGTGGGGATCCATCACAGGCTGGGCTCAATGGTCCTGGAGGTCCTGTGATCCCACCACTGCATAAATCCAGCACTGAGCCAGGAGCTGTGTGGCACCGGGTGACAAACTGGTGGGGTCCTGGCCATGCCCAAGGGGGACAGAGCAACCACAACAGTGAAGTCGTGCTGCTGGTGGAGCACCAGTGGAGCCCACCGCTGCCTCTGGAGACCAACCCAGTTCTCGGGGAAAAAACAAGCATAGACAGGAATGTTAACCCATAAAAATGATGTAAAGTCTTCAAAAGGGTAAACCTGAGATATTAAATCCCATATATAAAAGCTTCCCTGCTGCAGCAGGTTCTCCTGCCCCGTGCCACCCCCTCCCAGCCGAGCCCTCAGTGCCCAGGGAGGGGGCGAAGCCTCGAGCCCCAAAATGTGCACGAGGAGAACAAGGAGAAACAGGACAACTACTCATCACCATCACCACGGCCTTAAGCTGAAGCAGGTTTGACTCAGATGGGATAATGGGAAGGAATTCCTGGCTGGGAGGGTGGGCAGACCCTGGCACAGGTTCCCAGATCTCTGGGAGTGTCCAAAGCCAGGTTGGATGAACTTGGAGCAACCTGGGCTGGTGGAAGGTGTCTCTGCCCATGGCAGGGGGCAGCACTGGGTGAGCTTTAAGGTCTCTTCCAACCCAAACCATTCCAGGATTCCATGATCATCCCAGGATCAGTAGAGGATGTATTTATGGGAAAAAGCAGACACTAAGAAGTGGTCCCTGTGCTCCGGTTCCTCCTCTTGCTGTAGCACCTCCATGTGCACCACAGAGAAGTTCCCTCCAAGACCAAGGCACTATTTATTATTCAGCAGCAAGTCAATCCAAAATGGGTCGTGAATTTTTAAAACCTCCAACAGGAGAGGTTTCATTCTGACCTAACCAATTTCAAGAACTCTTTTCCCCCTCCTGTCTTCTACTCCATATCATTTATAGCCAAATGTCACAGATTCTGCAAAATCAATGCCAGAAGTTACATAATGGACTGATAATGCAGAGCAGTACATAAACATAAACGTGTTTTTTTTTATTTTTTATTACAGGTGATTATCATAGCTGAAGTACACACCATAAAAAATGCAATACATCATCTCTAATCAGGCAGGAGGTGTTTTGGTAACTGCATAGTAATGGGATTGCAGTGATGTGGCTGTGACAACAGTAACTCACTCAAAAGGGCACTTTTCACAAATTTGGGTATTTTAGGTCAAAAAAGCGTAATTTATTTCTGTGTAGACACACAAATTACACACTTTACACTGACTTATTTTAATCCCATTTAATCATTATTTCAGCACAGTTCAAGCTGGGACACACAAACCCCAAAGCAGTTGAGCAACTTCAGATGCCACATATTGGGGGTATTTTGGGGGGTGTTCTTTCAGTTTTGCTAAATCATTTCAATGCCTGAAATTTAAAATCTCAATCTCAGTCCACTTTAAATGGGAATACACACACGTGCTTATTGAAAATGAAGGTTTAAACACAGAAATGCTTCTAATACCTGCTTTATTTGGAGGTGCAATGCCACAAGGGAATTATGCATCTGCAACAACTCCAGCAAGTCCCAATAAGAGCTTTACTCCCTGCCTTGCCATCCCATGCTTGGTTTATGGCTTCTTTAAAGAAATTTGGGGTTTTTTGGGCAAGTTTTTTTTCTGGTTTGGGTTTTCTCTGTCTCTACACTCCCCTCAGTTACTTCAGCCAGCATGGCTTGAGTGACAAAGCCATAATAACACACCGTAAAACATCCCCAAGGTTAATTTGCAATTCTTTAAAAATACACACATGAAAGCAGCAGATTTGGATGGCAAGGCTATAAATTGTGGTGGAGAAGAAAAAGGACTTTATTTTCCGGTGGTGTGAGCCATGTAGGGCCTTGGATGGTCCTTGGGTGGGTGCAGGACCTGTTTACAACACAGAGATATGGGGCTGAGCTGCTCACCACTAAGTCAGGAGAGAAGGTATGAAATAAATGCAGCTTTTTGCATGCCCAGCACGAGGAATTCCATACCAGCTTGTCCCAACACACCAGCACCCATCTGTCACCCTCCAGAGCTCTGGACATAAAAGTGCTACAAAGACTGTACCAGCATTGTAATTTAAAAATATAGAATACTGCTCCAGTTTGGCTTAATTGTGGTGACAATGTTCAGACTACTGAAATAATTAAACCTGCCAAAATTTATTAGGGCCCTAAGGACATTTTAGAGGGAGAACTACCCTACTTGGGAGCTTTAATGCCTCAGCTACATTTAATGTAATTTTTATCAATAACCAAGCAGCTCATATTATTCGAGCTCTGCTGAAATCTCCATGCTGTGAGATCTAATTCATCTAATCCACGAATCCATCACACACACAGACCCTCCCTCAAACGCTGTAAAACTTCCAAACCCATAGATTTGTCTCCAACAAAAACTAACATGAAGGAGCCTTCGGATCGATGCCGGAGTCCCTCTGATTCGGGCACCAGCTGAATATTTTCTCCAACTTCGCTTTTGTTCTTCTGGGGAGAGGCCCACAAGGGAAAGAGCTTGTTTTCACTCGCAGCCTCATCAATACCTAAATCCTGGTGAACAAGTGACACTGAGAAGCTGTAATCAATAGCTCCCTGTGCGTTTTTTCTTCTGGTCAAATGGTTCAGCACTACTGACAGCCCTGACACTTGGAACATGATGCTAAATCTTTATCAACAGCCATCTGGGTGAGTGGCAGAACAGGGCTGGCGCCGTCATTAACGCTCGTGGCAATCTGGGACTCAACTAACTCCTCCACAAGGTGTTGCTTTAGGACAAAACCCTGGGCTCCGAACTGCATTCAGCAAATTCTGTGTGAGGAGGCAGCAGAGAGGGGCTCCAGTTATTATGAGTGTTCAATTTGAGGCAAGGGAACTGTCCCATCCCTGGCTGATGGGCTGGAGATCTCCTGAAGCTGCCCAGCCGTCCAACCCGGATCAGCCAGGCCATGATGGACACAGCTGGGATAACCCAGAACATGCAGAGCTGGAAGGGACCCACAGGAACCATCGAATCCAACTCTTATCCCTGCACTGGCCCATCCCCAAGAGTCACACGCAGCAGAAAAGAATCCTGTGGTTTGCCTGTGTCACAGAATCCCAGGCTGGTGTGGGCTGGAAGGGACCTTGGAGACCATTCTGTTCCAAACTCCTGCTTTTGCTCCTGTTCTTCCCCAAAAGAAACCAATCCCATGATGTGAACAAACGTGGGTCCCAGGTTATCACCAGCCACGAAAGGAACCAAAGATATCAGGAATGGAAGATATTAGGAATGGAAGACATTGGGAATGGAAGGTATCAGGAATGGAAGGTATCAGGACAATGTCCTTCCCCCAGAGGATGGTGGGCACTGACCAGGCTCCCCAGGGCAGTGGGCATGGCCCTGAGGCTGCCAGAGCTCCAGGAGGGTTTGGACAGTGGGACAGGGACAGGGTGGGATTGTTGCGGTGTCTGGCAGGGCCAGGGGTTGGACTGATGGTCCCTGTGGGTCCCTTCACCTCAGGGTATTCCATGAATGAACACACAAGCAGTTTTATGTGTCTGCGATGTTTCAGACGCACATTCACGATCCTCTCGCAGATGCACACTTGCTGCTACCAATCTCCAGTGTTCCAAACATTTTGGCTGAATAACCAATCCCCTTGATTCCAGATGGACTGATATTATAGCCTTGATTTAGGATGGATCAGTATCAACATCCGGTGGCACCTTCAGCTGGGGCTGAGCCCAAGCAATGACACAATTAGAGAGGACACAAAGCCAAGGCAGGCAGCTCTGCCTGCTGCTAACAGACCCCTGAAGACGTCTTATTTAAGGCACAGAACAGTCATTTAAGATGGCCTTGGACTAATCAGCCCAACATTCCCCATTTCCCATGAGCCTCTGTGATTTCTTTTTGATCCTCCTCTACCAGTCTAATGAGATTTTTAATTGAACTTTATGGGTTGCCTTTGAGGACCACAGACCTTGCAATCAATGAGAACTGCAGTAAACTCTGTGAAGTTTCTCCTGCAAAAGGTGAGCCCTCCCCACCACGTCCCTGGCACAGACCAAGGCAAAGCTCCTGCTGGCACCTGTTCCACCCTCTCATGAAGCTGAAGGTCATCACATGAACTGTGTGAAGGAACCTAACCACAAGGGGAAACCTGTGGGATGCACAGGACCAGAATTAAAGACCAACTCCTTGACTTGTAGGAGGGAGAAAGGTGCTGGCATTTGGTGGAGAAAGGTGAGATTTGTGATTTTATCATCATGTTTGAGGGACAGCACGAAGCCAGGCTCAGGGTTGTTTATGCTGTCACTACCACCCTCATTAAACCACGTTTATCACAGAATCAATCTACCACTGCACCAGGTTGCTCTAAGCCCCATCCAGCCTGGCCTTGGACGCTTCCAGGGATGGGTTTGGGGTTTGGACTGCAGGTTCAGACCTCAGGAGGAATGGGGGCTGCTCACACCCTTGATGGAATCTTTGGCCTCCCATGTTGTTTTGACATTCATCCTCTCAGCATTTCCCTTCATAAGGTTTGTATGAGGTGCGAGTTGCAAATTGGGTTAGAAAATCTGTTTTCACAAGAGCTGATGGCTTTATATATAGAAATAACAAAGGTGAGGGGGGTTTGCACTTTCACAAATTATCTTTATATGTCACCTCCTTCATAAAATCAACCTGTGCATTATGCCTAGTCAACCTGCACATTATGGCTCACAGGTGAAGGACCATGGAAAGATTTCCTTGGAAAATCTGAGGAACAGTGAATGGAGGCTCACACTGGAGTGCAAAAGGACCATGTGTGGGTTTGCATGTGGAATATGGATGGAATTTCAGATTAACTCCAGGAGATGTGTAGTGGTAAAAATGGGGTTGTGATGGGCAGGGCTCTCATTACAGTACTGATTTATTATTTTTTTTAATCAGCAGCCTTCTATGATGAAATATTGGGGTGATATTATATTAATACAGCTCTTTCCCCCTAAAGCTATACATTATTATCTATACCATGCTTAAAAATCTTCTGCTGGGGACAGAAACCACTTCAGCCAGAGTATGGGCTGGGAAATGGCAATAATAACTAGGACCCCATTTAAAAAAATTGCAGTAGCTTTGCTGTATATTTTCAGAACCATTTTCATCCTCCCTCACAGGGGAAAAAGCAGGAATTTTCACACCACAACCTGCTGTTACCGCTACTTTGGATGCTGCTGCTCCACTGCAGCCTGAGGGCAAAGCTGGGTACATTCCTAGGCGATAGCAATTACATCTCCTTTTGCACAACACTGGATTGTTATTCTTTGAGAACTGTTTCCTGCAGGTTTGCATTGGATTGCCTTATCTTAATGTACACCAGATTATATTGGAAAGCATTCCATCATATTAAAATAGTTTGTATTGTCAAGTACAATGCGGGGTATTGACGAAAGGCAGCTTTATGCTGCTTAGATGAACTGGCTCACAGGAAAACCTGAGGGATGCTTAAAATATAAGGGTGGGCTTCTTTGGGGAGCTGAAAGCCACGAGGTATTGTGTGGGTTCCCAGGGCTGTGTATTCCCTGCGTGGAATTGCAGGACACCCGTGGACCTGGCCCGTGTACAGACACTTGCAGTGAGTTTATCAGATGGGATATTGAGCTCTGAGTCCAACCAAACTGTTCACGAAACTGAAGATGTCACCTGAGTGACACTGACACACGTGAACTGCACCCCAAACATGAGGCAAAAGGGAATTATCTGATTAATGACTGCTGCACAATTTATGCAAAATAGCAAATCTTGATACGTCAGCACTGTGAGATGCTTCCTGTGACTAAAGGACTAAATGATAAACATGGTAAGTAACTCATAAATCCAATTCTAGTGGAAGGTGTCCCTGCCCATGGCAGGGGCTGGCATGGGATGGGCTTTAAGGTCCCTTCCAACCCAAACTGTTCTGGGATTCTGGGATTCTGTGAACTGCTGTGGGTTTAGACAATGGAACTGCTTCTCGTGCACTGCAGGTACATTCAAATCCTCTAATCCAGGATGGGACTGATCCTAACACGGACACACCAGGACACACTAACTTACAACACAGCAGCTTCACCACCACCAATGGTGTGGTTCAGGTGAGTAAATACACGTGGGAAGCTAAACCCAGACAAATAATAGGGAAAGATAATAACTGGGAAGATGGAGATTGACAGAGACCAAGCATTATAACAAAATGCTCTTCCAAAATCCACAGGCCTGACCCAGAGTGCTGCTCCCCCCAGCTGGTTCAAATTCAGGTAACTCACCTACAGAATCCCAGACTGGCTTGGGTTGGAAGGGACCTTAAAGATCGCCTCATTCCACCCCCTGCCAAGGGCAGGGACACTTTCCAGGGACACTAGACTAGGTTGCTCCAAGCACCATCCAACCTGGCCTTGTTTTCAGAATCGTATTTATGTCATACTGGATGGACTGCTGCAAACACAACCAGAACTACTCATAACCTCCCAAATGAGGTCCATGCAGGGGATAAAGACTTTCCTGACCTAAAAATATACGGGAATGTTTGAGAACAACAACTTGTGTAGAGGCTGGGGAAGGAAAAGAAGTGGTTCTCCCCCCAGCCTAACACCATAAACGGTGGGGAATAAATCACACGAAACTGGGTTGTGCATTGTCTCTGATTAAAAACACTTCCTGACCTTACTACCCACGGCAGACCAGTTTCCATAGCAGATAAATTTATCCAATGACATTTAGCCCCCGAAGCTCTCCAAACCCACCATATCCCACCAGCTGCAGCTGGAAGTGGCCGTGGACTCACCGGGTTGCTCCTCATGGCCCCCCCGACCGCCCTGGCTGCCCGGCTGTTCCCGGCCAGATGTGCCAGCTGCTTGTAGGACACGGCCTCTCCAAACTTCACATCATTCAGCAGCGTCCACAGCACCTGTCTGGTGAAGGAATCTGCAAAGAACAGGGGGCACGGCCCCAAAAATTAGGATGGAATAGGCAAAAACCCCCAACAAAATGTGAGTCTCAACAGCAGTTTGCTAATTTAGATTTAAACAACCCCGATGCGCTGCCTCGTTATTGTGTCCTGTATGACTACATTTAAATACATGATTATTAGAAAGAGCGCTCCGAGTAACCGATCACTATAAAAAAAGGATTTAAGGCTTTGATTTTCCTATATTTTTAATTTGCTCCAAGTGCAATTATCCTGTTAACTCGTACAATGTGTTTTTTTCCATTAAATTGGCAGAGTATAAATTAGCATAGAGTCAAATTAAAAGGGAAGAAATAGCTGGCTCTACCTATCCGACAAGGGCCTCGCATCTCCAGCTAATTTCCAACTTCAGCTGGGACTGGAGTGGCCCGGGAAGACGCCCTAGAGCCAGTGGACTCTGCATTATCCTGGCTGACTGCATTTTATAGTCCAGACCCCCAAGCTACTGCTCAGCACTGCAGACACTGCCAAGCTAAGGACTAGCTGTGACCTTGAATCTATGGCACATCCTTAATGATACAGGGGGGAAAAAAAGTAATGTATCTGCCATTATTTTAATTTTAATTCACCAGCAAATTGCTTCTAAGTGTTCCAATTGCTGGAAGAATGAATAAGCAAATGCATTAGGAGCTGCTTTCTTGGGCATCTCAGGGTTTTACCCATGCCAGGATTTTTTTACAGAAGGGAAAGGGATGGCCACGCTTGGATTTTAGTTGGGTTGAACACCTCTTGTTCTTCCACTTGGGAAAGCTTCGAAGAACTGTCTAGTGAGTAACTTACTGAGACGAGTGAGCTGGTGACTAAAAAAAAAGGAAAAAATGGGAAAAAAAAGGTGGAGAGACCCTGTCCCCCAGCTGAGAGAGCCTGAGCCTCCTGCTCTGGCAAAGAAACAAACTGATTAAAAACATTTTCTTTCTTAAGTTGTCAAAAAACACACTGATTACGTTACACAGGAAGGTAGAGGAATGTGATTTTGCTCTTAAAGGCAACCCATACGGCGTTATGTGTGTGTTAAATAATAAAAATCACTTCTTAACTGAAGGGAATGATAATCACTTCATTGAAAAAATCTGTTTAGTCTTTATTATAACATTAAGCAAATTAAACATCAGCATAATCCAGGTGATACGAGAAAAGGGTCATCAAAGAAATTAACTTTGTTGTTCATTAATTTACATGGATTAGTAGAGGGCAAAGAGATAGCAAATCTGCTCTAGTTTTTTATGATATAATTTCAAACTGTACACCATTTGTGGCAGTAGGGTGACTTTGGGGTTAATCAGACTGATTTGTCCTTTTAATTGCTTTCTATTCAAAGAAAATTCATTAGATAATGTTCTCTTCAAAATTCATGAATCAATTTAACTGAAGAAACCACATTAACAGCTTTGGGTTCATTAGCACAAGCAGTTGTGTTACTGGCTGATCGCTACGAGGGTTTCCTTAGGCAAACAGATTTTGTTTACTGTGATTCCTTCACAAGGGTTTCTTTCAAATCAAACTGGTCCTTTGAATTTCTTTAACCTTTTTAGGCTGGCGGGAGGAGTGTGAACCTGCCCTGCTCAGGGGTCTCAGCCTGGCGTCATCTTTTGAATCAGTGACACACACACTGACTCCAAAAAAATCCCCCTTTTGCCCTTGTTTTGGGCGGGTTGGGATGTGATGGACCCGAAACCTTCTGGAACCTGTTGGAACCAGGGAGAAGTGGAGCAGAGTGCGGGAGAATGGGGCAGCTCCAGAGCCTCCCAGCAACAGCACCAGCGTGCCAAGTGATGCCCAGATGCCCGAGTACCTTCTCACACGCTGGCAGAAGGACAGAGATTGTCCTCCTCTGACAAGCAGGGGCAGAGATTTCCCACTTGCCAGAGCCACTGTACATTTTTCATGGGAGAATTTATCCCACCTCTGCTCCCCCATAAAACACTCGTGAAGTTTAGAGTTCAAAAGAATGAAATATTTAGCAATCATGCACATCATTTTGGAAATGTATCTGGAAACTCCATTTCATCCTGTGGGGAGCAAATGCATTAATTAGTTTAAGCAGCTCCACGAGACAGTGCCAAATACTGTCATTAAACTGCCTGCAACTGTGAGTGCCTGTGAGCCCAACCTGCCCAAATGAGAGGGCTGAACTTTCACCAGCTTCCACTGCGTGCCAACATTTTATGCTGTTAAATATCATTATAAAGTGCTGTAAAATCTGCACTTAAAAATTAACACCCGCGGATTCTCTTGTTACATGAGAACACTTGGTGCCTCCACAAGCCCGGGGTGCCTCTGCTGTCCCCAAGACAGATGCCAGCAAATCCATGGCTGGGAGTGAACCACATGGTAGGAATGTGGGGACCAGAGGTCTCCTCCTTCCCCTGCACCCACCCACATGTGGCTGTCCAAAAATGTCCCCTCCAGGTGACCAGATGAGCAGCCTGACCTTGCCAAGGAACACGAGCCATGGCCAACAATCAGAGCTGTTAGTGCTTCTCCCCATCAAAGTCATCAATAATTTGTCAGATTTCACGAGGAAATGCACATTTTTACAATTCCCACTGGGAGCTGGAGCAGGGGTGAAAGGTGGGGAAGAGGGACCTGTGCCTGAGTTGGATTTCCAGGTCTCCTCAGCCCTGAGGACCCTTTCCCACCTCCAACTGCATGTCCACGGCATCCAAAGGTAGTTGGGAGGGTTGTGCCGAAGCACCGAATGGTCCGGGTTGTAAATGGCCCTAAAGCCCACCCAGTGCCAGCCCTGCCATGGGCAGGGCCACCTCCCACTGGATAATGGGTTTGTATGGAATATCTAAGAGGCACTGATGGTGTGAGTGAGGGCTCAGCCCCAGGGACGAAGGATGGATGGGGGGGAAGAGCAGAGGGACCAGTGTCAGTCCCTTCCTGCCCCCTCTGCACCTCCTCACACACTTCTTGGGGCAAGAGAGGTTCCAAAGACACACAGCCTGATTTTCCATCCTCTTTAATCCCTTTGAGCAAGAAGAATTATAAAGACCGACCAGTTTTTCCCTTCCCCTCAGCACAGATTGCTGGGAATGTTAGTTTTTGTTTTCAGTATTGTTTTTTGATTGTTTTTTTTTATTTGTTTCTTTTTATTTGTTTGTTTTTCCTCAGGAGTTTTGCAAATGCAGAGACAGTTATAAACACTCCCCCTGCCTTGCCAGCTTTTTCACAGCCTGCCTGGGGTACTGCACAGACAACTTTTCTGTTTGTTTTTTCACTTACTGGTTTTCACTGCTATTACTATTAGTTAAAAAAACCCGCATCAATTCAAGCATAACAGTTCAAAAATACACAGTCAAAACAGCAGCTCCCACTGCAGCAGCAGCTTCCTCCTAATCCAGAAACCTCAGCCTGGCTCCTGGACCTTGGAGGAACAGATTCATACTCAGACTTAAGAACTTTTACTGACAGCAATGGTGTAAACAGTGAATACAAGAAGCGAGCTGACTTTTAGCAATTTTGAGACTTCTTTATTATTAAGCAGGTAATAAAAGCCATATTAAATATGCCAGTTAACCTGTTACCCTACCCTAGACTGAACTAGCAAGTGGTATGTGACGAAATAATTGTTTAATTAAAACATTTTGCTCTTGTTATGAGGCACTTCCCATCCCCGGGAGTGTCCAAGGCCAGGCTGGACGGGGCTTGGAGCAACCTGGGCTGGTGGGAGGTGACCCTGCCAGCCCAAACCAGTCAGAAACACCAGTCAAACCATGAAACCAGTCCCAGCCACGTGTCACCTTGTGCTGTCCCCCAGGTCCTGGTGTTTGTTCCCCCTCTGAACAGAGCAGGAAGGACAATGTGGGCTGGGGGGAGCACTTTCACACACTCCTGCACTGCCTATGCACGTATGTCAGCAACATGCAACATAACAGAACAGAAACAGAGCTTTAAGTTATAAACACGCCGTGTATCTGCATCACTTCAGTGAAAAATGGCCCAAAAGGCTTTCTTTTCCTATCTCTAATGTTCAGGCTGGCTCACAATGACTGTGAGCTCGTTAAACCCAATTAACGGGAGTAGTTCCTGCTCTGCAGTTTAACACAGTTTTAAATGTGGTTCCCTTCAGACTGTGGAGGGGGTTGTGGGGCCAAATTCTATCCTTAGAAGCAAGGAACTCCCCCCGGGCCTCATCCAGCAGTATTCCTGCAGGTTCACCCCCCTGGAAGCCAGTGGGTGTTTTACTCGGGTGGTAACTGATATTCTGACCCATTTTTTTGTCCCCTTAACAGCAGCTTGCTACGCACTTGCAAGAGCACATTTAATTTTAGAGCCGATGGAAACGAGGAGTTGGATGCTCAGCACCAGCCCTTGGCATCCTGTCCGTGGCACGTTGCAAACTTCCCCAGATTCCCACTTTGAAATCCAACCCCAAACAAGGCTCTACACAAACCACCACCTCTTTCAGCGTTGTCACCTGAGCTAAATATTCACACCAGCCTGGGAAAGCCACGACATCCCTGAGCAGGCTGGGGTTGGATTTTGGAGCCCCTGGGCTGGGGGGATAGAGGGAATTGCAAAGCACTCGAGAAGACCCTCGTGGCACAGCACAGCACCCTGCCAGGTGAGCTGGGAGCTGTGGTGGGGCAGCTCAGTGGAGGGGCCACCTGAGTGTCCTCTGAGCTGGAGGTGATGCACCCACTGCAACTGCTGCACCGGAGGAGAACAAAAGCTTGGGATGAAAGGACAGGAAATATCAGCCTCCTCCCAGCCAACAAAACGTGGCAGCCAAGGCTTGCAGTGCAAAGGGGATGGAGGTAAAGCATAAAATCAATTTATTTTCCTCTGACATCAGTTTTATGCTGATTCCTGAGAATCCAGCCCATTTTCCTGCAGTAAGATTCCCCTTGGCACACCTGTACTCACAGACCTGGAGAGCCTCCTCCTCCTCGGCATTCCCTCCCTTTACTCCACTCCCATGAGACCCCACCTGCAGTGCTCCATCCAGCTCTGGGATTCCCAATAGGAGAAGGATGTGGAGCTTCTCCAGAGTCCAGAGGAGGCCACGGAGACGCTCCAGGGCTGGAGCCCCTCTGCTCTGGAGCCAGGTTGGGAGACCTGGGGGGGCTCACCTGGAGAAGGGAGGGCTCCAGGGAGACCTGAGAGCCCCTTCCAGTGCCCAAAGGGGCTCCAGGAGAGCTGGAGAGGGACTGGGGACAAAGGATGGAGGGACAGGACACAGGGAATGGCCTCAAGTTGAACCAGCAAAGGTCTAGGTTGGACGTGAGGGAAAATTTCTTCACCCAAAGGGCTGTCCATCCCTGGCACAGCTGCCCAGGGCAGGGTTGGAGTCCCCATCCCCAGAGGGATTTAAATGCCATGTGGATGTGGCACCTGGGGACATGGGTCAGTAAATAAGTAGATAATTGAGTACATAAATGGATTGATACAGTGGGCCTAGACCTGAAATGCCTGAAAATACACATATGGGGCTTGGAGCAACCTGGGCTAGTGGAAGATTCCCTGCCCATGGCAGGGAGGTGGAACAAGATGGTCTTTAGGGTCCCTTCCAACCCAAACCATTCTATATTCAGAACACAAAAACTTCTGCTTAGGTAACTGTGATTCTGCTCACACTACAGGAATCTTCTCCCACAGTTCATAATCGACTGGTGAACTGTTCAACACCTGAGAAAAAGACTGAAGTTTCTTATAACCCGATACAATGAAATTAATTACAGAGAAGAGAAACCCCTGCTTTGTTTGACACTCCCTTCTCACCACATTTTCAGCTGGATCCAAATAGGAAAAGCAAAAAAAAAAAAAAAAAGGAAAAAAAAAAAGGTGATTTTTACTTTGTAAATGCCTCTCCCGCTTCTGCGAAATGCTCCAAACTTTAATAGACATGTGATAATAATATTCCTGAAATAGCCCACTCGACGGGAAGAATTGAACAAACTTGTTTCACACATTTCCCAGCTCACGGGAGCATGTGTCTCCTCCAGGGCATAACCTTGTTATCAAAACAATAAAAAGGTAGAAAATCTGATTTAAAATGACACAACTTTATCAATGCACGCGAGGCGATGTTTTCAGACATTGATGTCCCTTCATCATGCCCAGATAGTAAATGACAGTGAGGGCAATGTCAAATCACACCTTTCTTTGAGCGACTCGGAGACAACAAAAGAGCCCGCGCGGCGTCTTCATCTCCTGTGTCATGCTAAATATACTAATAGCCATTAAAAATGCATTAAGGCACCGTCCCTGTGTACACAAACACAGTCAGTGGCTCTGGAGCCCTGGCAAGGCTCGGGCTGGTCCGTGCCACGTTGTCACCTCCCGCCGGCCTTTTGGGGACGCGAGAGGAGCCGGGCAGAAACTGTGTCAGCTTTATTAGCAAACATGTCACGGCGCCGCCGCGCTTCTAAAAATACGCTTCTCCCTAAACTAGGACTGTGCCCCACAGTCACACTGAACTGCAAGGAGAGGAGCCATATAATCAACATAATTTGACTTAACTTCGGGGAATATTTACTAAATCTAAGGGGGATAAATTTGATTGATATCTACCCATGTGACTTATTAGGCTTTGTCTAAAAAAGCCCCAAGGTACTGTTAAATAATTTTTCATTGATAATCATGCTGTCTCTGCTATCAGCCAACTTTTGAAGACCAACCCGACAGAGAGGAGCTAAGCCCCTTAATTTCTTAATAAATTATTCTTTACCATAGGATGGGGATTATACCATGTAGAAGGCATATCATTACTGACAGAGCTGTCAGAAGGACAGGTGAAAGGAAAACTGGCAAGCTTTAATTTCTCTGCTGAGAAATAAGGGGCTCTTTTGGGATTAATCTCAGTATCAACATTGAGCCTTTGCCTCAGGGCAGCCGAGGAATTCAAAAGAAGTTGTGACTGAGTGGTGAGTGATGGAATCCAGCTCCAATTGCGCGCCTGACTTTGGTTTCTCACCTATTCAGATGAGCCCCCGGCCGGGAGCGGGGTCCCCTCTCCTCCATGGAAAACAACAGCCCCCCGGGCCAGCACGGAGGGGCTCCCCTACCCAGAGCCACTCCTCGAGCAGCAGCACCCTCGGTGCCCTGTTTTGAAACAAACCCCATGGTAGAGTCACAAACAGGCTGTCGCACACGCCCTTCATACAAGAAATAGGGCATTTATTGGCAGACCCGCAGTCAGTCTCGCCCAAGGAGGCTTTCCTGGTGCCCAGGCTCCCTGGAAGAGCATCCTCAGGCGCAGGCAGGTGTATTTCTGCGTGGCTGCACCACGAAGGTCCCACACTCACCCCGCTGGCAGTGGGGAGGAGGGCTGGCTGCACAGGGAGGGCTCTGCAGGCACCGCCAGCAGAGCCTGGGAGGTCTCGCTAAGCCCCAAACGGTGCTGCCTCCCCTCTTCCCACAAGTGCTCCCTTAATCACTCCTTCACATTTCGCAATCTTAATCTTCAATTAAGGAAGCAGAACGTAAGATTGTTCCCAGAGAATGGGGAAAAATCCTAAACACGGGTGACAAATCTCCCTGGTTGTGGGCTGGCTGTAAGGCAGCTGAGGAGCCCCAAACGCCTCCCTCAGATCTCCAAACGCTCTCGTTGTTGCCAAAGTGATGGATTTGCCAGGATGCTCCATTTATGCACTAAAATACATCTCAATATTGTTTGCGCCGCGATGCCGATTGTGATGGAATGCATTTATCCACTTTGCAGTGATATCAAAGAGCAGCAGAAATAAACATGAAACATATCTGCGTGCCTACAATATGCAGATTTGTATTTATGAGGGTGCTTCTCAGAAGCAGAGCCAGCTCGCCTTGGTGCAGGGTCATGGAATCACTGGATGGTTTGGGTTGGGAGGGACCTCAAAGCCCATCCAGTGCCACCCCTGCCATGGGCAGGGACAACTCCCACCAGCCCAGGTTGCTCCAAGCCCCGTCCAGCCTGGCCTTGGACACTCCCAGGGATCCAGGAGCAGCCACAGCTTCTCTGCCCACCCTGTGCCAGGGCCTGCCCACCCTCCCAGCCAACAATTCCTTCCTAGTATCAAATTTCTGCATCTCCATCACTTGGCAGGATGTGATGGGCTTGGGTTTGGCATTGCATTGCGATGGGTGGTGGGATCTCCACCTCTGCACCTTCTGAATTTCTGCACTGCGCATCCTCTGGATGCTTCACAAACAGCACCAATTCCTCAGGGAGTTCACTGACACACTTGGAAAGAGGCAGAACCTCTTCAGCTACTTGGGTCCCTCCGAAACTCTCAAAATATACCAAAATACTCCAAGCATTCCCTTTCAGAGGACATTAAAAATAAATGGTACAAATGACAGCTTGCACAGCACCATCAATACCAGGTCAAATATCTGGCCAATAAAAAGCAACAATTGGGTATATTTTAAGTGGTAATACATTACTTTAGGAAGTAGGAAAAATTACTGATTAAAAACTACTGATTAAAATTACTGTTTGTTTACTACTTGTTTTAATAGAACATTCTGGTTTTATATATTTTCAGTTTCCTAAGTGAGCACTGACATGAGGAGCTCACCTCAGCCCACACTCCCCTGGCAGCACCCCACGGAGAAGGTCTTCCCAGCAGGATCCAGGATAGCCAGACTTTTCCATAAATCATTGTCCATATGGACACAAGTGGCTTAAAATCAGCAAGACACTCAGAGCTGTGCTTTGGGGATGTCTAACCTGGGCACTGCAGGGAGCACTTTAGGGAGGTTTAGGCAGGATGAGAACCCCGAATCTGAATCCCAACTCAAATCTGAGGCACCAACAAAAACCTGTTGGTATTTCTAAAATGACCACACCACCAGGGTGAATGATCTGGGACAGGAATCTGCTCCAGGCTTACACTTACCATTCAAAAATCTTTTACCAGGAGCAAATATTTTTGCTTTGTTTCAGATAGATCAATTTTGGGAGGAGGGAATTGTGCAAAGTACATAAAAATAACTTTTTAATGACTTCATGAACGTTTTTAACCCACACAGGAACTGCAATAGACATAAACACAAAAGACCTGCAGATCAGAGCGACAGGGAAACATCAACCAGCTCCTCATTCCCTGCAAACTCAGCTTAACTTGTCATATTTTATCATTATTTAATGCCCTACAACACTCTTTCCTGTTCTGGAACAGACACAGAATAGTCCTTCCAGAGACACCACGCACCAGCTCGGCTGCAATTTCTAAGTGACTGGGCCAGAAAATTAAATTTCTATTTTTCCATCCAAGGTAGAAATAAATGAGGGGCTTCTCTCTACTTCCCTTTGCCAGAGCTGGTGCTCACCAAGAACTTCACCCGGGCAGCTTCTAAATTCTCCTCATCAGCTGTAATTGGCAGACAGAGCTTGAGAACTGAACTCAAAACCTCTGCCAAGGGGCCAGGTGTGACAAAATACCACCACTGGCCATCACCTGACTGGAAACTGAGCAATTCCTGCTGGCTGACACCGAATGGAACTTCTGCTCACACCTCAAATCTCTTTTTTCCCATTTCTTGGAGTTCTTGTTTTTGCCTGGCTGGTGCCAGGCCTGGGAAGGTCACGGCTCCCCTTGTCCAGAGAAAAAAAAACCCAAAATTAAACTGACTTTTACCTTAATTTACATTGTTGGAACTCAACAAAAACACAGCCTCGCATGTGCTGCTATGATCCAGCTCTTCTGACTTGCCCTGTTAATGAGACACAGAAACCCACCCAGAGTTCCTAAATAAATCAGAGGAGATGCAGTTTCCTAATTACACTGGGATTTTGGATGGGAAGGCAGGACCATCTGGTTATAGTTAGACTGGAATAGGCAGGGAGGTTCTGCAGAAAACTTCCAAAGATTTATGGATGCTCTGCACGTGTCATTCCAATATTAATGAACCCAAAATACAAGGTGAAGAGAACGGACTCAACGCTCACACTGATAAAGTACAACTTCTAATTTATCCGTATACATTGAGCTCACTAACATAAAACTTTCCAAATCATCAGGACCTTCAGTTTGAGGTCTTGTCTTAGGATCATCAGTGTTGAAACTAAACATGACAGTCCAAAATTGGGCATCAAAACTGTGCATATAAAACAAGGACCTTGAATCTGCCCTCAGCACACAAAACCCAGAACCACCACAAAGGAAGGGTGAAAAATGGGCTCTAAAATTCATATATATATCCCACAAAATTATTGTTCATCATCTCAGGCTCCAACACACACCTATGATGGAAAGAAACAAAAAAATACAAGAGATCTGGAGAGGGACTTTGGACAAAGACCTGGCATGACAGGACAAGGGGGAATGGCATCCCACTGCCAGGGGACAGGGTTTAGATGGGATATTGGGAAGGAATTCCTGGCTGGGAGGGTGGGCAGGCCCTGGCACAGGGTGGGCAGAGAAGCTGTGGCTGCCCCTGGATCCCTGGGAGCGTCCAAGGCCAGGTTGGACGGGGCTTGGAGCAACCTGGGCTGGTGGGAGGTGTCCCTGCCCATGGCAGGGGGTGGGACAAGGTGGTCTTTGAGGTCCCTTCCAATCCGATTCAGTCTGTGATTCAACAAAAGGGGAATAAATCCCTGAATTCTGACATCATTTTGTGTAAAACTGACCCTGCGAACTGGAATTTGTTCCATTATCTCACAAGCACGGCCATATCCTCTATTAGATTACTACATCAGGTACTGTATATTTGGTATGATATCTATGTTTGGAGCCAGAGGATCTTTCAGGTCCCTTCCCATCCAAGATATTCTACTGCCCCCCAGCCCAGGAGGAATCCCTTGCCTTCCCCAAGCAGCACATCCACAAACCAATACTGTATCTGCCCATGAAACAGGACAACACCAAGCCAGGTCATCTGGGAGAAAGGAAACATCATCTCCCTTCAAACTTGCCACCCAATACCACGCTCCCCAGGCTGGTTCCCCACTGGGTTGGGTCAGCACAGGTACCAGGGGTTCTCCTGCGGGAGGGCTGGTGGCACAGGGGCTGCCAGGCTGGGAACCACCAGCATCTCTCCTCTGGTTTTCCCCTCTTCACACATAATTGCTTTTTCTCTACAATTCCACTTAGAATTCCACCAACGGGGTGTTTTCACTGTTTCACTTTCCAGCATGGTCCCAAATATCCACTCCCAAATGCCTCCGGATCACGGAATCTGCACCTCCAGTTACTTTGTGAAGATCCTGTTGCCAAAGATAACCTGCCCTAGAAAATTAATATATGAAACATGCAATGCAAATGTGCTCCACGACGTGAACAAAGCGTAAGATCTTCGCTTGGCTAAAACAGGAATAGCAAATTCTTTAGTTTTCTCCAAGTTTCTTAGTAAATGTGCACCTTAAAAATAACACTCGTTAAATTGCTTAAATGCAATAAAATGGAACTATTTGCTTACTGCACACAAATGAAATCAGTATCAAAGCACTGATTTTTGTTTGTATCAATTTATTATTGAATTATAAATACTTAATGTGTGAAGGTAACACGTACAATGGAACTTTCCAAACACTAATACACAGATGATGCAACGTCCTTCCAAGAATGCAGCAGCAGCAAATAATTCCCAGAATCTTCTGGCTTCAATCTCAAAGTGTGGTTTTTCTTTTTCTTTATTTTCTTTTTTTTTTCTTTTAAATTTATTTGTTTGGTGTTGTTTTTTTTTGTTTGTTTGTTTTTTTTTTTGGGGGGGAGGGGGCTGATGTTGTTGGTTTTTGTTTTGTTTTGTTTTAAGGAGCATTTAAGCAACCACCAAAACAACTGTGAAGAGCTCACATGGGATTCCAAGAAGTCACTCAGCCTCTTGACTGATCCCGGTGCCATCACACAGCACTGCTTAAATGAACTGCCACTGGAATTCCCGAGACCCAAATTATTTAAACAGACATCCTAGAAGCAAACCAGTGACCCCTGATGGGATTTCAGAGATTAGAGGTTGCTCAGTTATCAGGCAGCCCTAAAACCAGTTTGGAGGGAGTTCTCCCAGGTAACCTGCCAGGAGAGGAGGAATCTGCAAAAGCACAGCCAGAAAATGGGGTTCTTTGGGGCGTGAGCAGCAGCTGGGGCTGGGGAAACAGCCCTGTCCTGCACCTCTGCAAGAATGATTTGACTTTCCAGAGCATTTAAAGAATATTACAGGGATTTTAATAAGTCGATTAGGTTAATAATCACACATTTGGTGACCCTTGTGAGGCCCTTCCAACTCAGAATATTGTGTGGTTCTGTGATTCACCTGACCCAATAGCCACATTTTTTAAGGAACTCTGCAGTATCGGGAAAATCCTCCTCCAGGTGCCGCAAAAAAGAGGCCGTTCCTCATCCCGTGCCCTCCTGCCAAACCCAATGAAGTCAGCACAGGCACAACATGTTTATACGACATTAAGGCTTCACGTTAAGCTGAGAGCAAGGAGGAAATCTGACTTTCAGATTGACAAAGGAAGAGTGCTGCCCGTGCATCCCGGCGCCTGCAACAAAGGGCACGGCTGTGCTCTCGCCCACGCGACGCCGCGCGCGAGTCCTTAACAAACCCTCCTCCCTGGAAGGGTGGTCAGGGCTAAGGTCACAGCACCCTCCATCTGCATTTCAGATCCTGACTTCCGTTGGCTTGACTATTTCTTTTGGCATTAAATATGAATGATGCTCCCCGAAACATCTGGAACGTTAATTACAAGGAAATCGAGGCACGAAAACGCCGGTCATTGTTCACCGACGGAGCGACAAGCAGGGGCTCCCAGCAAAGTGCTGAAATATAAAAGGGCCCTGTTCATTCATGTATCGGTCCAAGCTGCAGCACCATAAAGTACATCAAAAGGTGTTAATGGTTTCAATATTTATCTGCTGCAGGGAAGCACTCTAAAAAGAAGACAGAAAAAAAATTCCTGCTAATGGCTGTGTCTCTCCATTAAAATGAAAAGCTTAATGCATCTTATAATCAGAGGACAATTTGCAAATCATTAAGAGAAATGTAAAATTCCATTAAAATACAAATCAAGAGTCCCTCACTGGACTAATAATCTTTTTGATATTATTTTGCATTCCACTATTTCTGTTCCCAATATCCAGGCACCACAAATGATCAGTTCTTGAACATGCTATTTACCACAGCCTACTTCTTTAACGAGAGACTGAGAGAAGTATAATCTGCTATTCAGAGCAGGTACTAATGAAGAATTCCATATATTCTGAAATTTAATTAAAACCCCAAAGATTTCAAATTAGATGCAATTTGAAATGCCTGGGGCAGAAATACATGCACTTGCGTGGCAAGGGTATCACGCTGAAAGTTGATACCGTAATTGGTCTTGATGTATTTTTGTGTTGCCAGGCTGAAGCACAGAACTCATAACCATATAAAAATTCTCTGTAGATTACCTGCTCATTGAAAATGCCATCACTCAGGTAGTTCTCTACTAAATTACCATGCTACTAAAATGCACAAAGTGATTCGAAGAGAAGAGTGGCACAGCTGGTCGACGCTGCCAATGAGTTATGCATGCGTCGACGCTGCCTTTTTTCTTAGTAAAATATGCTCAGTTGAATATTAAAATATAATTGGCATTCAACCTAAGTAGCTTAAACCATTTTGTTATCTTCTTTTAAACCGATTTGGCTCCTCCACAGTTATTTTCAAGGATGCGATTCACAAACTAATGACACCATCACATTCAGCTCGATTTGTACTATTTTACATTTGTCATAAATAGGGACAATTTCTACAGCCTTCTAGGGATGTCCTTTAATACTGGCTCCTCTTGAACATCAAAGGCCCAATTCATGGGGAAAAAAGAAAGAAAGGAAAAAAAGGACTCTGCCATTTATGTTGTTCTTGCATATTTTATTCGGAGAAGAGTGTGGGATGCAAATTTCCAGTGAAAAGTGTGGTTTTGCACTTAAGCAAGTCCTTGCTTTTCCCAGAAAATAAACTGGTCAGGACATGGGGAAAAAACTCTTGGAAATGGGTCAGAAAGGGGCATCCTTGGGTCAAGCAGCAGCAAAATACCTATACTGTGAATTTTCTTTCCCTCATATGAATTGATCTATGCGTCCCTAACTAAAGGCTGTTGGAAATGCCACTAGTGTCATTTTCTGGAAAAAAAAAAATAAAAATTAACACTATTACTTAGAAACAAGGTGCTCACCATAGTAACAGTCCCATTAAGCACATGTGAAATACCAAACAGGTTAAATGTATATGAATATTGATGATATTTCCCATCAATAAGGGGTTTTAAGTAAAGTTGCCTGAAAGTTCATTAATAAAATGGGTGTGGGAGGCTGTATTTATAAAACCCTTTCCTTTCATCTTGATTGCATGGGGGTTTATTAGGGAGGGGTGCAAAGGTTACGTGGGGCTGCATGTGTGGCAAGCAAGCCAACAAATCAAAGGAAAAATGAATTAAATTAAACTTATTCCTCCCAGGTCTGCAATGAGAGAGGTTGCTGAGGTCTGGGTGAAGATGATGAACACACGACTCCAGATAGAAAAAGTCATTTTTCTACACCTTCAGTTCTTACCTTTTTATCTGAACCTCATGCACAAGCAGCAATGTCAAAAGTTACCGGGTTGGTCAAAATGTTTCTTACATCAGGGTCAACTGATCCCTTTTATTTCAGGGGGGAGACAGAGGAGCTTATTTGGAACAAATTCCCTTTATAAAGAAGCATCACGTGCCAGTGACTTTTACTGCAGGTCGCAGCAGAACTGGTCCCACTGCAGACGGGGGAGGTTATAGAGTCATGGAATGGTTGGGGTTGGAAGGGACCTGAAGGATCAGACCACCAGTCCAGGTTGCTCCAAGCCCCATCCAACCTGGCCCTGGACAATCCCAGGGATCGAGGAGCAGCCACAGCTTCTCTGGAAAATCCATTCCAGTCCCTCACCACACTCCCCGGGAAGAATTCCTTCCCAATATCCACCCCCAAAACACGAACCCTTCCTTTCTGGTTTGGGAATAATGACAATATCCCCACATCTCTGAAGGTGTTTCAGAGTCACCATGACTAGCAATGTCCCCAAATTCCCTGAGAAACAGTACAAATGTCACCATCTCACAGGTGAACTCCTACCTGAGAAACCATTTTGATAATGGTCCTTTATTCTAAATTTGGCCAACCTGTAATTAACATCAAGGACACTGAGAAGATTATCCTACTGAAAATAATTCATTTGAAAAGGTTTTTTTTTTTTAAAATAAGTGACCCTTTCACTGCATTCCCCATGACAGGAGAGACAAATGGATCTCCCCACCCTCAGGCTCTTTTACGGTCACATCTCAGGCCATGGTTACCCTACAGTGCTCCACTGAAATCCCACAAACACGTGCCATCAGTGCTTCCAAAAAGGACATTTGCACCTAAGATGACCTAAATTGTCCTAAATGGCTCACATTTGGCAGACAATTTATCCCAGGAACAGTGAACTGGAATTGAAAGGACTGGAGATACACTTGGAACCACACAAGCCTCCACTGGAAATGATGGGAATTCTGCCCTGAATTCAACAGCAACTGGAGCAGGGATTTTGTGAATATTTCTGTCCAGAATGCATTTATACTGATTTGTTTAGTTCTGTTTTAAAAATGCATATAGTTCATAGAAAGCAATAGGTCAAATGGGCTGGAGAAAGAATACGAGATACAAAACTGGGCTAGTTTAGGGTTTTTCTGTTTTCAGTTTTGAAGGTTGGGGAGGATTGATTTCTGTTTGCAGAATTTTATAGGAAAGTATTGGATTGTAAAAATCCATTAAATGTCTCGCAAAACAGTGACTTTCGCCTTATCAAAACTCTTCTCACATGAAATGGTAATAAAAGAAGATGCCAGTCTCTGGAATTTGAATTTGGAGTTGGCAGACAGGAATATGAAAGCTTGTCATCTCTTTGCACTTGAATCTGCCATGTCCAGATATGTGAAGCACGAACCCTTTTGAGCAGATTATTTCATATTTAATGTTTCCTAAAAGCCTAAATAGAAATGTATTTGCATGTCTGATGAAGCTGCAGGGTTGAGAAAGAGAAAGTCAGGAACATTTCTCAACTTTTTTTTTTCTTTAGTGAATTGAATCTCTACTACAAAATTAAGAGAATTTCACAAACTGCACCTTAAATCAATGGTAAAAAAAGACATTTTGGATTTGTGTAAGAAAGGGCAAGTCTTGCCTCCTCCCCAGCACATGACCCAACAATGCAGCTCAAGAACAATATAAATATAAGAAATATAAAGTCATAGAATCCCAGGTTGGTTTGGGTTGGAAGGAAATTTTAAAGGTCATCCAGTGCCACCCCTGCCATGGGCAGGGACACCTTCCACCAGCCCAGGTGGCTCCAAGCCCCGTCCAACCTGGCCTTGGACACTCCCAGGGATCCAGGGGCAGCCACAGCTTCTCTGCCCACCCTGTGCCAGGGCCTGCCCACCCTCCCAGCCACCAATTCCTTCCCAATACCCCATCTATCCCTGCCCTCTGACAGTTTATACAACCTGGTGGATTCCCACTTTCCCAGCTGAATTTACTGGATTTTCCATTGTTGCTGGGAATGATGGGACCATGGAGAGATGGTACTGGGACTGGTTGGCTCCTGCTCTCCCCGTGGGCTGAGTTTGATGCCTTTCCCACTGAGGGTGGTTGACATTTGACATCCCTGAGCACTCTCCACCTACTGCTGCTTTTCTGAGCAGGTCTATTCACTTTCACCCCTTCTCCCCTTTGAGCCTCTGACCTTCCCCCTCTGCTTCTGAAAACATTTTCCTCATTCTCATCTTTTAAAGAATGACATTTTACCAGCCATTTCCTACCCACTGGACACAAGCACCGAGTTCCTATCCTGTCATTCATAAACTGAAGCTTCAAACTTGGCAGCTTTACTGGACAACATCTCAACAAAGTCAATGAGTCTTATTTTTTTAAACTGTAATTAAAGCAAGGGAAAAGAGATCTGTATTCATTTTAATAATGTAAATGCTTTTGCTGTTTAAAGGATTTTTATGTATTGAAAAACTCTTTGGCTAAATTGTATAGGAGAAAAATTTCCTCTCAGCATATACAGTACACTGTCATTAGGGTGAGCAGCACAGCCATCAAAATCACTTTTTAAACTTAAGCATTTAGGGGATGCTGAATTTGTCATCTCAGGAGTAAAAAATTAACAGCCCCACAGTCTTGTGATTTGACCATTCCAACCAGAAAAAAACAAAAAAACAGAAACAAAAAAACTTTGGTCTTTGTTGAGTTACAGTCAGAAAATACAAAAATTCTCCTTTTCTTTCTTAACTTGCTGCAGGCTTCTAAAAATTTTTTTATAATAGTTTAGAATGTGCCAAACCAGTAAAAAAAAAAAAACAAACACAAAAACCAGTGTGTCCCTCCAGGAAGGGTGAAGAGCAACCAAGTTGCAGTCAGGGAAGGGTTTTCTCCCCGGGTGTTTTCCAGAGGGAGAGATCCCACAGCCCTGCAGGGCCAGGGAGGTTGGGTGGGTGAGCAGCATGGGGTGATGGACACGTCCAACTCCACAGGGCTGACACCAGAAAAGGGACAGTTTCTCAGCCCATAACTGGTGTCTCCCTGTGCTCGCTGTCCTTCGCAAGGGGCTGTGCAAGTTCACCAGCCCACGCTGCTCCTGTTTGAGTGCCTGAACGAGGAGGCTCCCAGGAAATCACAGGGTAATTATTGATTACAGGCCTGGGAACGTCGTCTCGGAGGCAGAATGGAGGTGCTCTCAGCTTCTTTGAAGACTCTCTGCTGCCATTATGCATGAGGTGTTTCATCAATATCCCCTCTTGGATGAATAACATACACCCTGCACGGGAAACTTCAGCTGCCAACGTGGCTGCAAAGCTCATCCCTCTGCTCTCCACCCTCAGGCTGCGCCTCCTGGGTCTTTTGGCACAGCTTTTCCCTGCCTTTGGCTGTGTGACAAGCACAGAATCCCACAATGGTTTGGGTTGGAAGGGACCTTAAGGACCATCATGCTCCTGCCATGGGCAGGGGCACCTTCCACCAAGATCATCTCGTTCCAACCCCTTCCACCAGCCCAGGTTGCTCCAAGCTCCGTCCAGCCGGTCCTTGGACGCTTCCAGGGATCCAGGGGCAGCCACAGCTTCGCTGGGCACCCTCACAGGGAAGGATTTCTTCCCAATATCCCATCTAAATTGACCCTCTTTCAGTTTAAAACCATCAATGCCCCAAGGGCAGCTCCAGAGGTGCCGAGCCCTCCTCCCTTGCGCTGACACGGGGATTGATTCACAGCTCAGCTGAAGGAACTGGGCTGGTCTGAGAGAAAGGCTCAGCTTTGCTTCAGCCTAGACCCTGGGCACAAGGACCTCATGGGGGAACTCCACCCTCAGGACCACAAAAACATGGTTTAGCACAGCTAAAGGAGTCAGCCCTGCAGGAGCAGAACCCCAGGGCTGCAGCTCCTCACAGGGTGAAGGCAAACCCTCGTGTGTCTCCGATTCCCTCTGCTCTTGCTGCCCTCAGGAGCCATCTGGTCTGCAAACACCATTCCCCATCAGACCCCACCGGTGGAGGGACATCTCCAGGAGGGCCATCTCACCAGTGCCCTCCCCACGGTGCCGACCCACAAACCAGCAAACCCATGCCCAGGCTGCCAAACGATCCCAGCACCCATCCTTCTTCCTACAGAAAGGGGATAATGGCCAGGCTACATTAAGACCAATTAATCATTTCCCATTAGCAATGTCCGGGGATTTTTCTGAGGTGTCCCACTCAGAGAAGTGGGAAAACCTGACTTTTCCTTTGCCCAGTGAAATTACACATTGAGCACATTTGGCCATGACAAAGCTTGCTGAGAATTCCTCTTTTCAGTTCCATTTACAAAAATAAACGTATTGGCTGCACAGACTCAACTGGACAACCAGAAAGGTGAGAACTCCTTACTGGTGTAAGAAGTTGGCAAACCAACTTCAAACTCCCTTTCTGCAACTCCCTGCCGGGAGGGTGGAGATTCAGGCTCTGCTCCCAGGGAACAGGGACAGGAGGAGAGGGAACAGCCTCAGGATGGGCCAGAGGAGGTTTAGATTGGAGAGCAGGGAAAATTTCCACATGGAGAAGGTTTTCCAGCCCTGGCACAGCTGCCCAGGGCAGTGGTGGAGTGTTGAAAAACCACGTGAATGTGGCACTCGAGGACACGGTTTAGTGGTGAACATGGTGGTGGTGCTGGGTTGATGGCCGGAGTACTTGTAGGCATATTTTCCCCTTTTAACAGCAATTTAGAAAATTAAAGGCACCTTAGAAAAATGTAGGACATAGAACAAACCACTGAAACAGCAAATACAGAATTTTTATAAATTTTTTCACAGAACAAATATAAATCAGAAGAAATACTTTCCAAATTTGCAAACCTCTCCATTCTTGTTATCTCAGGTGTGACTGTCACGACTTTCTTGACACAAGGAACAATGTCCTGACAGGTAACAAATCAACCTAAAAGCACCTGCAGAGAAGGGACCTCAAATTGAGAAATGCTTCACCCCTAAAGCACTTTACACTTTTTCTGTTCAATGAGGCACCTCGTTAGTGTGTTTGGTGAGAGCAAAACCCTTCCTGTCCTCAGGTGATGCCAGTGCAGAAAAATAAACCTGAATTTGATATAAGCACTGATTAGAAAGAAATTAGTCAGCGCTAATCACTAAAGCACTTGTGGATGGAACTCAAACCACCAAATCTCAAAGAACCACACACTGCAAGTGGCCATATTTACAGGGAAGGAGACAAAAGAAAGGACAAAGATTTTGATGGTCATGGAATAATAGAATTCCAGACTGGTTTGGACTGGAAAGGACCTTAAAGCCCGCCCAGGGCACCCCCTGCCATGGGCAGGGACACCTTCCACTCTGTGAGCCACCGAAGAGCTGCTGATGAACGGAGATGCAAGAAAATCAATGCGAGGAGAAAAAGCCTTCTTGGCTTTGGATCCTCATGATCTCACTTGTGTTTATTCTGCATTTTTGAGTGCCTGGAGAAATGAGCAGGCACTTTCAAATGTAAATGTGAAAAAGTAAATAAAATACTAAATTCCTAATTTAGCAGAACTGCAATTCTGATGTACACATAAACTGAAATGTAGCTCATCATAACGTGATTTTTACTTTACCTTTCTCCTAAAGAACTTTTAAAACTAGTTTCTACAAATTTTTGACAACTATTTCCACATTCCTTCCAAATTTTCCTACTTTATGAAAGCATTACTAGGAGAAAGCAAGAGAAGAACAGAAATGCTCTCACATCATTGTGATTTGAGCCAATTAATTCTTCATTAGCGTTTCCATTACGTCCGTGCCTTCCCCCAATAAAACACACACACCTGGTCCCAGTCCAAGAACAAATAACTGAATTAAATTAAAAAAACCTGAACTTGCACATGTTAAAAAGAGAAAATTGCCCTCCAGCCCCACTCCAGCACCCAAATTGTGATGCAGGTGGCCAAACCTCATGAGGAGCAGCCTGGCCAGTGGGACCACCAGTTGCATCCTCACAAAGCCAGGGGTGCTGCAGAGCCTGGTGCTGATGCTCGTGGCCACCAGCCATGTCCCATCCCAATCCTGCCACAGCCCTTGGCTGGGTTTTGTGTTTGGGCAGTGATGAAGAACTTTCCCTCTTCCCCCCAAAAATTCAAGGGTGATGATTGTTTTCCCTCAAGAAACTTATTAACAAATGTACTTATTTTTGCTCTTTTAAATGATCTTCAGTCCCTTCCAGTGGTGCCTCTACAGGAAGGCTGTTGGGATGGACAAAAGTCTCCTCCAAAGTCAAGTCGAACTTCTCAGGGCTAAAGCCCAAACCAGCAGCTCAAACAACATCAGCAGTGCTTAGACCAAGGCATTGCACTCAACAGGCTAAAAAGAATTCAGTAGCCCACTTAGGAAAACGAATGAAAGTAAAAGCCTTACTTTAAATGTTTTATAATCTTCTGGTGGATAGTCTGGGAGGCAGAATTCCCCTGATGTTGTTCAGAGGCTGAGGGAGAAGCAGCAGGAACTATTTCCCACCGGGCTTTGCCCATTTTCACATTCCCCCCAACGATGAAGTTTTCAAATGTGGCACTTAATTTCATCCCTGCTAATAAAAAAATTCCCCGATACCACTCTGGAATTTGACTGTGAAAGATCACACACTGAGGAATTTTCATGCCATGGAAGAGCAATTAGAGAAGATCCTCACGAAAACAAAGGTGCCGTGCAAAGCTCATGAACGTGAGACTCCTTTATTCACTGGGAAGTGATGACACTCATGGGCAGAAAAGGAGGCACTGCAGAAATCAGACTTCTGAGATTATTATTATTACAATTTTTTCAGAAATAATGGGATCCATTTCATTTCAAGTGATTGATCTCTGATATAAGGTCTTCAGGAACACAGACAGTAAATGGAGAATGGTAAGAAGGAGCTTTCCTCAGGTCTTGTTTTTATCTAAATAAATAATTAGCACAACTTCTTGGTAAAAATTGTTTTGGTAAAAAATACCTACGTATTTTTTATGATAGTTTTGAGGAATAAAAACACAGCTGCCTTATGCAACCTATCACCGACTGCTTCTGTGGCCTATGTTTATTGACATGAACAGAGAACCACAGATCACAGCACTGGTTTGGCTGGAGAAGCCCTCTGAGACCATCCAGTCCAACCCTCCCCAGCCCTGCCAAGGCCACCACTGACCATGTCCCCAAGTGCTACATCCACAGGGCTTTTAAACCCCCCCAGGGATGGGGACTCCAGCCCTGCCCTGGGCAGGCTGTGGCAGGGCTGGACAGCCCTTCAGGTGAGTTCCCACTCCAACCTGTGGACAGGTGAACCCCAGCATTCCTCTTGCTGCTGCCCAGGATGGAGGGAGATGGGGAGAGCCCCCCTGGATGGGGGGAGCAGGGAGCTGGGGAGAGGGGAGCTGGGCGCCCCGTGGCACTGACCTTGCTGCAGCAGTGGGTGGTGGAAGGCGGGCACGGGGAGGGTGCCCACGGCAGCTGGCTCACAGAAATAGGCTCGCAGCCACGCCGTGCACTGCGCCAGCGGCTCCGGCATCTCCTCCGCTCCCTCGCACACCTCGCAGGACTCTGCCCTGCTGAGAGAGGGGGAAACGCAACATTACAATGACAAAAATTGCAACCTGGGCTAGTGAGGTGTCCCTGCCCGTGGCAGGGGGTGGTATGAGATGGACTTGAAGGTCCCTTTCAACCCAAACTGTTCTGGGATTCTGTGATTAAACCGAACGCTCACAGTCTGCACATCAGCAAAATAATAACCCCAAAACCTTTAATGTGGGCTCAGACTCCGACTCTTTTCTGTTCAGACAACGGTGACCAGATTTCTCACAGAAGTCACAAGGAAGCACCCTCCTCATCTCTAGAAATGCAACGATGCCACAATGTCAGGGCACCTGGGAGGAACCCATGGACGACTGGCACGAGGACAATGCTGTGTGCAAATAGGAAATGTCAGAGAGCAAGAAGACCCCCCGAGCCCACGGTGGATGACACATCCTCGTGCTTCCACAGAGGTCCCTCCTCCATGTCCCCAAGGGCACAGTCCCTTCTCCCCGGGGACCATCCCTGGGGAAAGGAGGAGAGGAAGCAGCTTTCTGCTGCTCCCGTGCCTTCCTCTGCCCCGCTTCCTCCCGGCGCAGTGGCACGTCTCTGCTTTCCTCCCCTGATTGAATTGGAAGGAAGCAATTGAGAATTCATTTGATTTTCAATGGCAGCTTGTGCTTGCAGGGTCTGAAGAGCAAAGCGAGTGAACGGAAAGCACCTGTAAATAAAAATGTGCTTCTTCCCTTGCTCCTTTTTAGCTTCTCTCTCTCTGGAAGAGCAACGAGTGTACGAGAACGATGAAGCTGTGAACACTGGATTTGCACATATCCAGCTGTGTTTCCAACCTGCACATTTTCAGGGTGCAAAGCAGTGCTGGGAAAGGGGTGGTGGTGCTCTCCTGGTGCTTCCCAAGGCCGTGATGTGGTGGGGATCTCTCCAAACTGCAAGATTTCAGAGTGCCAACAAACAAACAGCCCATTAGCAAAGCACCCCCGAGAAATGATGGAGACATCATCAAGGATGATGGTCAGAAGGCGATCCCTGCCAGCAACCTTCTCACATCCAGAACCTTGAGCACCACTGATGAGCCATCCAAAGGTTTCATGATTCATGCAACCTTTTTTCCCAGCTGGAGCCAGAGGTTCCCCAACAGCAGAGCCTTAGGGTGAGAGATGGATGCGCCTCAAAGCAGGAACACAGAGAGAAAACTGCAGCAATGGCAGAACATATGTGAACCTGAGACAAGGGGAGAGAAATCAGAATTGTGCCACCCATGTGTGGAGAAGGAGCAAACCATCCCCCGTTCCCAGCACGCTCGACTGTGCTGTGAGGGAGCGAAAACGTTTGGTGAGATCCCTCCGAGCAAAAAGCCACAGCAGAGGAAATGAGTGATGCTCCAGTGATGGCATCAAAGACGGCGGCTCTGCTGTTGCCACAGGGCACCTCTGTGGGGACACGGAGCGTTCTCACAGCCCTGACCCACAGCAGCCTGTGGTGCCGGAGCCGGGGGATGCCCCCGGACAGGATGGATGATGGGCGGTGGGAGTGAAGCCCTCCCTGCCTGGTGCCTCATCAAACGCCCCTGCCGTGTCCCCCAGCCCTGCTCACCTTCCAACTAATTGTTACCCAGGGAAGGCCACGCACTGGCCAAGGAGGAGGTGGCAGAGAAGAGCAGGACACAGCGATGCACAGTGACACCATCCCGGTCGCACCACAGGGCACGGCTGGGAGCAGCGGCAGAACAAAACCCAGCAATCAGCTCTGGATCCAGTTTGTCAGGAATTAAGTGCAATTTTATTTCTCCCTTTCCATTCATTTATCAAATTAATACTTTTAACTTTCCTTTTTGTTTTCTTTTTGTGTGTGAAATAGGATCCATTTGCTTTCTAAAACTGATGTCTGCTTCATGTTATTTTTCTATTCAATAATCTCTTTGCTAAAAATAACGAGGTATGAGAATCCAAGAACCCAAACGTAAGCTTTTTTACATGAACCCCCACAACATGGACATCAAACCCAGCTGCCAACACCAGGGATAATCCCTTATTCCACACAGGTACAACACAGCAGAACATGGTTCTGTTTTACCGCGGGTTGTTGGAGCTATGACAAAATAATAATGACAGAGTCTAATGATAACGCCTCTGAAACCTCCAGGAGAAGTTGGGAGACTTTTCTGCTCCATTTATTCAGAAGAGTATGGAAAGCGCTCAAAACTACAGTCGCCTTATGTTTTTCACATCATCTTGTTTCACATTCTCAGAGCCTGGAAATGATTTGGGCTATAATGTCATCATAAAACTCAACGACTCCGTCTCCTCGGAGCTCCGTGAGCAGCAGCCCCGGGGGCTGCTCCTACTGCCAGACAGGGACCAACCCAGCAGGCACCAAAACACCATCATTCTCCCCCAAAACAGGTGGGGAGACTCTGGGAGCTCCCTGCAGTGCCTAAAGGGGCTCCAGGAGAGCTGGAGAGGGACTGGGGACAAGGCATGGATGGACAGGACACAGGGAATGGCTTCCCACTGCCAGAGGGCAGGGTTAGGTGGGATATTGGGAAGGAATTGCTGGCTGGGAGGGTGGGCAGGCCCTGGCACAGGGTGGGCAGAGAAGCCGTGGCTGCCCCTGGATCCCTGGGAGTGTCCAAGGGCAGGTTGGATGGGGCTTGGAGCAACCTGGGCTGGTGGGAGGTGTCCCTGCCCATGTCAGGGGTGGGATGAGATGATCTTGGAGGTCCATTCCAACTCAAATCAACACACACACATTCCTCACATCCACCAGGTGTTCCCTGGCAGGACTCTTTGAATAGAATTTATTATTTTTTTTTAAATTACTGCTTTCCACAGGAGTGCCCTGTCACTGCTGAACATCTCCAGATGTTTTCGGTGGGATTGTTCTCCCAGCAATTCAACACTAGACACTTTCCCAACACCTGCCACCTCCATGGCCACCTCCACCTTGGCCAAGAAAGCAAACCCTTCGCACGGGGAAAATTAATTTCATTCCAAGAATGCAGTGACTCCTTTCCTGTAGGATACAAACTCCACTTGCCAACATACACACCGAGAGCTTCAAACTGGCAGGGAGTTAAAAAAAAAAAGCCTTCATATTAATTTTGCTTGGCTAGAGATGGTAACAGCTATTCCTGAGAATTTGACAGCAATAATAAAGAAAAAGAAGCACCATAACTTGTGCCTGGGTGTCTTCTGCTGGCCTCCTCCCGTCCCTGCCCTTCATTCCTCTCATCTCTGCCCTTCCCTCCTCCCCTTCCCCTTCCCAAACCTGCAGAACGGCACTCCTTCCACAAAATAAATTAAAAATCCACCTGAAAACACCAGCTGCCTTTTAAAGGATTTTCTCAGGCTTCAAAGCCTCATTTTGGTCCCAATTAAATGACATGTTGGTTTGAAAAGCAAAGTCAAAGTGGTCTCGAAAGAGGAAGAGAGAGAAGTTTCAGCATGGGAAGCTCCTCCCTCTTGGGAAATCCCTCTGCTCAATATGAGACTTCTTGGAAGGTTTCTGAACACTCTGCTCCACGCGTGGATCTCTGAGCATCTTTGAGGCCAAGATGGACAGGAAAAAGTTGAAAATTAGAGAAAAATACCCATGGAAGAGTCATATTAACTACCTGTGCCTAAACTTCAGCAGGGAACAAGAGGCCCTTCCTGATGTCCTGCCCTTGGTGATCCCCAAGAAAAGGACCTGCTCCTGTTCACAGAGCCACCAGCACCAAGGGGGTGGCCAAAGTGGCCCCTCATCATGTTTTACCTGGGGAAAGCTCAAGATTCAAACTCGTGATTCAACAAGATGTACTTTCATACAGGAAAATAAAAGAAGCATATTCATCCAAAAAGAAATAAAAATCAACAGAATATATAAAAAAATATCCACCTGCTGTATTTTTGCCCTTAAAAAATTTCATTTCTTTTCTTAAAAAAATCAATACTTTGTTTGGTTTTTTTTCCCCAAAGTGGGGATAGAATTATGAGAAACATTTATTTAAAACACGTTGTTGTTATTATTATTATTATTTCTAAATTTCATTAGAGTGTGTCACTGCACTTGTTTTCATTAGTGAATTCTGTTGGCTGCTGCCTGGCATCCCAAAAAATTCAAAGTGGAGGATTTTGTATTTTCACCTGCTCAACAAGTAATAACTGCTGTAGGGTTTTAGATTTTATTTTTATTTTATTTTTTCATTTAATTTAATTTTGCTTTGCTTTGTTTTATTTAATACTTTCACCCCAAATTTTTTGTTTGCACTAATGTGGCAGCCTCCAACATGTCAGCAGTGAGTTAAATGTCTGTCTTAACTTTTTGGTTAACACAAATAAACTGATCTAAGAAATTGGTTGAATGGATAATTCTGCTGCAGGTGACTTGACTCCCCTTCACAGCTTTACAGTGTGATGCTTAACTGAAACTCCAAACTCCTCCAACAGAAAAAAGCCAGTTTTAAGCTATAAAATGACCTCTAAGATACATTTATGTTTTTAAAGGTGGGTGTCTCTCCCAGTGAGGCTTTTCCCAGTCCAGGGAGCTGCTGCTGCTGTCCAGATCTCCAGTCTGCGCTGGTGAAGTCCGAGAGCACGGTCAGATCATTCCCAACGTGGGGATCCAGCCCTGCTGCTCCAGCCTTCCCACCCGACAGCTACTCCACACCATTCCAACTGCAATCCCACATCTTTCTCTCCATGATGCTCCTCCTGGAGCCTGGACGCGGCAGAGACACCGGCTGGTGTCTTCCCAAGGCTCCGTCCCAGCCGTGTCTCTCCCGTGACTCCTCGTGTTCCCACGGGACGACACAAAGGGAAGGATGGTTTTCACGGAGCGGGGGAAAGGCAGAAACACCACCTGCTTCAGCTTAACCGGCTCCTTCCAAAGCCCTCGCCAAGAACGGGGAGTTTCCACCGCGCTTCCAAGACAAACATGTAAGTGGCAGGTTGGCTTCAGGAGCATCCCGAGGAGCTCCACCGTGATGAAAACCAGAGGAAAGCTGGGAGAAGCCACGCTTTAACGGGGCGGGATTTTCATTATTTATTTCCCCACTACTTTTTGCCGCAATCTTTATAAAACCTCAACAGAAACAAGCCGGACCTTGAGTTGCGTGGAAGGGAAGAGAAAATAAACACGACGGCTCCGTTGGCACGTTCCTTGGGGTGAAGCCAAGAGCTGGCAGCTTCCATAGGATAAACACCAGGAGGATGCTGTACCAGCTCCCACAACATGTTTATAAAGGAGCTGTATATTTATAAAATATTTGTGTATATTAAATAGAATCGACTGGTTGATTGCAACGTCCAAAGCCCACTTTCAGTGCCTGGAGCCACACACACCTGGGGTTTTGTCCTGGGTAAACAACCTCACTTCCAGGGGTTTGCCTTAAAAGAGGTTTATAACTGAGGTTGTGGAAAGTTCCTTTATTTCAATTTGGTTAAGACAGAAACCAAAAAAGCTCAACTAGCAAACAAAAAATAGGAGCACCCTCTATCCTGCAGTCACCAAAGGGTCACTGGCACATGTGGGCAGACTCAGATTAAATGATGAATTATAATTTTTTAATCTGTGTCATTTTTCTGTAATTTACAATTTTTAAGTTTTTTAATTTTTCATTTTGTTTGGAGCAATTTTTTCAATTTTTGGTAATAATGTAACTATTACAAAAATAGAGCTCCTAAATCAGAGTAAATTTTTACATTTGCAGAAGAACTCACTGTTGATTCTCTAGGACCCTGGTGGTAACTCCTGCCGCAAACAGGCATGAGGAGCAAGTATAATTTAAAAGATTATTTTTTTAAATGGCAGTTTTAAAATTTTTTTCAGCAAATGGCTGAAGACAACTCTCCATGTAACTCTCAGGTATGTGAATTCACCCAAAGGTGGGCCTGTATAAAAAGTTGCACTGTCTTTTTCTTATAATTACACAGATCTGTGCTTGTCTTAGCAAATAATTTTTTTCTTAGAGAAATAGCTGGCATTTTACTTTCCAAATGAAAGAACTAGTAATGATTAGCACACCAAAATTAACATTAAAATGAGGCTCGGTGATGGAGCATTATTTGCTCCACAATAAACACGGAGTTAGCTGGTGTTTTTACTGAAGCCTTTATTGTGAAATTAACTAAAAATGTATTTTATCCACACCTAAATGTCATTTAAATAGCCTTTCTTTGATAGATGAAGGCTAAAGCCACCCCAAAACTGCAGCTGAATTATCTGGTCTCTAATGATTCCGAAACGATTACGGGATGCAGAGCAATCTCGTTAAATTTTATTCCAAAGCTTACTACACTTGTGTTTTCTCTTATTTTTCTATCAATGAAGCCCAGGAGGTTTAAGAACAATTCATTATGTATGAGCCCCAACTTACAGTGCTTGACTGTTGATTAATGGCAAAGTTTGCTGTGTGTACATTTGCAACATTAGATACATACAATATGCTAACTTATTCTTCCACCGCAGCTAATTATTTACCAAAATGACTACTTGAGACTACAATTTATTAAATGCATGCATCCAGTCTCGATTTGGCCCCAAAAGACAGCCTGGAATGAAGATCTTTTACTTGATGTGACAACTTCTAGAAACAGTGTTATTAATATTGTAAATGTGGCAAATAAAGAGTTCAAATAGCCGGGTGGCTCTGGTGCCTTCCTTCCCCACAACTGAATCAAGGAACAAAGCAGCTTTTTAGGTTTAAAATTCATGGAGAAGCACACCCTGACACAGTTTAATTTACCTCCTTACAAATGAAGTGTCTGTACGAAGGGAGGGAGAGATTAAAAAAGGGATGAGAGCTGCAATAAACAGCAATAACCCCCCAACTCACGTCGAACGGCTCCGACGCCGCTGCTTTTAGGACCTATTAGGAACAAATTGATGCATTTAGGGGAGAGCACAAGAACTCGGGCCTGAGTAAGACCAGCTCCTTGCCATACGACCTGTGCAGTATTTCCTCTAATCTGTTTTTCTCTGTTATCCAAGATGCACATTCTTACAGATCGGATCATTCAGAAATTCTGCATCCTCTCTTTTAACCCCGGAAGAGAAGCAGCTGCAGAAAGATTTGGGCATTGTTTACAAACTCCAAATAAATAATAAAATTTAATAAAATCAATAAAAATAATAAAATAAATAAAATAATAGACTAAATAATTACATTAATGTAATGAATAATCAATAAATACACCTCGAGTAAAATACAAAAACTATCCAAATGGCCTCACTTTTTCCCTGAATTTTGCAATTAATGATGTTAAATCTGGGGACCAAATTGGGGTTGTCCAAGCCTGAAATGCTGCTGGCTCCTCCTCCTGTTTGTACCAGCAAACACTCCAAAGGAGAGAGGGAGACTCCTGTCTTCACATGCCAAGATAAGGAAAATCAATGTCAATGCCCTAAAGACTCAAGTGATAGCACTGAAGGTCATTAAATGCTACTCACTGCCCTGGACCATTACAGTTTTGATTGGAAACCCATACAGGGAGACACGGACTCCAAACCAGATCCTGCCCTGGGATGTGGTGGTGTGAGACCACGGAGGGAACGGCAAGCGGAGACTTCCCGAGGAACACAAGGAACATGTCCAAAGAAAACAATGCTCTGTGTGTGCGTGTGTGGTCTGGGCTTATTTCTCCTGAACATATTTACTGTGTTCTCAGAGATGTGAATCTCATTACGGACAAAGATCTCTGTTAAAGCAAAAGTCAGGTGGAAGGACAAACATTAAGTTATGGTTCTTCAACCATCTCAATCCCTGTTGTGTGTCCCAGTGCTCCACCCCTTCATTGTCCACTCCATGCCAACCTCCTTCCCTCTATCCCAGAATGGTTCGGGCTGGAAAAGACCTTAAAGATCATCTCCTTCCAACCCCTTCCACCAGCCCAGGCTGCTCCAAGCCCCATCCAACCTGGCCTTGGACACTTCCAGCTATCCAGGGGCAGCCACAGCTTCTCTGCCCAACCAGTGCCAGGGCTTCACCCCTCTCACAGGTAAGAATTCCATTCCAATATCCCATCTCACCCTGCCCTCTGGCAGTGCGAAGCCATTCCCTCTTGTCCTGTCACCCCAAGCCCTTGTCCAAAGTCCCTTTCCTCAGCTAAGCTTTAATGTTCTGCCCTTTTACTACCTTGGTCACCCTCCCCATCCTCCTCAACTCACCTGGTGTGGACCACCATGGTTCTTGCTGTCTGACCTCACTGCTCTATAGCAGATTTCATGGTCCTCCACCATGCTGGTCACCAATTCCAGGACTGCTTTACTCCCAATTCCCACCCAAATCTTTTCCAGACTAACTCTTGTTCTCTCCAGATTTCATCCTACACGTCCCTATTTCATCTGTGGCAGCAGAAATCAGCCAGGTCAAGCAAACCTCCGTTAGTTCTGGTGCTCATCATCTTTGTGCTCCCCCCCCACAGTCAGCCCGGGGACCTTCCCCAGAGAGGGCCATCCCCTCCATGAATGAAACTCTTCAAAGACCTGCAGCTGGGCCCTATTGAGAGAACAAAAATACTCTGAGAGGCCTCCTCATAAATATTTCTGTTTCAAATCAGGGGATTTGGCAGCAGAACTGCCGGAAAATTTGTCGGAAAGACAAAAAAACCCAATTTCTGTGCATCTTCTTGTTGGAAAGGACCACCCTGTTCTAGATTGGGAATGGGGGAGATCAAGCACATGCCCAGAAGACCCTGCACAAGCAACAAATAAGCAGATGCTTCCCATTAAACGCCTTAAAGCAGGAAGCAAACCCGGAGCCAAGTTCCAAGTGGCAGCGCTCCCTCGCCCGAGATGTTCGGCAACATTAAGCATAGGTGATATCATCAGTTCTAGCTATAATTAGGTTAAAAGGAAGTCAGTTAATTTTAGCACTTACAAGAAATTGTTACAAAACACTTTTTCTTTTATAAAAGAACTCTCCCATCAGACCCGCGAGGTCGGTTTTATCACAGGCAATTAACTGTGTTAGGGCTGGCTGCAGGGGACCCTGGAACCACACACCACATTCCCTTTGCTCCTCCACTATCTCTGCTGGTTTGGGGCACTCACCACGATTGTCCAGCTCTGGGCAACTCCCACGCAGCCCCACCTCGTGCACACCCCCACCACCTCCATCCAGAGCCCGCCCTTGGATGGGAATCCACCTGCTAACTGGTATCCGAAGCAAAACTGACATTTTCCCCACATATCTCAGATAGATATAATCCCAATTATGCATGGCTTTAAAAGAAAAAGTCCAAAACCTAAGGGAGTGCAAAGACACATTACAACCCTTCCGCTGCAAGACCCAGGCCTCTGAGCTGGTGCACGGGGACACTGAAGGACAAAAACTTAAGGCTGAATTATTGGAGCTGGGCCCTGACTTTGGATGTCCACCTTGACGTGCGTCAGTGCATGAATTCCAGATGACAGTGAGCACCAAGAATTATAACCAACAGCACCTGCAGATACTCCAGCCTATTAAAATGAATTAAGATACAGATAAATCAGGAACCTCTTAAGAATTCAACTGATCAGGACGTTTTTCTGAGCAAGTTCCCAGTGAGGGTGAAGTGTGTGCCCTCTGAGCATCTCCTGTTTGGAGCATCTCCTGTTTGTCGCAGCTCTGGGCTCAGCTGGTGCCCGACATGCAGGATCTCCACCAGGGCAGAGACCGGCCAAGGACTTGGTGTGTACAGCTGGAGAATGATGACAGGGTGTGGTGCAGTGACCCACTGGAGGGAAGGAATGGCACCCAGAGGGACCTGCATGGGCTGGAGAGGTGCGGCTGTGCCAACCTCATGAGGCTCAACAAAGCCACGTGCAAGGTCCTGCTGCTGGGCTGGGACAAACCCAAGCACAGTGGGTGGAGAATGGACTAAGAGCAGCCCTGGGGAGAAGGACCTGGGGGTGTTGGTGGGTGAGAAGCAAAATGGGACTCAACAATGTGCATGTGCAGCCCAAAACCTCCCCGTGTCCTGGGCTCATCCCCACGGAGGGGGGACTCTGCCCCTCTGCCCCCAAGGTGAGACCCCACCTGCAGAGCTGCCTCCAGCCCTGGGGCCAGCGTGGGAAGGACACAGAGCTGCTGGTGAGTCCAGAGGAGGCCATGGAGATGCTCCCAGGGCTGGAGCCCCTCTGCTCTGGAGCCAGGCTGGGAGACCTGGGGATTCACCTGGAGAAGGATCCAGGGAGACCTGAGAGCACCTCAGAGAAACTAATATATGCCAATTAAACCAGCATCGTTAACAGATATACACTATCCAAGGCTTTTCTACAGCTTTGAGATTGTCTCCCACGTGCTTCGGCAGGAGCTTTCCCAAAATGGGAACCCAGTGAAGAATGGGCTTTACCTCTTACCAATCTGACCTCAAACCCCCCAGCACAACCCTATGACAGCAGGAAGAACAAAGTATAGAGAGTATTTTCCTTTGTTGGACTCACCATTTGTCAGCACTCCTTGTTAACCCTTTACAACACAGCCTGGTGCCCCAGATCTCCTCTCTGGAGCTCTGTGTGGTCACACCCACTGAATGTGCAGGACAGGCACTTCGGCACACACACACACACACACACACACACACACACACACACACACACACACACACACACACACACACACACACACACACACACACACACACACACACACACACACACACACACACACACACACACACACACACACACACACATAGCCTTTCCCTGCCACAGGCCATCCTTGCATCTTCTGCATCAGGAGCAAAAGCTTTTCTCCCAAGTAACCAAGCAGGGATTGGAAAACCAGCAGGGCACATCAATAAAACCAATAAAAATACTGTTTCAAAAAACTGCTCTTATAATTAACTGAAATAAGAGTCTATAAACTGCCAGCTCAGAAGTAGCTTGTTAAAGGCTGAACATAGGAACTGCAATTTAAACACACTCTCCCCTTCAAGGACCACCCTGGCCACAGCATGTCCCTTTCTTCTCCCATCTTCCCACAACTCTCTGGATCCCGGGGGGATGTCTCATCACTGGGATCCGGGAGTTTCAGGACTTCTCTGTGCAGAGGTGCTGTCCTGGGAGGTGGACCTGATGTGAACTTACAAATCATACCCAAGCCCCCACGCAGAGGACAAAGTAGGATTGAGTGGAATTACAGCCCTGGCACTGCACTAGAATCACAGAGTGGTTTGAGTTGGAAGGCACCTTATAGAACATCTTTTCCCACCCCCCTGCCATGGGCAGGGACACCTTCCACCAGCCCAGGTTGCTCCAACCCCCGTCCAACCTGGCCTTGGACACTTCCAGGGATCCAGGGGCAGCCACAGCTTCTCTGAAAAATCCATTCCAGTCGCTCACTACCCTCACAGGGAAGAATTTTCCCCCAATATCCCATCTAAATCAACCCTCCTAGAACTAAAGCCAATCCCCTTGTCCCATCCCTCTCGTCCCATCCCATTCCTACTCTGAAGTCCCACCAATGTTCTGTGGTGGCAGAGCCAGTGACAGTCACAGACCGTCCTTCTAAGAGAGACAGACAAAACTCCTTTCCATAACTGTTTCCAATGGCGCAGGAATGTTTTCCCAGCCTGCCCTCTCTTCCCTCTCTTCTGAGTGGAACGTGGTGCCTGGAGACCGCTGTCCTCTGAGCTTTAGGTGCATCTGCATTACAACCCCATTAGCTTGTGTACTACACTCATTAATAAATAAGCTCCCCACTTAAGTGCCTTTCTTGTAAATTGGTTTGTTCTGTTCCATATAAATAATATAAATTTCTCTTATCAAGTCTGGAGGATTTTTTTCTTTACCTATGTACAGACACTCCAGAAATTAACCTAAGAAGGGGTTCATGTAATGCTCTTCCTCAGTGTCCCTTGTCACCAGGCTGTGTGTATGTGGCAGCTGCAATATGTTAAAGAGTTAGCATAGCAAAAAACAATGTCTTTAATAACTGGCATAAGTATATTGACCATATGTCAAAAGTAAAAGAAAAAACCCTACTAAATGGATAGTGATTGTAATTGTAGTTTAAAACACTGAGGTCATATTTAATTTTGAATCCAAGCTCTTAAAATGTGCTTTCTGGCAAGGACTGAATACTAAAGCCCTTAACAGTAGGAAAAAAAATGCACATTATTATTATTGCAAATCTCTTTTCCAGATTACTAATACTGCAATAAACAAAACGGAATGAAAACTTTAATTGTTTTAATCAGAAATATTGTCCCTGGCTTGCAAAACTGCAGCTTCAAGCAAAAGGATGACATAATTCTG